>CM035155.1:20747742-21269322 GCA_020205615.1 Panax quinquefolius
AATTTGATTATAGTCTGTAAAATCTTGGTTTGTGGATTTCGGTCAATTTCTCTTTGGAATTTGGAAAAACTTTCTTACGCAAAGTTGTAGAGAATTGAAATTCCTATAAAAACTCGTGAGATTCAATTTTCTGATGAAAAGACTATTTATTATGAATTATTGAAGTTCCGAAGCTCCGAAATAATTGATTTTTAGGGGTTTAAAATATTTTTTGTAAGAAAAACATTTTTTGTTGTAATTGAGTGGCTCACATGTGTTATAAATGATCTGAAATCAGATTTCTAAGGTGGGCTTGAATATTTTAAGAAATATTATTATTTTATTAAATTTTCGCTTTTTTGGTGTTACAGCGTTTCCTATAAATAGGTGCTTGGGTTAAATTGAAAAATCACACCGAAACGAAGTTTTCTCTCTCTATATTATCGGCGTATTCGTGTGAGTATTTTGAGTATACTTTGAGTATTGCTAGGCGGTGCAAGTTCCTTCAAAGACTATACCCTAATTCAAGCTAAAGATCTTGATCTTTCGAGGTAAGGGATATTATTTTTTTTTGTAATGATATTATTTCTTCAATATCATTATCTTTGAAATGTTGATCTGAAGTTTTATCAAATTTGGAACTTTTTCATGTATGGGGTTACTTATTCATGGTTCTTATTCATGAGTTACTATTCACGAGTTACTATTAAGCGAGTTCTTATTCACGAGTTCTTATTCACGAGTACTATTCATGAAGCGTGAAGATGTTTTTGTGGAATTTCTATCTTTTGGTGTCTGAGAGTTACTATTCACGATATCTGGCCTATTCACGTATATGACCTTATTCACGTATCTGATCTTATTCAATAGAAAAATAAAATTTCTTCTTTTAGTCAAAACATCTATTACGGATACTAACTTTCAGATTGTATCCATGTTTTGATCATTCTTGAATTGTCCACCACTATGATTATTTTTGAGGTATTTTTGGGCGTGGATAAAACCAAGTACGAATCCTTAATCCTTAATCCTTGTCATTTTGTTTCCTTTGGATTCGTTTCTTTAAAAAAAAAAAATATTTTTCATCATCCTCGGTCTTAAATGATGATATTATGGAATATCTTTGGCTTTAGTGCAGATGAATGATTTCTTAAGAATATCTTTGGCTTTGTAGTGCAAAGATTAATGATTTCTGAAGAATATCTTTGGCCAAGTAGTGCAAAGATGAGCAGTGTTTAAATGAACATGACCAATGATGAATATCTTTGGCTGTGTAGTGCAAAGATGAATATTTGATTCAGGATGTATATTGATTGATGTTCTGAGGGATAAAAGATGAGCGATGAACTTTTAAATTCATACATAGAAGATAGTAGTTTGCATTCTCTACTTAACTCTTCTAATGAATTATTATTTCATTTGAATATTGATTTAAAATTTGTTGTCTATTGTATTCTATTATATTTTCCTGTTGAAGACTAACGATAATTTGTTGTATATTATCTTAGTCATAATATTCTTTTCTTGAGCTAGTTGAGCTCACCCTTTTCCTTTTTGTTCCATTTTTCTCGGGAGGCGAGAATATAAGCGAAATGCAGTGCCTGGAATATGGAATGAAGGTTTTAGAAAGGATTGTTTAGTAGTCCTCACCATTTTGTAAAATAATGTATCAATAAATGTGATGAGGATTTATTTGAGTATAGATATTGTCAGAAGATAATATTTGTATTCAAACTCACAGTTTCTTGTTGTAATAATAAAGTTGTAGTTGTTTACATGCCATGTATTTGACAACTTCGGAATGGGTGATGTATACCTATTTTGGGGGCGTCACGGTTAGTATCGAGCTTAGGGATATGATCTCTGGCGGAGATCGGGAATAGAACTAGGAGGGAGAGCGAGTAAATCCTTCGCTAGTGTGTCTACTACTAAGCTTATTTGTTAGTTAGTCGATATATAGGGATATTATGTGATATATTGATTTCCTTAATTAACCCTTGTTTTATGGCGGTGTTTGAGAATGTCGTGAGAATATTAACAATGGAAATGAGGCCGTGGAGATGCTGTACTCACCAACGAGGAGAACGCGTGCAGTGGTGGCAATGTTCCTCCTGTGAACAACACCATTGAAGCGATGATGATGAGCGAGGGGATGTTTAGAAGTTTTTGCGGTTCATGCAAAATCGAGGCGAGGAGACTTCGTGTTCAAAATACGAGGAGAAATGATAGCAATTCACGGGTTGTCACGACCAAGCGATTCAAAGAGTTGGGACTACGAAATTTAAGGAAAGCGGATCCGATCATGGCGGAAACATGGGTCAAACAAATTACCAAGATATTCGATGTCTTGGGATGCGCGGAGAAAAAAAGGTTCCATTCGCCACCTTTATGTTCCGTGGCGAAGCGGACTCTTCGGTGGGAGATGCGAAGAAGCGTACCCATCCAGTACGCTTTCGGCATGTCTTTGGGAGACGTTTGAAGCTATTTAATGACAAATACTTTCACGAAAGTGTTAAATCGTATGAAGGAAGTGGAGTTCATCGATTGGAACAAAACAACATGATTGTGTCTCGATGCGAGGCAAAGTTTGCGAGTTATCGAGTTTGCACCTCATTTGGTGGAGAATGAGGAGCGTGTGACGCGGATGTTTCTTAGAGGTTTGAAACTTTGGCATACGTCGATATCTCATTTCTCATAAATTTTCTCTTTATTCGGATGTTGTAAGCAGGGCTCAATTATTAGAAGCGAGATAACGAAATACTGGTCAACCGAGGACCCTGACCGAGGATCGTATCGAGAGATAGCGATCAATGAATAATGATAACTGCGGAGAAAAGCAGACGGAATGAAAATGGTAACCACTCTGGTGGTAATCATAGCCATGAAAATAGAAAGAAGCGAGTCGGGAGGAGATTTTAAAGAGGAGATTTAACAACGACCATATGTGAAGATGGCGGTCTTGGCGTGGCCCGGGTTCTAAGGGAGGAGAACGACCACCGGTCGTATATGCTACAAATCTTGGAAAGAGAGGACATATCGGTCAAAGCGCCCTAGACAGTTCAAGGTATGCTATAATTGTGGAAAGGAAGGACATATCGCTCGAGATTGTACATTATGGCGAAACCTAGTTCAATGAGACGGTGACTCAAAAGACTATCCCGGAAAAGTCAAAGTCAACGATTAGGGAAGGCGTTTGTTGTGGTATTTGGTCATAATCGAGGAACCCAAACGAGGTGATCACGGGTAAGCTATTTATAAATTCTTGCGAAGTTTATACCTTACTTGAATCTGGGGTCTTTACCCGTTCATTTATCTCTCTCTGCATGTGCTCAACGTTTAAACTTGACTCGGAGAAATTAGACTTTGACTGTATCTGTGGAAACTCAGTTAGGAGAAACTTTCATCACATCCTTTGTTTATAAATCTTGTTTGATTCAAGTTGGCACCATTACCTTACCATTGACCTTATCTCTTTAAAGATACTTGCTTTTGATGTGATTTTAGGGATTGATTGGTTAACTACTCATCATGCCAAAATTGATTGTTTTCGTAAGGTTGTTAGTTTTCATATTCTAACCAACTTTGTTATGCAATTCAAGCAACTAAACCATTAAAATCAATCATTTATATATCTAATCATAAAAAGCTATTCGTTTATTAAAAAAATGGATGTCAAGCTTTCTTAGCCCATGTTATGGATTTGAATAAAGACACGTCAAATTTGAATAATATTCTGTTGTTATTGACTTTCTGACGTATTTCAGAAGAACTTCCGGTCTACCCCGAGCGTGAAGTTGAATTCTTTATTGATCTTGAACTGATACAAAGCCCATTTCTAAAACCCCATATCAAATGGCTCTATTGAACTTGGGAGTTAAAGGTCCAACTCTGAGAATTGTTGGACATCGGTTTCATTAAATCTAGTACATCTCCTTGGGGTGCTCTGTTTTATTTGTAAAGAAGAAAGAGCGGGAGTATGCGACTTTGTATTGACTATCGGGGAATTGAACCATGTCACCATCAAGAATAGGTATCCTCTACCTCGTATTGATGACTTGTTTGACCCGATTCTGAGGGGCATATTCTTTTCAAAAATCGATCTTAGATTACGGATATCATCAATTTGAAGATTAGAATCGAGGATATTCAAAACCGCCTTGAACTTCGGTATGGGCATTATGAATTCTTAGTCATGTCTTTCGGACTAACTAATGCTCCTGCGACTTTCATGGATATGATGAACCGAGTATTCAAGAAATATTTGGATCGATTCGTTGTTGTCTTTATTGATGACATCCTCATATATTCCAAAACCGTGAAGATCATGAGCACCATTTGAAGCCTTGGTACTCCAAAGGCCCGTGAAAACCAACTATATGCCAAATTGAAGAAATGCGAGTTACGGCTTGAGGAAGTAGCATTCCTTGGGCACGTGGTGTCGAAACATGGAGTATCTGTTGATCCGTGAAGATTGAAGCAATACTGAAGTTAGGACAGCAAATCGGTGGTGAAGTCACGTAGCTTTTTGGGCTTAGTGGTTATTATCGGAGATTAGTGGAAGGGTTTTCTCGAATCGCTACTCCATTAACTCGACTAACTCCGGAAGGATAAAAAATTTGTTTGGAAGCGAAGAATCGAGAAAAGTTTCCAAGAGCTTAGAGGAGACTTATTTGGCACTGTTCTAACAATACCATCTGGTTCGGATGGATTTGTTATCTCTGATGATGCTTGAGCAAAAAGGTTAGGATGTGTTCTCATGCAACGTGGGAAAGTCATAGCCTATGCCTCGCGACAACTTAAAGAGTATGAGAGAATTATCCTACTCATGATCTAGAGTTAGCGTGATCGTTTTCATTAAAAATATGGAGCACTATCTATATGGGAGAAAGTGGAGATATATTCGGACCATAAAAGCCTTAAATATTTCTTCACTCAAAAGAACTCAACATGCGGCGGACGTTGTTGCTCGAGCTATTGAAGACTACGACCACACTATTGATACCATCCTGGTAAAAGCGAGCGTGGTAGGCGACGCGTTGAGTAGAAGATCATATCTTGCGAGGAGCAGTGCGATGATGTCAAGTATATCGCGTAGAGCCAACTTTAATAGAAAAAGTTAAGGTTGCTCGAGCCATGGGCCGGAGGCGATGCGTATGAAGAAGAAAGTACTGAAGGAGCTATTAGGAGCGAGAATTGATGAAGAAGGAATACTTGAGTCCACTCTAGACTTTGTGTTCTAACGACTACGATTTGAAGTACAAGATTATGATGGAGGCACAATCGCCATTTGCAATCCATCCTGGAAGTACTAAAATGTATCGTGATCTTGACATACATTTTGGTGGAACAATATGAAGAGAGAGATTGCAAAGTTTATCTCGATGTGTTTAACTTGCCACGTGTAAAAAGGCGGAGCATCTTGTACCTAAGGGTCCGTTGCAACCACTTGAGATTCCGGAATGGAAGTGGGAACACATTACTATGGATTTAGTTCTGGGTCTTCCTACGGTTTCTCAAGGCATCAATGCTATTTGGGTTATTGTTGATAGATTAACCAAGTCTTTCATTTCTTCTTGCCGATCTGGAGACTTATTCCTTGAGCGTCTTGCTAGTATATGCGTGAATGAGATTGTGAGGTTGCATGGCATGCTGTATCCATAGTTTGGGATCGTGACCCAAGATTCACTTCAAGATTTTGGGTTAGCTTGCAAAAAGCTATGGGCGCAGGATTTGCGATTTAGTTCGGCATACCATCCCCAAACAGATGAGACAATCGAGAGAGGACTATTCAAACTCTTGAAGATCTATTAAGACTACATGTCCTAGACTTCAAGGGTAGTTGGGATAAGTATTTACCATTGGTGGAATTCTCCTACAACAACAGTTATCGAGCAAGTATAGGTGTGGCTCCATTTGAAGCATTATATGGGCGAAAATGTCGTTCTCCAATATGTTGGGATGAGGTGGGTGAAGCAACATTGTTGGGACCTGAGTTAATGCGTATGACTCTAGAAAAGATCCAAATGATTCGACAACGTATACAAAAGCGGCACAAGATCGACAAAAGAGTTATGCGGATCTTCATCGAAAGGGCGTGGAATTTAATGTAGGGGATCATGTATTGTTGCGAGTTGCTCCATGGAAGGGAGTTACAAGATTTGGGAAGAGAGGAAAGCTCGATCCACGATTTATTGGTCCATTTCAAATTCTTGACCGAAGTAGGAAATGTAGGCTATAGAATTGCGTTACCTCAAAGTATTTCTAAGTGTTCATAATGTGTTTCACATATCTCATGCTTAAGTAAATATGTGAAAGACCCGAACCACGTTATTGAGTTAGAACCGAACGAGATAGCCAAGACTTAACGTATGAGGAGGTACTGTCAAGATCTTGGATAGGAAGGAGCATGTCCTACGCCTTGAAAATCGTACCACAAGTTAAAGTTTTGTGGAGGAATCATGCTATAGAGGAAATGACACAGGAATTGGAAAGCGGAAATGAAAGCGAGGTATCCTCACCTTTTGAAACACACACCGTGCGTCGTCGTCGATTCGAGACGAAATTTCATAAGGAGGGAGGTTGTAAGACCAAAATTTTTAAATAAAAGGAATTTTCTTTATTTATTATTTTGAAATAGTAAGGGTTGATTTGATTAATGTGGATAGTTAAGGGTTAAATCATGAAAATATTTGAAAATAAGCAGTGGTTATAAAATATTCATTATCGTCGGGAATATTAGTTTGGTGGTGGAATATTAAATGCTGTCGGGGAATATTAAATGACTTGGCCATGCGCCATGTGTGGGGGCCCATGTGAGCGATTGGATGAAGAAAGCGACAAATATAAGTTGTTTTTAAATAACTACGTAGTTATTCACAGATTATCTTGTTGGAATACCCGGTGGTTAAAACACACTACGCTGGCGTTGTTGAGCGATGCTTTGCGGTATTGCACCAATTATTGATTCTTACGTGAAGAAGGCACTTTACTCGATAATGGTTACGATAATTCTTTATTCGATATTTTATTGAGTTAATAATTCTTTGCGTTGATATTTTATATTGTTGTTGTTTGATAATTGTCATTACGATTATTTTCATTATCGAAGCAATAATTCATATTATCTGAATAATATTATTAGATAACATTATTGGCAATGTCTAGAAAGTTACATCTAAGGAGAGGTTTGGTCACCTAATTGCGCATGCCAAGAAGAAGAAATTCTTATTGGAAAGCCCCTCTTTCTGAGGAATCTGCACAGTTGTCGATATTATGATTACGTAATATTATTTGTGAATAATTAATTATTGATTTATATGATGAGGAAAATATTGATTTTATGTGGATATAGATGGAAAAATTTTAAAATGACAATTGTTGAAAATTAATATTTTATCTTTTTACGATAAAATAATTCGTTTAAATATATTATTTTAATAATATATTAACGGTGATATTTTACAACGAATGTGGGATATATGAGTATCTGAGGAGGAAGAGTATTTTTATTTGCAATAAATGTTTAAAACATGTTAAACATGTCGGTGGACCCCATTTATTGGTGAAAATTTGATTATAGCACAGTAAAATCACCCGTTTTGTGGATTTGGTCAATTTCTATTTGGAATTTGGAAAAACTTTCTTCTGTAAAGTTGTAGAAATTGAAATTCCTATAAAAACTCGTGAGATTCAATTTTCTGATGAAAGGACTATTTATTATGAATTATTGAAGTTAGAAGCTCAAAATAATTGATTTTTGGGGTTTAAAATATTTTTTGTAAGAAAAACGTTTTTGTTGTAATTGAGTGGCTCACATGTGTTATAAATGATCTGAAATCAGATTTCTAAGGTGGGCTTGAATATTTTAAGAAATATTATTATTTTATTAAATTTTACGCTTTGGTGTTCTAAGCGTTTTCCTATAAATAGGGTCTTGGGTTAGAATTGAAAATCACACCGAGAATGAAGTTTTCTCTCTATATATTATCGAGCGTATTCTTGTGAGTATTTTGAGTATACTTTGAGTATTGCTAGGCGGTCTGCAAGTTCCTTCAAAGACTATATCCTAGTATTCTAGCTAAGATCTTGATCTTTCGAGGTAAGGGATATTATTTTTTTCTCGTAATGATATTATTTCTTCAATATCATTATCTTTGAAATGTTGATCTGAAGTTTTATCAAATTTGGAACTTTTTCATGTCGGGGTTCTTATTATTCATGGGTTCTTATTCATGAGTTCTTATTCACGAGTTCTTATTCATGAGTTCTTATTCACGATTCTTATTCACGAGTACTATTCATGAAGCGTGAAGATGTTTTTGTGGAATTTCTATCTTTTGGTGTAGAGTTACTATTCACGTATCTGACTTTATTCACGTATATGCCACTATTCACGTATCTGATCTTATTCATAGAAAAATAAAATTTCTTCTTTTCGTCAAAACATCTATTACGGATACTAACTACGATTGTATCCATGTTTTGATCATTCTTGAATTTTACACCACTATGATTATTTTTGAGGTATTTTTGGGCGTGGATAAAACCAAGTACGAATCCTTAATCCTTAATCCTTGTCATTTTGTTTCCTTTGGATTCGTTTCTTTAAAAAAAAAAATATTTTCATCATCCTTAGTCTTAAATGATGATATTATGGAATATCTTTGGCACGTAGTGCAAAGATGAATGATTTCTTAAGAATATCTTTGGCACATAGTGCAAAGATTAATGATTTCTGAAGAATATCTTTGGCGTAGTCAAAGATGAGCAGTGTTTAAATGAACATGACCAATGATGAATATCTTTGGCTTTTGTAGTGCAAAGATGAATATTTGATTCGGATGTATATTGATTGATGTTACGGGGATAAAAGATGAGCGATGAACTTTTAAATTCATACATAGAAGATAGTAGTTTGCATTCTCTACTTAACTCTTCTAATGAATTATTATTTCATTCTGCGAATATTGATTTAAAATTTGTTGTCTATTGTATTCTATTATATTTTTCCTGTTGAAGACTAACGATAATTTGTTGTATATTATCTTAGTCATAATATTCTTTCTTGAGCTAGTTGAGCTCACCCTTTTCCTTTTTGTTCCATTTTTCTCGGGAGGCGAGAATATAACGAGTGCAGTTGAAATGTATGGAATGAAGGTTTTAGAAAGGATTGTTTAGTAGTCCTCACCATTTTTGTAAAATAATGTATCGATAAATGTGATGAGGATTTATTTGAGTATAGATATTATCTGTAAGATAATATTTGTATTCAAACTCACGGCTTTCTTGTTGTAATAATAAAGTTGTAGTTGTTTTACGTACCATGTATTTGTGACTTCCTCGAATAGGTGATGTATACCTATTTTGGGGCGTCCAAAAAACCTTTTAAATCATAAAAGATAGTAGATTTTATTTTCTACTGACTCTTTTAATGGATTCTTTGGTTCATTGTAGTTAAACTTGATGTTCATTATATTTTATCGGTTTAACACTTGTGGAGGCTAATGATAATTTATTCTGCATTATCTTAGTCATAATATTTCTTCTTGAGCTAGTTGAGCTCACCCTTTCTTTCACTTTATTCTCTTGAAATGAGAATATAGCCGGAGACGAGAGTGAGGAACGGAGTAATGGTCCAGAGGATAGCATTAGTAGTCCTCATTATTCTCGTGAAATAGTGTGATAATAATTGTAATGAGGACTCCTTTTGAGTTTGTATAATATCTAGTGAGACAATATTTGTATTCAAACTCACGCTTTATGTCGTATTGTACACAACAGTTATATTAGTAAGTTGTATTTCTGTACCATGTATCTGACTACCCAAGATGGGTGATGTATACCTAATTTTGGGGGCGTCACAAGAATAGTTTACATTACCAAAATAGTTTAGATTTGTAGTGATTTAGAGTGTTATACATTTAAAATATTAATTTGGGATTAAAAAAAGTAGTGATTTTAGTAGATATTAATTAATTTAGTAATGATAATATTAGAACAGCTTAACATTATTAGAATGCTTTAGATGTATAGTGATTGAGGGGATTATAAAATCAAAATAATAATGTAGGATTAAAAAGTAATAATTTTAGAAGATAATAATTACGTTCGATAATATAAAAATCGTTTAGATTGAAAAAGTAATGATTTAGTGGATTATAAAATTAACATAAGTAACTTATGATTTATATTATTTGTTATTTTAATTTTGTTTTAAATGTTTTAATTGTATAATATTATTTTGTAATATAATTATAAATGGTATAATATTATGTTGTAATATAATTAAATTAGTAATGATAATATCTCGCATGCGCTTTAGATAGGTAGTGATTTTATTATATACGTGTATTATAATATTATACCATATATGTATGATATAATGTATGGTATAATTATGAATGTTATAATATTAGAAAATAATTATTTTAGGATACAATAATTATGTTTTAACATAATTAAATTTGTAACAGTTTAGAAAAGTAGTAGATTTTAGGGATTATAAAATAAAAATATTAATTTGAGATTAAAAATAGTGATTTTAGGATATAATAATTAAATTAAAAAGGATAATATCGTAATAGTTGACATTACTAAAATAATTTAGATTTGTAGTGATTTAGTGGATTATAAATTCAAAATATTAATTTGGGATTAAAAAGTAGCGATTTTAGGAGATAATAATTAATTTAGTAATGCTAATATTAGAACAATTAACATTATCGTAATAATTTAGATTTGTAGAGATTTAGGGATTATAAAATCAAAATATTAATTTGGGATTAAGAAATAGTGCTTTTAGGAGATAATAATTAAGTTAGAAATGATAATATCGTAATCAGTTGACATTACCAAAATAATTTAGATTTATAGTGATTTAGTGGATTATAAATTTAAAATATTATTTTGGAATTAAAAAAGTAGTGATTTTAAAAGTTAATAATTAATTTAGTAATGATAAAATTAGAATGATTAACATTATCGAATGCAGTTTAGATTTTGTAGTGATTTAGGGATTATAAAATCAAAATAATAAAAATAATATAAAACCGTTTAGATTGAGAAAATAGTGATTTATGAGATTATAAAATAAACATATATGATTGATATTATTTGTTATTTTTAATATTGTTTTAAATATTATGATTGATATTATTTGTTATTTTAATATTGTTTTAAATATTTTAAACTATATAATATTATGTTGTAATATAATTATAAATGGTATAATATTATTGTTTTAAATATTTTAAACAATATATATTATTAAATTAATAATGATAATATCCGCACATTAATTTAGATAGTAGTTATTTTGTTATATAGATAACAAATAATAGTATTATAATATTATTCATCATACATGTATGATATAATGTATTCCATATAATTATGAATTCATGTATAATATTAGAAAAGTAGTAATTTTAGGATATAATTGTTTTAAATATTTTAAATAATATAATATTATGTTATAATATAATTATAAATGATATAATATTATGTTGTAATATAATTAAATTAATGTGGGATGCACATTAATTATATAAAACATGTGTTACAAATTGAAAGAATGAGAAAGATTGCACAAAATGTATGATTTAATGGTGCTATGTAGATAACAAATAATAGATAATAAATAATAGATAGATTCCATTCAAAATCTTACCACATTAAGACAAATAAATGTTTTGCCGAACCTGTAAATTAAACCCAGAACCAGGAAAACTGAGGAATCTACCACGCACCCCTGCAAGGCGCGTGTACGCGTTGCCAACTCTCCAGATTCTTCTTCCCAATACAAATCCATTTCCGACATCATTCCCTGTTTGACCTCACTCACTCTCTTTCCTTTCCAATTTCCTCAACAACCAAACACACCCCATATCAATGTCCTACCCTCAATCCTACTCGGGTTACAGCTCTCCATCTGCTCCACCCGTGCCCGAATCACAACCCGGATGGGCACAACCGTACCACCCTCCTCCGAACACCTATACCCATGGCCAAGCTCAGAGCAATTATGGGTCCTATGGGTACCCCTCGTTTCCGCCGGGAACAAACCCTGAAATGATTCGGAGCTTCCAGATGGTGGACCGAGATCGGAGTGGATTCATCGACGAGAATGAGTTACAGCAGGCTCTCTCTGCGGGTTACCAGAGGTTCAGTCTTCGGACTATCCGTTTGCTCATGTTTCTCTTCAAGAATCCTCAGGATTCTCTCAGAATTGGTCAGTCTGTTTTTCTTCTTTTGCGTTTTGATTGTTGTTTTCTTGATAATCAGCTTAATTGAATGTGTGGGTTCACTGTTATTTAATTCAGCTTTTTGGTAACTTTCATAAAGTTTGTTGAAAGTTGGAATTTTTTTGCTTTTAATCTTCACTGTTTGACTAATGTTTTCAAAGTATAAAGATTTCACTTTCTAAAATCTGTAAACAAGTTTAGAAATACGAGTCTATGTTCATTGATTGGTATAAGCAGAGCCCAATTTGACCTTTATTGTCAATCTAAAAAAATCGTAAAAAACTTAAAATCTAAAATTGATATAGTTTTCTTAAAAAAAAGTAATAAATTGAGAATTTCTTTTAGATAGGTTACAATATTCGCAATTGTATAAAATCAAGTGGAAAGGATCACTTCAATTTTGAACTTTAGAATTTTGAGTATTGATTTTAAAAATTTTATCGGCAAAAAGGGAGGTGAGGGACACCGTTATAATTACATGAGCTATCATATAAAAATGATAGTCTTGTGTAAAATATACTACGCCATGTAATATACAAAAGGATGTTTTATACTTTTTCAAAATATTGTTATTATAAAGGACACCTCACGTAAGAACGTTCCTCACCTCTCGTGTCATCAATTTTATTTTATTTTTTTGGAATGGAGGGAGTGTTTACTACTTTTGCAACTAATTTGCTTAAGGTAATCATATAATTAGACACAGATTCAAGGAGTAAGGATTTACAGCCCTAAAATCCAGTTCTAAAGCCAAATTTTACACATTTAAAACAACTGCCCTTGAAGTTATCATTATTTTAAAAAACATGACCTTTTGTCGGTAGGATCAAGTTTGATTGAAAGGAAGCCGAAACATTCCTATATGCATGTATGACATAAGCTTAATCACACAATTTGAAAGACTGATCCTATCATTATATTTTAAGGTTAGCTGCAAATTGGAGAAAATACAGAGTTTTCACCAATGAAATTGGTATTTTTTATGGTTTATTTTGGTTTGCCTTAGCTCACCAGTCATTTTTGTTTAGGGAAATTCTACTGCCAGAGCTAATTCTGTTAATTCTAGAGCAATATACAAATCACTAAACATTATAGATAAAACATTTGCTTTGATGTAACTAAAATCAGCTATGACATTATTAACATACATTGGTTTCATCTTTACTTTTAGGCTAATTTTTCCTTTAGTTTTTTGAGCAAGTACTTTTAAGGCTAATTCTATGTATTGATGACGGCTAATTTCGTTGTATACAGGACCCAAAGAGTTTACTGAGATATGGAGTTGCCTTGGTCAATGGCGGGTGATTGGTCTAATTAAGTTTCTGTAATGAGTTCTTTTTTTCAAGTAAATCATAGTTGAGACAAAAATACTTAATTTTTTTGTGAAGTTATTAAATAGGAAGGCAGGAATTGTACTGCATGTACTTATGCGGTTCATTTTAGTTACACATTACAACAGTTCATGCATGTTACAGCATTTAAAATGCATTTGAACTGTCCTTTCAAAGAAGTTGGTTTTCTGCTATTTAGATTTTGCTTTGTTTCAAAACCTATGGAATAATCCTTTTTTATTTTCTTGCACCTTAGGGCATTTTTGAGAGATTTGATAGGGATCGAAGTGGGAAAATTGATTCCATGGAGCTGAGGGATGCTCTTTACAGTCTTGGATACGCTATTCCACCTTCGGTTCTTCAAGTTCTGATTTCTAGATATGAGGATGGAAGTGGCCGGAGGGTTGAGCTGACGTTTGACAGTTTTGTTGAGTAAGACCTCATAAACTCAATCACATCAAGTTATTTATGACTTCACATCAGGCTAAATAACCTCAAATTACTTTTTGTTCGATGTGCAGGTGTGGAATGATTGTGAAGGTGAGTAATGAATAATAACCTGACGTGCTCTTCAAACTGATATATGTTGCTGATTAGTTATCCCTTCTAGAATAAATAAATACGTTCAACTTGTTATTAGAAAATAATTTATGCAATCAAATCAAATTTGATTTTGTAAAAAGTGCGTGTGAATATAAATCACTAATTGGTCACATTGGCTGCATTCAACGTCCAAGAATGCAGCTAGTGACCGTGATCTGAGGTTAACCAGCCACAGTTTCAGTTTCTTCTTCACCAATCCCTTGGCATGAATCTCTCTTACGATTTGATCCCTTGAATTTCAAATAGGAAAATGATCCTTTTTCGAGTTAGTTTCAAATAGGAAAATTTCACCTCACAAGAGGTGCTGGTGGACCCCGATCCATGTCAGACCTGGATTAGCAATTATTACATTTTATCTTTAGAGATATCAGGAGTGAAGCTGCAATACCCTATTTTTGGTAGAAATAAACAATTATCAACTTTTTAACCCTTTTAGGCCTTCTGTGCCTCCGTTGTGGTTAGATAGTATGAGCAGGAAAAGGAAAGGGATTTGATTTCTTTAAGTCTCTTATTCTTTGAATAAGTTTTTATCTTATTTCTTCATTTCTCAATGTAATTCAGGGTTTGACGGAAAAATTCAAGGAAAAGGATTTGCGATACACCGGTTCAGCAACTTTTACTTATGATGCTTTTATGTCAATGATAATTCCTTTTCTTGTGTAAGTAATATCAAGGTTTTGATTCTACTTTCCAAAGATGGGTGTAAATTATTTCCTAGTTTGCTGAAGTATTCTTCTTCATTCCTTGTTGACTGTAATAATCTGTATATATAGTCTGAAATCCATCCGATTGTGTATTCATTTTTCTTCAATTAGTGATTGTTCTTTTTCCCCCAAGTTGGGGTGTGGAATACTAATGGAATTGGTTTGAGTTGGTTAAGTAAGAATGAGTTGTATATTCTGAATGCATGATGTAACTATTTTTTTTTTTTGGGCCGTCAGAGTAACAAGTGTCGTTGAACAAAAATTTAAAGTGTCGCTAAAAACATATTTATTCTGACAGTAAAAATTTCATTATTAACCGCTATTTTTTGATGGTATGGAAACTCATTAACATTACAAACAGCCAAACAGGAAGATGGTTGATGATTATTTTTGAGGTATGCATGAAAATATCAAAAAACATGTTCCTCTTTTCTCCTTTTTAAAGTCTTCTGTTTTTGGGCGTGCAAAAAATATTACCCTTATTAGAAATTTATTTACTGAACAAAGTGGGAATTTTATTTCTTATGTGGCTTAACCTAGAAATACATGAACGAACGTAGTACCTTTTCATGCTTTCTCTAGGTTAAAACAGTTGAACTATCTTACTTGAAAATAAATTATTAACGAGTAAATTAAAACTTATGATGTGGGACTTAGAATAAATTAGTTCGAAAATACACAATTTTCTTTAACTCTAAAACAATTTATTAGGTACTATATAATCTCAAGTAAAAAAGTATTTTAGAAGGAAAAAAATAGTCCACGAAATTGTCATGATAAGAATAATTTAAGAATAGAATTGTATTTAACTATGTTAATTTTGGTATAAATGGTCAAAAATATATATATAATTGTGCACAAACATAATTCAAGAATGATATTTTTTTACTTGAAAACATATATTGGGACCAGAGTGAGCTGCTGAAAATAGAAAGCCATTAAGCAACTCATATGGTGAAGAATTAAGTAAATGTCACATGAAACATGAACACTAGAAATTAGGCTCTATATATCAAAATTCTAAATTTTACGCTACAAATGGATTGAAAATTAAAATTAAAATTTTAGATTAAAAAAATAAAAAATAAAATAACAAAGAGAATAAAATAAAGAACGAAAATAAAATTCACAAATTTGACATAAATACATGAGAATTGTTCATTCCATTCTAATAGAACATTCTACAAAAATAAATCATTCTATTTTTACTAGTGAGTTGTAGAAAAAATGCTAAATATTAAAAGGAAAAAGATAAACAAATCCACAATAAAAGATTGAAGAAGCTGGCATAAGCTGCACATTTTTCGTATCTATAAGGACTCATATAAGTCTGAATATTATACAATAAGATGGTCAACCTCAACAAATAACACAAGCCCACACTAAAATCTATACTAAAGTTATCAACTATATATCATAAGCTTGTTAAAGAATTGTATATAATATAATATAATACTACCTTAATAAGTTCGTGGTTGCTTCTATTTTTTTTTTTCAATTTGTAGATGAATTTTGTATTATAATAGAAAGGTCTCTTGATCTGTAAACAAACAATTTCTGGTGAGTCAAAGATGTTCAACATGATGAAAGCCAGCTCGCTCAACAACGGTCGATTCCCTGTACGTACACGTTTAATAAAATAAGATTAATTGAATGGAGAAAGATAAAATAAAAGGCTCACCGGCCTCCGCCGTATTAGAAAATAGAAAGAGTCTAAATCAAGTAAGTATTAGTATCACTTTGAAAATCCTGCAAGTTATTCATGTGTACTGACTGTGATGAAAATCAGGGCCCTCGTTAAGATTCCATTAAATACGCAAATTCTTATCGTGTTTCCTCAATTCAAAGCACATTATTATCATTAAACTAACCACGTTCAACTTAAGCAGAATTAGGACCACCTTATTTTGCAAGTCCAATATTGTTCAGAATACCAGCTGGGAAAATGACTGGTGGTGGCTTTCCAGTTGCTATGAATAATTTGTCTAGCGGTTTCGTCTATCTGTCTATCTTATCCTGTCTATGGTCCATGCTGATGCAAGAATTAATCATAAAGCAAAATTAGACTACTGACTACATGATGTCGAAAGACACAAGCCAACGTAACTTTCTGTGGTTCAATGCTAAATCCTAACAAGAAATGTTTTTTACGGGTTCTATATTAGTTTTAGAAAATATTAGCCAACAGAAACATCGACACTTATCGTTGATTTTCTTGATGAGAAAATCTAGACAGCTTTACCAAACTTGGTAGTATGAATTCGAAATGTCAGAAATCAGCCCCCTATGAAATCAAAGCTTATTTTGCTATCGGACAACCCCACCATACACAGAAAGATGCTTGTACATGTAAACTCGAAATTGACACGAGATGAGACCAAATATAGTGGGCACTACTCCACCTAAGGCTGATGCGGCACCTTTGCTTGTTTCAAATTGAGAATTAAATATAAAGGATTTCAACATCTTCAAATATGGGCATCGCAATAAAAGACAAAATATATGAGCTTTCAACTTTGGCGGATTACAGGAAAAGTTAAACTGCCGAAAGTTGACACTGATGGTGGCTTCATTTCCTGATATAAGCACGGTTGGACTTTTGTGTAGTTGGAGATAAGAAAGATGGAGACTATTACCATATCTTGAATAAACAGTCGTGGAGGTGAAATATTCTTTGTAATTCAAGTGTTCAGACAGAACCTAGCTAACTATAATTTTCTAGCATACACATGATACATGCATATTGTAGTTTTGTCTTCTCCAACAGATAGTTGCAAGTTCTTGACTGTAAAAGCTACGACTCTTCAAAGAGTACCCTGGTACATGAACATGATACTCTTTCTTACATTTGAAAGTATAGAAAATCGACCTTGCAGAACCATGACTCGATCATAATTAAAGGTTTTAACCAGATAACTGTAGTCAGCTCACTTGGAGTTTCAAACTTATAATGAAACTAAAGTAAAAGGAACAGCGGAACAATGAGTATGGAGGAAGGCAAACCCCTGCTTGTAACTAAATTAGCATTCAAGTTAAAGTGAATAAAATTAAATTTCTTACCTCCATGATGCCTTGTACTTTTGGAGCTTCTCCCCTTTCCATGTTTCCTAAACCCAGTTTGTAGAACGTTCTAGCTCTCAAGCCAGAGTAAAAGTACAAGGGAAACAAGGAGAAAGGTGATAACAGATAAGGCCTGGAAATAACGAGAAGAAAAGTATTAGGTGCATCATTTTCAAAACTTAACAAATCAATTGTGCAATTATTGTTTAAAATTAACATTCGAATCAACTCCAATAAAGTAAAATTAACAGAAATAACACAATAGAGCAGATTGAAAAAATTAAGATGATACAAGTTTCTTACATTTTTCTGGGAAGCTGAATAATCAATACGTGGAAGATCACCCTGTGGAAGATTACCCTGTAACCCAATGTCATAAACTGGATTACCATTAGGATAATACAGCCCGTAGTTCCTTTCAGATGCCGGACCAGGCTTTAGATTCTCATTAAAAAGGGCAAAAACATATACGTCGATTGGTACTGATGGTCTTGCTGGAGTACCTTGTTTTTCCTCTATCCGGCGCAACAAATTTCTATTGTATAGGCCTGCATTTTCAACTGTTGCTCCCACCTCATTGGAATCCCCCTTAGAAGGCCAACCCGTCTCAGAAATTTGGACTATTACATCTGTATGACCCATTGCTTTCATTGCTGAATAAACAGCATCAATTTGAGCATACAACATATTATCATAGTTCAGATTTGTTACCGGATCCTTAAAACCTGGGTTAGGTTGGAAAAGAACGTATTCCAATGAAATACTATTCGGGCTATCTTTGTATGCAAAAAAGGGGTAAGCATTTATAAGGAACGGTGAGTTGACCTGAGCGTGAAAATTAAGAATGGGTTCTATGTATTCAGCAAGATCTTCTCTGAAAGTTCCTGAAGATGGTGGGAATGAGGTACCTAAGATTTGAAGCGAATGCGCGGTTGTTACATAGACTTGTTTGTTTAGGCCAAGATTACCAAGAGCTGTATACACCGATTTCATTGCAGGTAGGAGATAAGACTTTAACTGATTATTGTTGCTTAATAAGACCTCATTTCCAACAAGTATGCAAGAAATCTTGGTCTGGCTAAGGTGTGGTTGAACATGATCTTGAATCCAAGATTGAGCTTTCATGGGGTCATTCATTGTTTGAAGAAGTTCATTTCAAGTCCAATGATGAATTCAACATTCGTATTGGAAAATGCAGTTAAAACTTTTGGGTCAGCATCATAGAGCTTCACTCTGCTGATGTTGAGTGATTTAAGGAGAGACGATACACGGGAAGGAGAAGGGAGATTGTCGGCAATCTGACCATAGTTAATTCCAACTCCAAGGCTATGGATCCTAGCACATAAATCTGAATTCGCATTGGAAAAAATGTGAAAGAAAATTTTATTAGAGGTTGCAATGGATTAAGAAGAAAATAAGCAGCAGAAATTTCATTAAAAAACTCAAAAAACTTTTATGACTAGTTAAAGGATATGAATCATTATTTGATCACGGAAAGCAAGCAACCTACAATATCCAATCAATTAAAAAGTACCAAAACCACAAAAATGGATGTCAAAATCAAATGTCTGTTTGGAAGAAAAATTTAAACACGCTACAAATCAATTCAATAAAGGAAGAAAAAAGCACATAAACTGATGCACATACCATAGCTCAATTCAAAAGACTAGAGCCATTACAATGGAAGTCACATCAATAACATATTCACCAGCATCAATAACAACTAAATTCATACAAATTAAGTAAAAGTTGTTATTCTATTCCATCAAATGATTCCAAATCATTAATTTTTCATGATGGGTATCAATAAATTGCCAGAAAAGTGTATTTCCCATTTCTGAGAATATGCAGAGTGGAAAAGTAAGACATCAAAACTCTGAATCTTGAACATCTCAATTCTTGCCACCCAAAGTAACAAAAGAAGCAAGACCCAAATGAGCATAACACAATTACTTCACATAGACAACTTTAATTTCACATTTCCCTTAAAATCAAGAACATAAGAAGCCACAATTTTCTCTCTTTTCAGCTTGTTCATAGTAAGTACCAAGATAAATAAAAGCAAAAAATACAACTCAATTGAAGATAGATTGAACTGAAACCTGATAAAGAGAGCAGAAGAAGAAGAGCCCTGAAGAGGGTGGCCATTTCCTCGGCTAATCCCCGCCAATTCTCCTCCTCGGGAACTCCAAAGCCAGAAAAAAGCCTTAATTGATAATTGCCAATATTTTTGTGTATTGTATTAAAAGTGTTACCATATTGGCTTTATTTATATAGAAATGAGATCATATGGAGATGGGTCCAGTGATTTCTTGCTGTGCTTTCACGTGACTGGCTTCCACGTATTCGGTGTCCCATTTTTAATGGTCCTTTTCAAGTCCGGTTACCCAAGATGATTTACCGGCATACTTGTAAATTTTGATGATTTTTTAGCATAGTTACTATAGACACTTTTCTTCCTTAAAGTTATAATTCCTTGACCTTTTAGATTAGGAGTGGCATGTCTGTTTTAGCATAGTTACTAAAAATTTTTTTATCACTATTTCTTCCTTTAAATCTTGATATACCTTTTATTTAATTTTACCTTTAATTAGATTAGGTAGTGGCATGGAAATATTTAAGTTTAAGAAATTTCAGGTTTTCTCTCTTTTTTCCATCTTGTTGAAGAATTCGAGGAAATTTTTATAAGATTTGTCAACTTTACTTCTTTGGGCAAGAAGGGATTTACTCTTAATATTTTCGGTATAAATTGAGAGGGTGTTTGATAAAAACTGATAAAAAAAGTTGTTTGACAATTGACATATTTGAAATATTTAAATAACATATTTTTATTATTTTTCCCTCCAAAAAATTTAAAAATTATTGTAATTTATTTAATATTACTTAAAAATAGTTAATATTCAGAAAAAAAAAAAAGAGTGGACCATTTCAATCAAAAAATTTACTAAACCAATCAATTAAATCGTCTGAATTATCGATTTGTTCAAAATTATTCGCATAATTTTTTTTCAAAAACAAACGAATGATCATCGATCACTATCATTCAATTTTAAATCAAATAATCATGTTTGTGTGTATAAATAAGTTGAAACAAATTGATATTGCATGGTAAATGAGTTGAAGTCTTTTATTACAATAAATAAGTCGGACTTAACCTGTAATCTAGTTGGGACAAATCTAGAATTCACGTTCTAATAATATTAACTAATTAAGTCATTTTTAATTAATTAGTCCTTTACAAAACAGTTGATAATATTGATAGTATAGTTAAGTGTTATATACATATATACACTAATCAAATTTATACTATATCATGTAGGACTTGACTACTACATATTGAGCTCAAACGAATAACAAATCGAACAGTCCAACTCGAACCGATTCTATGGTTTAATTCCTTCATAACATTATGAAAAAAGTCTTTTGAATGATTGAGGATGGGGTAGACTGGTAGTACCATACTTATAAAAATATCAATTTTCTAATAATAATAATATACGTGAAGTGTTACTAATCAAATAATGCATGTAATTTTATCCATTCAACTACTATTATTAGGGATTAATTAAATATAGTGAGTGGTGTCAACTCAAATTCAAATATAATGGAGTAGTATATACATATATGTAATGTTGGAATATATTCCTTTTTATTACCATAACATTACTACTCCTACATTATAGTGAAGGGGTCCACCATGTTTAGTTTTGATGGTATGAGGTACCCTACATAAATTAAGTATAAATGTCGAGTAAAATGATTCAACGACAATGATAAAAATTCTAACCCCTGAACATCATCTATATTATAAAAGCCTTGGTGGAGATTTTGGTGATTTATATCTGTTGGGCTTTTTATTCTTTTTATTCTATCGGGCCTTTTATTCTATTATTATTGAATTATTAAAATCATTAAGCCCAATCATCATATCATTTTCATTTCAAAACTTATGAAACCGGCCCAACAATGGATCAATCATTTAGACATTTTAAATATCTACAATCTTTGACCAGAATGATGAAAAAAGCATGCTCGGCTGACTAAAGAACCCCGCCATGCATTAATGTGGATGGGATCAGAATCTATTTACGGCCAGAGAAACAAAGGATCAAAAGCAAATGAACAAACTACATGCAATTTCAAGCAGAACCCATCGGGTAAAGGGAAATGTGTAGTAAGTAGTGGTGGCACGGTGAATTCAGCAAGGAGGGTATAACTCATGAGAAGTCTCCACCAAGAGGTATGTACTCATACACTTCTTCAATTATAATCGATGATTCACGAGAATTATTATTATCTCGATATCAATACACTAGCGCGATATAGCCTCCGCTTTTCGATAAACCTGTGAATTCACATACCGATTCTCACGCTCGAAGCTATCCCCGACGGAACCGCCACCAAGCTTGTGGTGTTTATCAGTTTACGCTGCAGACGTGACGCTTTAGGTGATCGGGACGGACGAAAGATCTTGGCGTTAATATCAAGCGCTAGAAGGAGGGCTCTTTTCAATCACAATTGTTTAAATTTGCTTCAAAAGATGATGAGGAATAGAGATGGAACACCGGAGGGCAAAGCGATGGTCATTAGTTCATCAACGCCTCGATCTCAAAAAGGATCGGTTGGGTCCTTCTAAAAGTGCTCATGAGAGCACGGCTTCTAAGAACAATTCAGAAGAACTTCGTCCGAAGATCCATAGTGGAGCCAGACGAAAGTTAGTCTTCAACGCTGATAAGGGCGTGATCCCAATCCTAACGGGTAAAGGTTCACCACCCGACTCATCGCCAAGTGGTCAAGAGGACCGAGCTACCAAGTCAGGCAAGGACGGCGACGGGCGCGATAAGGCTTTGGAGGTTCTGTTAAGACAAAGGGAAGATATAGCCAACAGATGCTTCGGTGAATGAGTCGAGAGACGAAGCATCTAGCCATTTTCACTCAAGGACGGTAGTATAAGGAGGTACCCTGCCTTGAAGGGTAAGGAGCCGAACATTCTACGCGTGTGTCCAGGATCATTCTCACAGTAGGAGGAGATCGAGGAGCAGAACGCCTTCTACCAAGAAGGCAATCGACAACAGTTAGATCAATTCATCGTGACGATGAAAGACGAAGAAGGTGTCGAGAGAAATTATGTCGAAACCCAAGGGGAGAATACCGCCACAATCGTTTCATTATGAGGATGAAATTTTACGACCTAGTAAATCAAGAAGTCCCGTAAGGCAAGTAAGATCGGCAGGAAGGGTCGATCCATTCCAAAACCTAGTGTCGCCCATGAAAAGGAGATCTCATCACAACCCGAAGGTGTTGATTTTCCGTTGTAGAGTCGAAAGAACTTCAAAACAATCGGGTCGAGGTCCAACAGTGAAAGATATTTCGTAAGAAGGCATCCCTTTTACCTCGATATTCTCAAGGAGAAAGCGATGCTACCAAAAGTTACCTCCCATGGAGAGCTATGATGGGTCGAGAGATCTTACGACCATAGTCGCCGCGTCAATCGATTAATGGATTACTACGACTTTATCGATGTCGCTAAATGTCACACTTTTGTCACTACTTTGAGAAAAGACGCTAGACAAAGGATGGGGACTTTACCATCGGATTCTATCTCCTCGTGGACCGAACTTTGTGATAAGTTCCATGCTCGCTTTTGAAGCAACCAAGAAGGGGGAAGCCTACAGTGTTCTTTAAGACAAGTCCCAGGCAGCTCACCAATGAATCTTTAGTGCCAATATGTAAAGAGGTTTAGGAAGCTATTTGACAGTGTCCGATCTTAATGATCTCCAAGTCATTGGATTATTCCGTAATGGGCCGGATCTCGTTAAATCGGAGAAATTGGTAAAGAAATTGATGTTTCACCATCCAAGAGTTTGTGCAGAAGCCTTTCGACAAGCGCGTAAGGCTATATTGTTGTGGAAGAGGCTATGAATAGTCTCAAGAATCCTTCTTTGAGCCAATCAAAGGAGGTAGAGGTTCCCAAGACCGATGTTGATCGTAGAAAAGGGGAGGATATAACCAAAGGGCGTAAGGTAGTTCAAGAAATACAATAACTCGTGGCGACAAGACAAAGAAGCCGCAAGACTGCTCCTACCTCAAGGTTAATAAGGTTTATACCCAAATAATACGTAGAGGTCGATAATTTTGGATCGATCCAAACCAAATTTTCTTTGAACCACCTCGTGATAATTACAAAACGGGACATGGCAACCTCGCAAATATTGTGGTTATCATCAAGTCACCGGTCACTTACATTAATGAATGTTGTAATTTAAAGGATTTTGTGGAAAAAAGATTAAAAGTGGCTTGCCGATTCAATATGTAATGTGAGAAAGACCGCCAAAATCAACAGTTTATCAATCGCACTGCTCAAATAGCTTCAAGTACCACTGCTCAAAATGTTCCACCACCGCCAAGGCAAGTCGTTGATGTAATAACCGTGGATCTGCTGGGAAATTAGTAGGGAAGAAGAGGAGGTCTTATCTTGATTCAGCTTATGTCAATAACCGATGCTACTCAAGGTCGACAGCCTTTTCCAGAACTCGTTATTTCATTTACGATGCGGATTATCCTTCTGAGCCCATCAAACCGCATGGCGGAGCATTGGTGATCACAAAGACAAGTGGGCTCAAAGGATGTGAAACGATGATGATAGACAACGGATCTTCTGGTGGACATTCTTTATGCCCATGCTTATCAAAGAATGCATCTCGATGAGCACAAAATGGAGGCCTGACAGAGGCTCCTCTATATGGTTTCTAAACGATCCCGCCAAAGTGGCTTAAGACTATCAAACTCCCCGTCATCTTCTAAGACTACCCCACAGCAAGTGGAGATAACTTGTAAATTTTATGTTGTGTATGTGGATTCTACCACAACGCCATTTTGGGAAGACTCTACGCTGACAAATTTTTCAGTCAGAATCTCCATCCCACATTTCAAAATCAAGTTCCCCACAAAGACACCTGAGTAGGAGAGGTGATGGGTGACTCGATCCGCCCGAGATGTTATCTAATTCGCTATTTCATCCGAATGGGGTTAGTAAACAAAGAAAGACGATGGCAATTGAAATCGAACCTTCACCGAGAGCGCTTCGTAATCATAGTAATTCTCTTCCGGGAGACGGAGGAAATTGAGTCGGTCATCTGAAAGTTTGACAAGACAAAGAAGATTGGTTCGGCCACTGTAACCTCTTCTTGACGAATCTTATGGAACTCTTACGATGCTATGTCGATATTTTTGCATGGGAACCACAAGACATGCCCGAGTTAGCCTAAGGTTGCATTGAACATAAATCGGAGATAGATCCTTCAAGAAGCCGCCATCAAGAAGAAGCGCGATATTTGCTCCGTAACGCCAAAAGATCATCGATGAAGAGGTTGCAAAATTGCCGGTCACTAACTTCATCTACTTAGATTGATTACCCTTGAGTGGATAAAGAAATGTAGTATTGGTGCGTAAGCATAATGGAAAGTGGCGGGTTTGCATCGACTACACCGACCTTTAACAAAGCCCGTCCGAAGGACTTTTATCCTCTCGCCTCATATCGATCAAATTTCATCGATGCCACTTCGGTATGCATTATTGAGCTTTATGGATGCTTTTTCGTGTTATCATCAAATATCCATGCAAAAAGAAGACATTCCAAAACAAGATTCATTACACACCGCTCGGCAGTATGCGCATAAAAAAATGACTTTTGGCCTCATTAATGCTGGAGCTACCTATCAGAGGATGATGAACTTTATATTCAATAGACAGCTGGGAAGGAACATGGAGGTTTATGTAGATGACATGATCGTAAAGAGTATGCAAATTCGTAAACATTTGACGATCTAGAGGAATGTTTTCAAACTATTCGTCATCAACAATCGCGACTCAACCCGACCAAATGTACTTTCTACCAGGCTGAAAATTTCGGGTTATCCGTCACCAAAGGGGCATCGGGCCAATCCAGAGAAGATCCAGCCATCCTCGACATGAAGACTCCTCACCATTCAAAGACGCTCAAATCGACCGGTAGGATCATGCTTTAAGGAGGTTCGCCGCCAAATCGCAGAAAGATGTCTTCCTTTCTTTCGATACATCAAGGGACCAAGAATGCGAAGACATTCCAAAGGACTTCCAAGTGTGAAGATGCTTTCCAAAGTATAAAACGATATCCGCCTTTTCTACCCTTTATTGGTCAAGCTCGTCCCAAAGCAGAGACTTTATATTTGTACCTCATGCCGCTTCTTTAGCGCTTGGAGCAGCTTTTGATTCGGAGATCGGTGGAAGCAAAGATCCTGCCTATTACGTCACCCACGCCCCACGAGATGTCAAACCGTATCCTAACATTGAGAAATTTGCCTTTGCTTTAATAATTGCCAGAGAAAGCTTCTTCAGAAGATTTTCAAGGTCGACTCGGTCGCTCTACACGGATCACCCATCAAGAAGGTGATGAGCAAGCCAGAGGTCTCGGGTAGATTAAAGCGGCATGGACTATGGAATTGTCCCGCTTTTTTATCGAGTATCATCCCCGAATCGCCATCAAAGGCCAAGCCTTGGGTCGACTTTTATGGTAGAATGTTCATTCACCGCGCAGAGATGGGTTATCGAAGTCAATCTTCCGATCGAAAGCAAAGGTCGTTACTCAAAGAGAGTCAAGGCGTGGACGCTGTATGCGATGGATCCTCTACGATGACCAAGTAGTGGAGCAGAATTATTCTAATAAGTCCGGAGGATTTAAGGTTCAAGAGCCATCGATTCGGGTTTAAAACAACGAATAATGAGGCCGAAAACGGGCGTTGTTAGCAAGAAGTGTCCGATTAATGAAGAGTCTCAAGTCCAACAATTGATCATTTATAAGTGATTCTCGCTTGGTCGTTAAACAAATTGCCGGGAGATTATGAAGCTTGGGAACACGAATGATCAAATATCCGCTGAGTTAAGAAACCAACTTCAATTTTTTGCTTCAGACGAAGTTTCGTGGTATAGAGCGCAACGATAATTCTATCATCGACGCTTTGTCGAAATTGGCCACTACGATGCGTATGTCTTTCATGGATCGGTATATTTGGAAATTTTGCAAAAGAAATGAAAGTGTTCAACATGAAACAAATGTGATGTGCATCGAATCTAACAAACCGCTGGACGACCCCTCACATCGAGTATCTGGCAGATGGCGTCCTCCTTCTGGATCGATGTCAAGTAAAAGAAGATCAAGTACAAGAGTACTAATTTCACCTTTATCGATGGGGATCTTTATCGATCGGCATTTTCCTCACCATTATTAAAATGTTTGGTTCCGTCCGCCGAGAGTATGCTCTTCGGAAGTTCATGAAGGATTTATGCGTGATCATACGGTCGCCAAGTCTTTGCACATAAAGTATTTCGACAAGGTTACTATCGTCGACAATTTTCAAAGAAGCTACAGAGTACGCCAAGAAATGTGAAAATGCCAACTCAATAGTCCGGTCTCTATTATCGCCCACCTAAGAAGAGTTATATTCGATTCTATCTCCTATACCCTTCACCGTCTGGGGGTGGATATATTGGGACCGCTACTCTAAAGCTAAAGGTCGTTTAGCTTCATTATAGTTGCTATTGATTATACGACTAAATGGGTAGAGGCGAAACCACTTCTTCACCGATAATGTAACAGAGTGCTTAAAGTTTGTAAAGGAGTCATGGTGTTTCGCCGGATCCCTAAAGTATTGATATCTGACAATGGACGCCATTGTGGGGTTCAAAATTTGAAGAATTTTTGAACGATTTGGGGATTCAAAGACAAGAAGACTTCGTGGCTCATCCACAAATGAATGGGCAAGTTGAGGTGACCAACAGAATTGTTGAATGGAATAAAGCGTAGATTGATGAAGCTAAGGAAGATGGCCGTAAGAATCATTGAGCGTCTTTGTGGGCATATACCGAACTACGCCGAGGACTACTACAGGGATTCACCTTCCGATCGCCTATGGTATCGATGCCTTAGTCCCAAATAGATCGGATCTCCAAGTCTTCTAAAGAGTCAATTCAAAGAAATCTACAACGATAAAGGATCAAGACTAACTTGGACCTACTAGACGAAGTCGAGAGAGAAGCTTTAATCAAATCGGGTCGCTTATCAACGAAGGGTGGCCAAACATTATAACAAGGGTGTCAAACTCAGAGATTCAAGTAGAGACTTCGCTCTCGTGAGAAGCCAAGCTTCTACACCTCGTATCACGGAAAGCTAATGCCGAATCGGGAAGGGCTATATGAAGTGATCAAGTACCAAAGCCCTAGACTTATCGATTAAAGGCACTTGATGGTTCCGAGATCAAGAATACATGGCATGCCGGGCGCACTTTCTAAGTATTTTCAATAAAGTTCAAGTCGGGCTTTATCTAAGTCCGTACACAACCGTTTGATATCAATAAAAGATCACTTTTCTACAAATTATCACCGGGTCTTATTGGTCCGATGGTGTAAGGAGGTATGGTAGGACTCACCGGCCATTCGATGGTAGCCCCAGTGTCCTTTTGGTCCTATATCGATCTTATCGTGGTGGTAAGTCAATGGTCACTATCGGTCCGATGGTGTAAGGAGAGTACCTCACCGCCATTCGATGGTAGCCCCAGTGTCCTTTTGGTCCTATATTGATCTTATCGTGGTGGTAAGTCAATGGTCACTATCATCCGGTCCGATGGTGTAAGGAGGTACGGTAGGACTCGGCCGCCATTCGATGGTAGCCCCAGTGTCCTTTTGGTCCTATATCGATCTTATCGTGGTGGTAAGTCAATGGTCACTATCGGTCCGATGGTGTAAGGAGGTATGGTAGGACTCACCGCCATTCGATGGTAGCCCCTTTTGTCCTTTTGGTCCTATATTGATCTTATCGGGTGATAAGTCAATGGTCATTATTAATCCTTATGCTCGTTCTTATCTCTTGCTTGTTGTCTAAATTTACTTCACGTATACGATCGATCTTACTCTTCTGCATCGATGAGTATAAGTTATTTATTTTGTTTAAGTGTTGAGTTCAGGCCATTAGTTCGCTTAACTCAATCCGGCCCTGTAAAATTCAACTCACTTCATCAGATGAGTTAACCGTTATATGCCATATCTAATTCAATAGTTCATCTTATCGATACTAAATTATCGACAAGAAACCGATCGATGTAAGTTATAATCAAGACAGCTTAAAGATTTATCAATAAGCATAAAATGTTCATTTCATTTAAGTCGATTAATTACATGAACATAAAAAGTTAAATATTTACATAGAATCAAAACATGATATATATTCAGCACCGCTTTCATCATCTAATTGAGCAAAGGGTTGGTCTAATCGAAAGCAAATGATAGCTTCTTTTCCTCGCTCCCGATACCCTCATATCCTCCTCCTAATAGACCTTCATGATCTCGACATTAATTTCATCCGAGTCCCTATACTCGCTCGAATCATGCTCTGCTCCGCTCTTTCAATGTAATGTAGGCCTCGCCCCTCAAGGTCTTTTATCTTACGGCGAAGCTTGCGACGCTGGGCCTTACGCCTTCGAGCTTCATCCTCGAATTTTCGCCTCACTTTTCACCAAGTCAGTAGGATTAGCTTCGGTTGGTCAAGAGAACTCCTCATTTTTCGCCTTTCAAGTAGGTTCTTTCAACCAAACCAAAGATTCAGATTGGTTAAGGTTTGTCATCGGGTTTCGGATGCAACCCAACTCATCCTCAGGGCCCTCGGTCATTATCGATGTCTTCAAATCCATCTTGGCCCGATCCAATTCTATCTCAAGACCGCTGATGGTATGAAAAGCATCTTCACGACCAAATTTTTTCTACCCAAGGTCGATTTCAAAGATGTTTATTTCTTGCGCATGAAATCTTCCTCGCTTTCCATTTATGTGTCTCTTGACGCAATGTCCAAGACAAAGATTAGCCCGCACATTTTCAAAGTACTCAAGTCAAATTCTAAAATGCTCAAGGAAAATAGAGATGTAGAGGAAGAAGTCATTATTGTTTACCTCGCCAAATAACTCATACCTCGTCGAGAAGATTTCCGTCTGCAGATCACCGAACCGCAAGGATCGCTGCAGTGTCGAACGAAAGCTCCAAAGAGGTCGAAAGGAAAGTTGGCATCAACCTAGGCCATGTGGCCTGGAGATCCCACGGCCGCAGATGATAACCTCGACCAAGGACCGGCCGCTCAGAGAAGGTCTCTGCCAGAGAAAGAGTAGGTCGCTCGGGGTGTAGGGTCGCATGAAACGGCTTCGATTATGGGAGATTTGTTTGAATTGGGTTCTTTGGGTGTCAAGCGATGCGAACTTGATGGCTCTCGTGGGTACGCTTCTTTTTCTCGATAACGCTGAATCCTTCGCCCCCACCACCGCCCTCTTCGATCCAGATTTCTGCTGTGGGGGCACGAAGGAGGAAACGACCAAGACCGAGGAACCCCGAGTTCTTCTAAGCAGCTTAATGGGGTTATTTTTGTTTTAGTTTTTAGTCCTAAGTGTACTCCTTCGATCGTGACGATCAAGTAAGTTCGCCCGATCGAGGAATGGTTTTGGGGTCGGGTTCTGCTTCGTATAGGTTCGGAGGATTTACTAGAGGGGACCGACCTTGGTTTTCGGTAGCCTCCTCTTTTTGTCGAGGGTGAAGATTCTCTTCCGTATGAAAATCTCTTCTACTGCTTTTCTTCTCGTTGAAATTCATCCGTGAATTTCGGGCTGATTTACTTCGGGTAGCTTTCAAATTGGTGTAGCCTCAATTGCTTCCGAAGACTTACCAGATAAAAAATCTTCGAGTTCCTTTATTTCTACAGAGCTCGGTCTGATCAAAGACACTGCACAAATCAAACAATTCCAAGGTTATAATTATATTTTATGGAATATTTTAAAAAATATATATATTTGAAATAAGCTGGTACTTACGCTTATGGTCATACAACCATGCTTGCTTCGAGAGGAGTCCGTATTTCCACTCCTCCTTCGGGAAGTTGTCAAATAGCTCCATCATCTCCACTTCTCGTTCTTCGGAAACATCTCCAAAGTCAGCAGATATTTTTTCATCAGCTGCCCAGTTCGGAAGAGAAGAGATTTCAGGGCCTTTGACGAAGAACCATTTTTCATGCCATCCCCTATTGTCTTGAAGGGTATTCACCAAAGAACGCTCACAAATTTCTCTCCGCACTTCGGAGAATGTTTGCCGAGGGCCTCAACCCTTTCTCCTCGGATCGCACTATCTTGTAGACAAAGAAGAAGAAGTCCAAAGAGGGGGCGACGCCCAGCTTCATTTACGTAAGGCCACGAAGGCGCGTAATACGGATGTAGGAGTTCTAAGACCAACAGAAAAAATCCTACACCCAAAAACCCCAGTAGGGTCACTATGAAAACGTGGAGAGGGAAACGAACCCCCTTCTCCAGTAAAGTCACTGGTACGGCCGTCCATCCTTCAGGCCGTTGGTACATTTTCTCACCAGATCTGGGTACCGACAGCATGGGTATCTGGAATATGGAACCGAAGTTCAACCCTCTTCGCCTCAAATTTTCAAGCATGATAGAAGGAGTGTTAGTACGCGAGAATCGCCCGCATTCTATAATAGTCGAGGGGGGTTTTTCGGGTTCTCTGTTTGGGATTCGCACTCAAGTCCCTTCATGAAGATTAGGTTTGGGGAACCACAAAGATGGGTGTTACAAGTACGGGAGAACTCGCTCGTGGTTTTGAGAAGCCATTTGTGACGATTTGCGAGAGAGAGAGAGATCGTAAATTTTAAAGGCGCTCAATTTCAAATGAATGTAAAAACTCACAAATTTAGTAAAGTTATCCTTTATACCGATTTGCCATTACAAAGTTGTTCAAGACGGGTGCATTAAATGCTAGTAATAATTTGGAATTTGAATGGGAAGCGTCCTGCTTTGGATCCCGATACTTAATGGATAGAGTCTTTTTGAATCGGGCCCTTAACTTCCTTTCATTTCATTTCATGGACAATAAATGGGTACGCTTTTAATTACACCTCGTCATTTATCGATTCTCAAGAAATATCATGGATTATTTATAGTTTTCTATTAAACATTCTGCTCAACAAAAAACTAGGGGGCAATGTCAGGTCGTGATATTTTATCTATTCGGGCCGAGTGTATTGGGCTTATTCTTTTTATTCTATCGGGCCTCTATTATTGAATTATTAAAATCATTAAGCCCAATCATCATATCATTTTCATTTCAAAACTTATGAAACCGGCCCATCAATGGATCAATCATTTAGACATTTTAAATATCTACAATCTTTGACCAGAATGATGAAAAAAGCATGTCGGTTGACTAAAGAACCCGCCATGCATTAATGTGGATGGGATTAGAATCTATTTACGGAGAAACAAAGGATCAAAAGCAAAGTTGAACAAACTACATGCAATTTCACAGAACCCATCTGCAAAGGGAATGTCGTCAGTAGTAGGGGTGGCACTTAATTCAGCAAGGAGGGTATAACTCATGAGAAGTCTCCACCAAGAGGTATGTACTCATACACTTCTTCAATTATAATCGATGATTCACGAGAATTATTATTATCTCTTGATATCAATACACTAGCGCGATATAGCCTCCGCTTTCGATAAACCTCAGGAATTCACATACCGATTCTCACGCTCGAAGCTATCCCCTCGACGGAACCGCCAAGCCAAGCTTGTGGTGTTTATTGTGTTTACGCTGCGCAGATCGTGACGCTTTTAGGTGATTGGGACGTGACGAAAGATCTTGGCGTTAACAATATCTATACTAGTAATTATTCGTGCTTGAAGATATGATATAACGAAAAATTAGATTAAAATTCAAAAAATACTATATTATCTAAAGACTTTTTAGAACCTTAAATAATTTACAATCACATAACAATTATCATAATTCACCACACCACCGTAATAATTAATTTTTCTTTAAAATAGATATTCGTAAAAAATCTAAATATATCTACAAAACATACAAATCATCAATAACAATTATTATATTATTATTATTGTTATTATTATTATTACATGTGATTTAAGAAGAACTTTAGATTATGTTTTGTGAGTTTAGGATAAAAAAATAAAAGAATATAAAAACTTACATTAGGATGAAAAAGAAGTAATAAATAAATGTGTTTATAAGTCTGTATTTAGTTCTTAGCTTTTCTAACTAGTTCTTGTAATAGATGTTTAAGAGAAATGGATATAAAACTTATTTTTTCATTCATTTAGTTTCTTTTTCTTTTGTTTTAATAGTTAAAATAGTATGAACAGAGTATCATTTCTTCAATATAATCTCCATTATATAATTCTTAGTTAACATTAATGTCACAATTGTGAATATAATATTATTTTCTAAAGTCACCCATTTAAAAAATATATTGACTTTAAATTAATGTGAATTTATTTAAAATTAGAGATACAATTTAATTTTTTGAGGCGTCAAATTGACGACATATTAAACTTTAAATTAATGTGAATTTATTTAATTTAAGTTAATACAATAATTATAATTGAATAATATATAATATAAACTATTAATCACAAATTTTATTTTATTCTAATTCTAAATTTTCATGAGACATACTAATTTTAAAATTTAGTACGTCGGGGTTTGATCTCAGTAGTCTAATTATATTTCTAATTTTGGAATGAAGATAGTAATATTTTAATCTATTGCACTATTTTACTTAACGTGAGCTTAGCAATAAAGAGTTTTTTATACATTGCGAAAATTTTTAATCCAGTTATGATTGTCACGTATGTGCATATATTATGAATTAAAAAAAATATTCACTTAAATTTATTTTATCTTATCATATATTTTCACGTTGACTCAAATATTTATCGACACATATATTATTTTTTATTAATAAAAGATGAAAACCGAAAATCTACCTTCTTCCGTATCCTATAAACAGGGCAGTGGGGGCAGCCTACCATCACCTCCAGGTCAGGTATGTCAGAGTCACAAGTTCACTCACCGCTTTTGGATAATTCTCCTTCTTTTTTTTTACATTAGTTAAAAAGACTAAAATAAATGGAGTGGGGTGGGGTGGGGTGGGGTGGGGTGGGGTGGGGTGGGGAGAAAATAAAAAAAAAATTTATGTGAACATAAAAATTGAATATTAATGTATTTAAATTTTATTTATTTATATTATAATTTTTAATAACGAGTAAAAATAAAAATATGTAAAATTTAAATATATTTATGTCTGATTTTCATTTTCACTTGTAAGAGCTCAAATAAAAACTCTCCGTAAGAGCACACGTGTTTTACAACTCCCCCACACTCGGATCATCCTCGGATCTCACGCTTCCTCCAATGGTGGTCGGTCCTCAGCCAGCCAGGCCCATAGGCAGCCATAGGTTCAAGCACCTTCTACTCCATTAGAGAGATCAGCCATAGGTTCATGGAGTAATAAACATTTTGGTTTTTGGGAAAAGACAAAAAAGTATATATATAAACATTTACCATTAACTATTTTCTGTTATTTGGAATTTTTTTTTATGATATTTTCACAATTTTGAATTAAAACAAATTAATTTAATTACTTAATTTAAATAATTATCAAATATAAACCATATAAAAGGTTAAGGTAATTACTCATATTCAGTCCGTTTTAGATAATTTTATTTTTTTCAAATTATTTGACGTTTTGTATAATCTAAGAGAATTAATCACAATCTTTTCAAAATTACTCTTAATAAAAAAATATTACAGATGAGAGGTGATAGTATGAGATAAGTATGGTAAAGGTATTATAGATTATTAATATTATACATTTATTTTCTTAATTCTTGTGTACTAATTTTAAAACGTCATATATTATGAGACGGAGGGAGTATAAAACTTGTTATTTTTAAAACCTAAATGAATAAACTATACGTTTTGGGGGGTTGGAGGTGGAGGGGGAGGGGGGAGGGGAGGGAGTGAAAATTAAATGTTGGTTTTTATTTATCCTAGATAGAATAATTTTGGCAAAAGAATTCCAACCGGTACCCTTCCTCCAATTTATCTTAATTCTTAATTGGAAGTTGGAGTCTCATAATATTTGAATTTGTGCAGGCAAAGGTAAATTTAAGTTACATAAATTCATAAATATATTATCGGTCTGGATCTTAAGCTCATCTCTTATCTAATTTATCTCGAAATCACCCTTTTGCGACAGATCCAGATCATGACGAGTTCGGTTATCTGACCAAGTCAATCTATACTTTTTAATGACGCTTATATGTTGTTTGTCATTAAAAGTATAGACAACGGTTGTATGACCGAATCGTCGCCGGGTCCGTCGCTAAAAAAAATGAGCTCGAATGAGTTGGATAAGGAATGAGCTTAAGATCCGGACTCAACATATTATATACTCCAAACTAAAAGACAAATTCGGTTTTAAAAGATAAGGTAAAGGGGGTTACTTGGTGAAGATTGTTGTCAAATATAAACATCTTTTACTATGTACTTTTTAGAATTAGAGATATATTTATAAAATAATTATTTTTTTATTTTTTTTAATTAATGGTATTATAATAATCAATCAACTAATAATAAAAATATTAATATGTTATAAAACTTCACGTTAATTTATATTTAATTTTGAAATGAAGGAAGTACTGAACTTATACAACCTACACTTTAAAATTAGTGATATATTTTGGATTTTTTTATTAATTCACAAAATCTAAAATTCCAAATCAATACAATGTTTTTTGGTGAAACGTACGAAAATTTATTTAGTAAAAACAATTATAATTGACTGCTATAAATTTACTAAAAATACAACTAATTATCATATTTATTGTTTAAAATTTTTAAAAATATATATTAAATTAAATTTTTGTAAACTTACTTGAGAAGAAGAAAAAAAAGGCATATTATATTGGTCATTACTAAAAATTCAAATACGGTTAGTATGAGGTTTATTTTTTTGATTGATCAATAAAATATTTATTGATCAATTGACCAACTTATTTAAAAATAAAATTTATGGTAAGCCGTTGCTAAAAATTCACATAAGTTGGTGCACTGATCGAATATTATCACTATCGATGACTTCAATCGGCCAACCGCCCCAATCCCATGGGCATGGAGTCAAAAAAAAACATCATAATTAATCATTGAAAAGCATAGCCGCCTACCTACTAGTAGTAGAACATATCCATATTCATTTTTACCCCCACCCCATCCCCTCACCCCCACTCCCACCCCCACGCCTACCCCTACCCCAATAAATTTTGCACATTGCATACTCAATAAATTTTGCACATTGCATACTCCCTCTGTTTTTTAATATAAATTATTTTAAAAAAATATTTTTGTTTTTAAATATAAATCGTTTGAAAATTTTAAATAAACATTAATTACTTAATTTTTAATATTACCCTAAGTTATAAATATAATTTTGATTCTCTCACTATTTTTTTTATCAACATTCTCTTTTTTCATTACAAAGTCTATATAAACAATTGAAGTATATAATAAGCATAAATCAATTGTTCATGATTGCAATTTTAATTTGATCCCAAATCTGTAATTTTTTAGTCCTACACTAATTAAATATTAGAATAATAAATGAAGGTTTTGTTTTAGTAGGCATTATGATAGTAAGGAAACACAAATACAAACATTGGCCGGTACAAGTCTCAAATGTTGTTCCCGTTTGACAAATATATATATATATATATATATATATATATATATATATATATATATATATATATATATTTGGTCCGATCAAGTGTGTGCCTCCCAAAATTAGGTATACGTCATCCATCTCTGGGTCGCCACTTATATGGTACATAAATTCAAATACAAACTTAATTATACATTTGTCGCAGAACATACTGACAATACATAAACCGAGAGTTCTAATAGGAATATTGTCATTTAGACAATATCCATACTCAAGAGTCCTCATTACATTTATTGTCACACTATTTAATGTAATAGTGAGGACGACTAATGCTATCCTCGGGACCATCACTCTTTTCCCCACTTGTTCCAAATTATATTCTCATTTCCTCAAGAGAAATAAATGAAAGAAAGGGTGAGCTCAATTAAATTTCCCAAGAAAAATATTATAACTAAGATAATGCGAGAATAAATTATCAATAGTCTTCAACAATGTTAAACCGATAAAATACAATAGACAACCAATTTAATCTGCAATGAATATGCAATCTATTAAAAGAGTCAAGTAAAAAATAAAGTCTACTATCTTTTAGGTTTTAAAAGGTTTTCATCATTTTTTATCATTAAGACTCAGCTTTAATGAATAAACCATAATATCTAATCATCCCCGCATCTACGGTCCAAGGATTTTCATCAAATTATCAATGGTCATGACTATACCGAATCACCCCCGATCATAATCATACCAAAAAACTATCCATCACTGCATTACATGCCACCGAGGACTTTTTGTCACATCATTTATATCAAGCCACGATTATACCGAATGATCCTCGGTCATAATCATACTACTAAGTTCATCTATGCACGTAAGTAAGAAAGATAACATAATATAATATAACCGAGGATGATGACAATGACATAATAATTCAATAAAACAAGTTCACGAATTAATTTATTCAGGAACTAATAACGTCCCAAATTGTCAACACGATCTTTGCTTTGTAGAGTAAAATTCAAGAATGCTTAGAAAATATTTTCATTAAAAATCTTGGATGAAGCGCAAATATCAAGGATATTCTACTAAATTCATGGAGTATAGAAGTCAAAATTTTAACCACATGAGTATAATAAATAATGAAATAACAAAAGAAATCACCATGTGTTTGCGGTGCTTGATGTGACAAAGTTATTCCAATGTAATAATAAATACGTAAATAATAAAATCGGAACCCGTGTCCGGTGTAAAACACACGAGCATGTGATATTCCAATAGAATAATAAAGACAGAATAATAAAAGACGGAACCGTGTCCGGTGTAAAACACACGACGGGATATTCCAATAGAATAATAAAGATGAGAATAATAAAGATTTTAACCAGTCCCAAGCGTAAAAGCATGCCTGATGAATGTTCCAACGGAATAATAAAATAATAGAAGAATGTCACCAAGTATAGAGGATTCCGCATATACAAAGTTATTCCAATGTAATAAATAAGAATGGAATAATATAAGGATTTCACCAAGTATAGGGTATTCCGCGATATACAAAATTCATGTATAGGGTATGCCACTTTTACAAAGTTATTCCAATGTAATAATAAAGAATGGAATAATGTAAGTTCTCTTCATGAATAAGAAAGAATAACACCCCTTACGAGTACAACAAATAATATTTCCTACTTTAGAAGAACTGAATATTGGAAAAGTGAAGTAGCAAAATACTTTTCTTCTTTCTCTCTATAGTTTCTCTCTCTAGAGTTTCAGTGAATTCGTAAGAAATAATGAAGGAATGAGCTTTCTATTTATAGAAAAACTGAGGGTGGCTCTTGGTCTTAACGAAGGGTCAAAATGACTCTTGGTAATATTGAAGAGACAACTACTGTGACGCCCCCAAAATAGGTATACATCACCCATTCTGAGTTGTCAATACATGGTACAGAAACAACTACAACTTTATTATTACAACAAGAAAAGCTGTGAGTTTGAATACAAATATTATCTTCTAGACAATATATATACTCAAATAAATCCTCATCACATTTATTGATACATTATTTTACAAAAATGGTGAGGACTACTAAACAATTCTTTCTAAAACCTTCATTCCATACCCCGACTGCATGCTTGCTATATTCTCGCCTCCCGAGAAGAAAAATGGAACAAAAGGAAAAGGGTGAGCTCAACTAGCTCAAAAAGAATATTATGACTAAGATAATATACAACAAATTATCGTTAGTCTTCAACAGGAAAAATCTAATAGAATACAATAGACAACAAATTTTAAATCAATATTCGCAATGGAAATAATAATTCATTAGAAGAGTTAAGTAGAGAATGCAAACTACTATCTTCTATGTATGAATTTAAAAGTTCATCGCCTATCCTTTATCCTCAGTAACATCAATCAATATACATCCGAATCAAATATTCATCTTTTACACTACAGGGCAAAGATATTCATCATTGATCATGTTCATCTAAACACTGCTCATCTTTGCACTACTTACCAAAGATATTCTTCAAAATCATTCATCTTTGACTACAGCCAAAGATATTCCATAATATCATCATTTAAGACCAAGAAGAAGATGAAAAATATTTTTAAAGAAACGAATCCAAAGAAACAAAATGACAAGGATTAAGGATTAAGGATTCGTATTTTGTTTTATCCACGTCAAAAATACCTCAAAAATAATCATAGTGGTGTAAAATTCAAGAATGATCAAAACATGGATACAATCAAAGCTAAGTATCCGAATAGATATTTTGGACAAAAAGAAGAAATTTTATTTTTCTATTGAATAGTCTCAGATATCGTGAATAGTGCCGAGTATCGTGAATAGTAACTCACACCAAAAGATAGAAATTCACAAAAAAACATCTTCACGCTTCATAGATAATAGTACTACTGTGAATAAGAACTTTCGTGAATAAGAACTCATGAATAAGAACTCGTGAATAGTAACTCATGAATAGTAACCCCGACATGAAAAAGTTCCAAATTTGATAAAAGTTTCAACCAATATTTCAAAGATAATGATATTGAAGAAATAATATCATTTGAGAAGAAAATAACATCCTTACCTCGAAAGATCAAGATTTTAATTGAAACACCGATATAAAGCTATGACTTGGACTTGCACCAGTATAGAAATACTCAAAGTATACTCCAAATACTCACAAGAATACGCTCGATAATATAGAGAGAAAACTTCAGCTAAATTGTGATTTTCAATTCTAACCCAAGACCCTATTTATAGGAAATTGCTAGAAACACCAAAGCGTAAAATTTAATAAATTAATAATAAATTTCCTACACATGCCTAGAATCTGATTTCAGCCATCAAACACATGCCACATTCTAGAAAAAGTAAAAAAAATGTTTTTCTAATTTTAAATATTTTAAACTTCCAAAAATCAATTATTTTGAGCTTTCGAAATTCAATAATTCATAATAAATAGCCCTTTCATCGGAAAATTCAATCTCGCGTGTTTTTATAGGAAATTCAATTTTCTACAACTTTGCGAAGAAAGTTTTTCCAAATTCCAAATAGAAATTGAATCGAAATCCACAAACCAAGCGATTTTACTGTGCTATAATCAAATTTCGACCAATAAATGGGGTCCACCAACATGTTTAACATGTTTTAAACATTTATTGCAACAAAAATACTCTTCCTCCTCAGTATACTCATATATCCCACATTCGTTGTAAAAATATCACCATTATTATATTATTAACATATAATAATATATTTAAATGAATTATTTTATCGTAAAAAAGATAAAATATCAATTTTCAACAATTGTCACAATAAAAATTTTCTCCATCTATATCCACATAAAATCAATATTTTTCTCATCATATGAATCAATAATTAATTATTCACAAATAATATTACAGAATCACAATATTGACAACCAGTGCGCCTCAGAGAAGAGGGGCTTTCCAATAAGAATTTCTTCATCAAGGCGCGCAATTAGGTGACCAAACCTCTCCTTAGATGTAACTTTCTAGACATTGTCAATAATGTTATCTAATAATATTATTCGGATAATATGAATTATTGCTTCGATAATGAAAAATACCGTGTAATGACAATTATCAAAACAACAAAGAATATAAAATATCAACGCAACAATTATTAACTCAATAAAATACTTTGAAAGAATTATCAGAACCTTTATTGAGTAGTGCCTTCTACGTAAGAATCAATAATTGGTGCAATACCGGTGTCTTCTAACGTGTTTTTAACCACCGGGTATTTTAACAAAGATAATTGATGAATAACTACGCCAATTATTTTTAAACAACTTATATTTGTCGCTTTCTTCATCCAATCGCTTTCAGTTATGGGGCCCACACATGGTCATACTTGGCAGTCGTATTTAATATTCTCCGAAGCGATTTAATATTCCACGACCAAACGAATATTCCCCGACAACAATTAATATTTTATAACCACTTGCTTATTTTGAAATATTTATGTATCTTACTCCTAACTATCCACATTAATCAAATCAACCCTTACTATTTCAAAATAATAAATAGAAAATTAAATTTCATTAATAATAAGTTGGGGTCTTACAACCTCCCTCCTTATGAAATTTCGTCCTCGAAATCGACGTCGACGACTGGTATTTCAAAAAGGTGAGGATACCTCGCTTTCATTTCCGCTTCCAATTCCCGTGTCATTTCCTCTATAGCATGATTCCTCCATGAAAACTTAACTAGTGGTATGACCTTTCATGCTGTAGGACATGCTCCTTCCTATCTAAGATCTTGACAGTACCTCCTCATACGTTAAGTCTTCTACTATCTCGTCCGGTTCTAACTCAATAACGTGGTTTGGGTCTTTCACATATTTACTAATACAGATATGTGAAACACATTATGAACACGAGACATACTCGAGGTAACGCGAGTCTATAGGCTACATTTTCTACTCGGTCAAGAATTTGAAATGGACCAATAATTCGTGGATTGAGCTTTCCTCTCTTCCCAAATCTTGTAACTCCTTCCATGGAGCAACTTCGCAACAATACATGATCCCTACACTAAATTCCACGCCCTTTCGATGAAGATCCGCATAACTCTTTTGTCGATCTTGTGCCGCTTTGTATACGTTGTTGAATCATTTGGATCTTTTCAAGAGTCATATACGTCTTAACTCGGGTCCCAACAATGTTGCTTCACCCACCTCATCCCAACATATTGGAAGCGACACTTTCGTCCATATAATGCTTCAAATGGAGCCACACCTATACTTGCTCGATAACCATTGTTGTAGGAGAATTCCACCAATGGTAAATACTTATCCCAACCGCCTTTGAAGTCTAGGACACGTAGTCTTAATAAATCTTCAAGAGTTTGAATAGTCCTTTCTCGATTGTCCGTCTGCTTTGAGGATGGTATGCCGAACCAAATCAATAAATCCGCGCCCATAGCTTTTTGCAAGCTAACCCAAAATCTTGAAGTGAATCTTGGGTCACGATCGAAAACTATGGATCTGGGCATGCCATGCAACCTCACAATCTCATTCACGTATATACTAGCAAGACGTTCAAGTGAATAAGTCTCCGTGTCGGCAAGAAATGAGCGGACTTGGTTAATCTATCAACAATAACCCAAATAGCATTGATGCCTCGAGAAACCGTAGGAAGACCCATAACGAAATCCATGGTAATATGTTCCCACATCCATTTCGGAATCTCAAGTGGTTGCAACGGACCCTTAGGTACTAGATGCTCTGCCTTTACACGTTGACAAGTTAAACACATCGAGATAAACTTTGCAATTTCTCTCTTCATATTGTTCCACCAAAATGTATGTCGAAAATCACGATACATTTTAGTACTTCTTCCAGATGGATTGCAAATGGTGTATTGTAGCCTCCATCATAATCTTGTACTTCAAATCAGAGTCGTTAGGAACACAAAGTCTAGAGTGGACTAGAAGTATTCCTTCTTCATCAATTCTCGCTTCCGGTATAGCTCCTTCTTGTACTTTCTTCTTCATACGCATCAGCTCCGGGTCGGTGGCTTGAGCAACCTTAACTTTTTCTATTAAAGTTGGCTCTATCGTATACTTGACATCATCGCACTTTCGCTTCCTCCGCGCATATGATCTTCTACTCAATGCGTCGCCTACCACGTTCGCTCATTACCGTGATGGTATTGAATAGTGTGTGGTCGTAGTCTTTCAATAGTTCGAGCCAACGTCATTGCCAAGCATGTTGAGTTCTTTTTGAGTGAAGAAATATTTAAGGCTTTTATGGTCCGAATATATCTCCACTTTTTCCCCATATAGATAGTGCCTCCATATCTTTAATATACGCTTAAAACGATTGCTAACTCTAGATCATGAGTAGGATAATTCCTCTCATACTCTTTAAGTTGTCATGCGAGCATAGGCTATGACTTTCCCACGTTGCATGAGAACACATCCTAACCCTTTGCTCAAGCATCATTTGAGATAACAAATCCATCCGAACCAGATGGTATTGTTAGAACAGTCTTAAAATAAGTCTCCTCTTAAGCTCTTGGAAACTCTTCTCGCGTTCTTCGCCCAAACGATTTTGTATCCTTCCCGAGTTAGGCCGAAGTTAATGGTGTAGCGATTCGAGAAAACCCTTCCACGAATCTCCGATAATAACCAAATAAGCCCCAAAAACTACGTACTTGATCCATCGACTTCGGCTGCTCCCAACTTTGTATTGCTTCAATCTTCGTTGGATCAATGAGATACTCCATGTTTCGACACCACGTGCCCAAGGAATGCTACTTCCTCGCCGTAACTCGCATTTCTTCAATTTGGCATATAGTTTGTTTTCACGAAGCCTTTGGAGTACCACTTCAAAATGGTGCTCATGATCTTCACGACTTTTGGAATATATGAGGATGTCATCAATAAAACAACAACGAATCGATCCAAATATTCCTTGAATACTCGGTTCATCATATCCATGAAAGCCATAGGAGCATTAGTCAATCCGAAAGACATGACTAAGAATTCATAATGCCCGCATCGAGTTCTAAAGGCGCCTTTGGAATATCCTCGATTCTAATCTTCAATGATGATATCCGAATCGAAGATCGATTTTGAAAAGAATTGTGCCCTTTGAATCGGTCAAACAAGTCATCAATACGAGGTAGAGGATACCTATTCTTGATGGTGACATGGTTCAATTCCCGATAGTCAATACAAAAGTCGCATACTCCGTCTTTTCTTCTTTACTTAATAAAACAGAGCACCCAAGGAGATGTACTTTAGATCGAATGAAATCGATGTCCAACAATTCCTGTAGTTGGACCTTTAACTCCCCGAAGTTCAATAGAGCCATTCGATATGGGATTTTAGAAATGGGCTTTGTCTTAGGTTCAAGATCAATAAAGAATTCAACTTCACGTTCGGGGGTAGACCGGAAGTTCTTCAGAAATACGTCGGAAAGTCAATAACAACAGAATATTATTCAAATTTGACGTGTCTTTATTCAAATCCATAACATGGGCTAAGAAAGCTTGACATCCGCTTTTCAATAAACGAATAGCTTTATGATTAGATATGACATGTGATTGATTTTAATGGTTTAGTTGTTTGAATTGCATAAATGAGATTGGTTAGGAATATGAAAACTAACAACCTTACGAAAATAATCAATTTTGGCATGATGAGTAGTTAACCAATCAATCCCTAAAATCACATCAAAAGCAAGTATCTTTAAAGAGATAAGGTCAACAGTAAGGTGATGGTGCCAACTTGAATCAAACAAGATTTATAAACGATGGATGTGATGAAAGTTTCTCCTAACTGAGTTTCCACAGATAGGTCAAAGTCTAATTTCTCCGAGTCAAGTTTAAACGTTGAGCACATGCGGAGAGATAAATGAATGGGTATGCCCCAGATCAAGTAAGGTATAAACTTCGCAAGAATTTATAAATAGCTTACCCGTGATCACCTCGTTTGGGTTCCTCGCATTATGACCACCACAAACAAACGCCTTCCGGAATCGTTGACTTTGACTTTTTCGGACGATCTTTTGAGTCACCGTCCCCATTGAACTAGGTTTCGCCTGCCGCATAATCTCGAGCGATATGTCCTTCCTTTCCATAATTATAGCATACCTTGAACTGTTGTGGGCGGTTTGACTGATATCCCTCTTTCCGCATTTATAGCATATGACCGGTGGTCGTTCTCCTCCCTTAGAACCGATTCTTTGTCGGCTTAAGACTGCGTCTTCACATGGTCATTGTTAAATCTCCTCTTTTTAAAATCTCCTCCCGACTCGCTTCTTCTATTTTCATGGCCATGATTACCACCAGTGGTTACCATTTTTGTCCGTCTGCTTTCTTTCTCATTGGTTATCATTATTATGTTGATCGCTATCTCTCGAATACGATCCCTGGTTGTGGTCCTCAGTTGACCGTACTCGTTATCTCGCTTCTAATAATTGAGCCTCGCTCTAACATCTGAATAGAGAGAAAATTTATGAGAAATGAGATATTGACGTATCTGCCGGGTTTCAAACCTCTAAGAAACATCCGCGTCATACGTTCCTCATTCTCCACCAAATGAGGTGCAAACTCGATAACTCGCAAACTTTGCCTCGTCTTCGAGACACCGCCATGTTGTTCTCGCTTCTAGTCTAATAAACTCCACTTCCTTCATACGACGAAACACTTTCGTGAAAGTATTTGTCATTAAATAGTTTCAAACGCGTCCCCGAGACATCTTTGAGTGCTTGGCCGGATGGAGTACGCTTCACGACATCCCACTAGTAGTCCGCCTCGCCACGGAACATAAAAGGTGGCGAATGGAACCTTCTGTTCCTCCGCCGCATCCCAAGACATCGAATATCTTGGTAATTTGCTTGACCCATGTTTTCGCCCGTGATCGGATCCGCTTTCCTTAAATTCTGTGGTCCCAACTCTTTGAACTGCTTGTCAGTAACAACCCGTGAATTGCTATCATTTCCTCCTCAGATTTTGAACACGAAGTCTCCTCGCAAATGCGATTTTGCATGAACCGCAAAAACTTCTAAACATCCCCTCGTTCATCATCATCTTCAAAGGGTGGTGTTGTTCATGGGAGGAACATTGCCGACTTGTTGCACGTTCTCCTCGTTGGTGAGTACAAGCGTCTCCACAGCCTCATTTCCATTGTTAATATTCTCGGTCGACATTCTCAAATCATCGCCATAAAACAAGGGTTAATTAAGGAAATCAATATATCACATAATATCCTTATATACCGACCAACAAAAAATAAGCTTAGGTAGGACACACTAGCGAAGGATTTCCTCGCTCTCCCTCCTAGTTCTATTCCCCGATCTCTCGCCAGAAATTATATCCTAAGCTCGATACCAACCTGACGCCCCCCAAAATAGGTATACATCACCCATTCCGAGTTGTCAATACATGGTACGTAAACAACTACAACTTTATTATTACAACAAGAAAAGCTGTGAGTTTGAATACAAATATTATCTTCTGATAATATATATACTCAAATAAATCCTCATCACATTTATTGATACATTATTTTACAAAAATGGTGAGGACTACTAAACAATTCTTTCTAAAACCTTCATTCCATACCCCAGACTGCATTTGCTTATATTCTCGCCTCCCGAGAAGAAAAATGGAACAAAAAGGAAAAGGGTGAGCTCAACTAGCTCAAGAAAGAATATTATGACTAAGATAATATACAACAAATTATCGTTAGTCTTCAACAGGAAAAATCTAATAGAATACAATAGACAAACAAATTTTAAATCAATATTCGCAGCTGAAATAATAATTCATTAGAAGAGTTAAGTAGAGAATGCAAACTACTATCTTCTATGTATGAATTTAAAAGTTCATCGCTCATCCTTTATCCCCAGTAACATCAATCAATATACATCCGGAATCAAATATTCATCTTTGCACTACTGTGCCAAAGATATTCATCACCGATCATGTTCATCTAAACACTGTTCATCTTTGCACTACGGGCCAAAGATATTCTTCGAAAATCATTCATCTTTGCACTATAGGCCAAAGATATTCCATAATATCATCATTTAAGATCAAGAAGATGAAAAATATTTTTAAAGAAACGAATCCAGTGAAACAAAATGACAAGGATTAAGGATTAAGGGTTCGTACTTTGTTTTATCCACGTCAAAAAATACCTCAAAAATAATCATAGTGGTGTAAAATTCAAGAATGATCAAAACATGGATACAATCAAAGCTAGTATCCGTAATAGATATTTTGACAAAAAGAAGAAATTTTATTTTTCGTTGAATAGTCAGATATCGTGAATAAGTAACTCAGACACCAAAAGATAGAAATTTCCCAAAAAATCTTTTACGCTTTCATGAATAGTACTCGTGAATAGTAAGAATCGTGAATAAGAACTCATGAATAAGAACTTCATGAATAAGAACTCGTGAATAAGAACTCATGAATAAGTAACCCCGACATGAAAAAGTTCCAAATTTGATAAAAAGTTTCAACCAATATTTCAAAGATAATGATATTGAAGAAATAATATCATTTGAGAAGAAAATAACATCCCTTACCTCGAAAAGATCAAGATTTCTAATTAAAACACCTGGATATAGGCTATGACTTGGACTTGCAAGACCGTATAGAAATACTCAAAGTATACTCAAAATACTCACAAGAATACGCCGATAATATAGAGAGAAAAACTTCAGCCAGTGTGATTTTCAATTCTAACCCAAGACCCTATTTATAGGAAATTGCTTTAACACAAAAGCAGAAAAATTTAATAAATTAATAATAAATTTCCTACACATGCCTAGAATCTGATTTCAGCCATCAAACACATGCCACATTCTAGAAAAAGTAAAAAAAAAAATGTTTTTCTAATTTTAAATATTTTAAACTTCCAAAATCAATTATTTTGAGACTTCGAACTTCAATAATTCATAATAAATAGCCCTTTCATCGAAAAATTCAATCTCGCGTGTTTTATAGGAAATTCAATTCTCTACAACTTTGCAGAAGAAAGTTTTTCCAAATTCCAAATAGAAATTGACCAAAATCCACAAACAGAGCGATTTTACGTGCTATAATCAAATTTCGATCGAATAAATGGGGTCCACCGACATGTTTAACATGTTTTAAACATTTATTGCAACAAAAATACTCTTCCTCCTCGTATACTCATATATCCCACATTCGTTGTAAAAATATATCACCATTATTATATTATTAACATATAATAATATATTTAAATGAATTATTTTATCGTAAAAAGATAAAATATCAATTTTCAACAATTGTCACAATAAAAATTTTCTCCATCTATATCCACATAAAATCAATATTTTTCTCATCATATGAATCAATAATTAATTATTCACAAATAATATTACATCACACAATATTGACAACCGTGCGCTCCTGGAAAGAGGGGCTTCCAATAAGAATTTCTTCTTCTTGGCGCCAATTGATTAGGTGACCAAACCTCTCCTTAGATGTAACTTTCTAGACATCGCCAATAATGTTATCTAATAATATTATTCGTATAATATGAATTATTGCTTCGATAATGAAAAATCTTGTGTAATGACAATTATCAAACAACAAAGAATATAAAATATCAACGCAACAATTATTAACTCAATAAAATACTTGAGCGCGATAATTACAGTAACCTTTATTGAGTAGTGCCTTCTACGTAAGAATCAATAATTGGTGCAATAATGGTAATCTTCTTGTGTTTTAACCACCGGTATTTTAACAAAGATAATACTGATAATAACTACTGTAGATTATTTTTAAACAACTTATATTTGTCGCTTTCTTCATCCAATCGCTTTCCAGTTATGGGGCTCCACATGGGCTGCTTGGTCAGCATTTAATATATTCCCGAAGATCATTTAATATTCCACGACCAAACGAATATTCCCCGACAACAATTAATATTTTATAACCACTTGCTTATTTTGAAATATTTGCGTATCTTACTCCTAACTATCCACATTAATCAAATCAACCCTTACTATTTCAAAATAATAAATAGAGAAAATTAAATTTCATTAATAATAAGTTAGGGTCTTACAACTACTATTTGCGAATGGGTAATTAACCCTTGGAACACCGAAGAGGCAGTTAACTCTTGGTAATATTGAAGGGACAACTACTATTTGCGAAGGGTAATTACTATCGATTGTGAGGTAATTACTATTATCGACGAAGGTAATTACTATTGAAGAAGGTAATTACTATCGACGAAAGGTAAATACTATTGACGAAGGTAATTACTATTCACAAAGGTAATTACTATTCACAAAGGTAATTACTATTGACTTAAGGTAAATACTATCGATTGTAAGGTAATTATTATTCACAAAGGTAATTACTATCGACGAAGGTAATTACTATTCACAAAGGTAATTACTATTGACGAGGACTCTTAGATGATGATATATAGGCCCCCCCATAAAATAATCAAACTTACCACAAACGCCTCATAATGAATTTCTTTATATCATCGAGGATTGAATAAATATTACCACAATTCATTTTATTTTAATCAACACATATTTAATCTTTCAACAATTATTAATCATTTATAACTTGTCGTCTCAATTAATAATTTAATACTATAACATATTATACGTATGATCTTGTGTGATAATTGAATCAATAATATAAGAGATATGATCGCGTGAATTCTCAGTGATAATTGAGCATAGTGAGTGACTTCCGTCACGTAAGCATCAATAATCAATATCGTGTCTACTATACAACTCTGCCAGACATTCGCACTTTTACTACCGGTAGTTCAACAGTTTTAATGATAACACCTCTCTAGTTATTTTATAGAAAATAATTTTGTCGTTTTCTAACTACGACAATACTTGGTTAATGGGGTCCAATTAATGATTGGTTGGTCGCATCTAATATTCCCAGATAAAAAGAATATTCCCCACCAAACAAACGCGATTTTATAACAACTTGCTTACTTTTGCAAAATTTATAAATATTACCCACAACTATAACATTATATCAAATTTATTCCATAATATTCAAAAATAATATTTATAGAAAAATTCATCTTTATTTATAAAAATTTGGGTTCTTCTAAAGTCATACACTTATCTTACTCATCCTCATGTTCATCCCCTTTAGCGATGGACTTCGTGACGGTTTGGTCATCTGATAGTAAATACATACTTTTTAATGACGCTTATATGTTATCCGTTTCTTAAAAGTATGAAACGACGATTGTATGGCCAAAATCGTCACGGATCCGTCATTAAAGGAGGATGATGCGCTGAATAAGATAAATTCAGATCTGACTTGATTAACTTGCTGTATAAAGAAAAGAACCCCTATTATTTATTTAATTATTTTGATGCTTTTATTTTAAGTTAAAATAATGTATTGCAATTATTTGGGGGAGGCTTCAATTTCACTCATGAAAAAAAGAAATTAGTGAAAAGACACGTTGGAATCTTAGGCGACCCCAATAAGATGATGTTCTCAGTCAGTCTCAGGTGGGGTGACTTTTCTGATAAACAAAAAGCCGCCTCTTTAGCCAAACATAAGAATAATCTTTGCCCAAAGACTCACTTTCCTATGTTTTCTCTTCATCCTTAAACTTAAATTATTAATAAAATACAATTCACATATTTTTCTACTACATTTTATCTATATTTTCCTTTTAGATTACTTTATTCTTATTCATATATTTTAGTTTTTGTTATGTATTATATAATTATTATAATTAAATTTAAATAAATTTAAAGTTTAATATGTCGTCGTTTGATCTTATTATATCTTTAATTTTAGAACGGAGAGGGTATAAATTTGGTGATTTATTAATTACTCCGTAAGTTTCACAAGAAAATTATTTATAAAAAAAATTTGTTCAACAAAAGAGTTCTTTTTCTTATTGAGATTTGGTAATACTTCTGCTGCTGCCTGCTTAGGAGTATTTCTTAAACTCCAGATGCTTATGATAAAGGTTTTTGCTTCTTGTTTTTCCCTTACCTTTTGTGAGGTTTCAATTAGCTAGATTTTAATTTGGAGGAAAGGAAAAACTAGTGGAAAGAACGATGGATCTTTCTATTTATGATAGTATTTGTGTGACACGAAATCCTCAAATTAATTGACACAATTACTACTAGCGAGATGATATTTTCACACTTAAAAATTATATTTTCAGGTAGACCTGACAATATAGTTAGTTAACTGTTGGGTCAAATAAATGATTATCAAAAATTCATAATTGAGTATTAGTAATGTATTATTTTTGTTGTTATTTTTAATTTAATATCCAGTTTTTAATTTTAATATTTAGTTACTATTTTCAATCTTCAAATTTATGTATAATTTTGTAGAGTTCAAAAATGAGTAGAACATAAAAAGCTTTATATATTATTTTGTAGAGTTCAAAAGTAGCATTTTATTATTTATATTAATAATTTTTATATTATATTATCACTTAATTAATTTAATTGTGACGATCACAATTTTATTTTTTAAAATTTTTGTTTAAAAGTCAAAACATCTTAAAATGGTTAATATGGTTTTTAACCATAACCATATGGTTCTAACCCGCACAACCCATATTAAAAATGGTTAATATGGTTTTAATTATTAAATGGAACCATAACCATATTTTGAAAACCAAAACCAACCCATAATCATATTTTGCCACCTCTAGCTGCAGGCAAAGTATTCTGCAAGTGTGGTGAAGGCTGGACCTGTGTCATCTCCAAGGCTGACGGCCCCCTAACCGGCAAGGCCCTCTTCGAGTGTGGTGAGGGTTGCATTTGTGTTATCGATTAGGCAAACAAAGTCCAGGTTGCCAGTTCTTGATGTATATACCTACACATTTTCATGGCAAGTTATCGGGCAGAGTATGTCTGCACTGCAGCAGTGGCTGATTGTGTTGTGAAAAAGGGATGCATTTGATGCAAGTATATAGCTTGAAATAAAATAAAATAAAAAAGCTGGTAAAAGCCTCTCTTGTGCAGGTAATTAAGTTTAAATTATGTGTGTTGTGTTTTACCTATCAAATATGTAATTATGTACCAACTACCAACTAGATGCTCTGGTCTCATGTGAAGTGAGTTCATAATAATTTGCGACTTATATATAGAAGATCAGTGTGATTCCTGTTTTTGCAATAACTGAAACTCATTTTGCCTTATTTTTACATCATCTTCAAAATTAACTCATGTGACGACCTAAAGCTGTAGTTCTGTACTTTCATTCAACAAAGCATTTCAACTGATCAGCTGCCTGGTGAAGAAAACTAGGACACAATACTTTGTATACCAGCAAGAACTCCTTCATATTCAAGCATTGCATAATTTGACAACGAATGTAGTAAACCAATTGGTCATGTCTAATTCGTCAGGCCTGTAATGAGTATTATTTCTTAGGAACGAGTCAAATGTAACATTGGCATGGACAGTTCTGCTTTTCACCAAGGGGTGAGTGAGAATACAAACCACACCAAAAAAAATGAGTATTATTTCTTTCATGATGATGATGCCATACTAGTCCACTTCGGCTGGCTTGCTTGAATTTCAATGATGATACAGTTTCTGGTCTACTTTGGCTTGCTCGCTTGCTTGATGATGCAATTTCTAGTCTATTGTAACCTAGAACCTATTACTCCCTTTCCCCGACCCTCCATCCAAATGGATAATGAACTAGGCAGTCCCTTTCCAAGAATTAACTACTTATTCTCAGTCATAAAAAGAAACGGAATGTAAGAAAATAGCAACTGCAAGAAAATTAACTGGAACACTTGATAAAGTAACAATGGTCCAAGGCAACCTTTTACAATGTATGTCAAATGACCAAGATTTGAAACATTAACTAACTGCTATGCATGCAGCGAACCAGAGAAATCAATTATAGCCTTGATACAAATAACTCAGTAAAGATCACCTTCCTTGTGGGTGTGAATCACACAATCCGAAGTGGGGTAGGAAACACAAGTCAGCAAGTAACCCTCTTTCACTTGGTTCTCATCAAGGAAAGATCCATCGGACTGGTCAACCTCACCGGACACTATCTTCCCGGCACAGGTGGAGCATGCACCCGCCCTGCAAGAATATGGCAGCTCAATTCCGGCTGTCTCAGCAGAATCAAGGATGTAAGAATCATCAGGGGCCTCAAACTCATGCTCTACACCTTCTGGCGTAACCAGCTTAACCTTGTATACTGCCATTGCAGTTGCTTTGAAGCCATTTGTTGCTTTCAAGCCAAAGGATTTGGAGATGCTCTTCACAGCTCCTAGAGACGTTGGACTCTTGATAAAGGCACTTGAACTTTGGCTCCGAGGTGCACTTGTCAACATGCATTGGATGGGAAGTCCCACAGTTGACATTTTTAGCTGAATACAAACAGAGAGTTTTAGACAGTGCTATAACTGCGCCCCTTACTCAAATGGAGTTAAAAAATATAACTAAAAGTATAATCCTTTCACCATAAAAACACCAAATCCACCATTTGAAGTGCTGTTGGAACTGAAATGTCATTTTATAAAGCGAAAATAATCTTACTATGTGACACACTCCAGAATTTCAGTAAGGATACAAGTACACACAAAAATGGTCCAAGTGCTTCTATTAACAATTCTGACAAATAGTGATATAAACACTTGCATCCATATTATTATATATTATAAATTCCAGGAACCTATAATAACTTCCTCTCATGATCACTTGTATATCCAAAAGAAACTGAATCTAAATCACTAGTTGATTAATATTATAAGTAGATGTAAGAGTAACAGTTACTCTAGGCTACTGTAGATTAAATTGAGGCTTATATGATGTAATTTGGGACAATTGAGGATTTTGGGTGTCTATTAGTCAAGTCGATCATTATTATCCAATTTGTTCTTTAAAAAACTTATTTCTAGTAGTGTTAGTTGGTAATTAGCCTTATACAAGTGGTAAACTCCCAATGCTTTTAGCAGATTGAATATATAGATATTAAAATTTGTGTTATGTTGATAAAGATTATATAAGCATGAAGGATACTAAAAGCCTCACTAGGCTGACATGAAACATTCTTATTTTCAATTTTCCACCATCTTACCAGCATGATTTAGATTGTCCTATAATATGTGCCTTGTCACAGTTGACAAGATAATAGTACTTGATCAGCCATTTCTGTAACATAAAGGCGGTAGATGTTTGGAGCACTATGAGAAGAGACAAGCGAAGGGCTCTATGCTCTTCACTCGAGTCTCCAAATTATACCAATTACCAAGTGACAAAAAATGTAACCAAATGTGTTAGAATATATTCAAAAATGTGAAGGTCCTCTTGTTCAACCTTAACAAAGAACACCTTCTTTTATGCTACAATACTATATTATAAATTCTACAATACATAGCACTGACCGCTATTACCAGCTTCCAGAACTATTGGTTCCAAGCCATCCTACCATTAGTCCAGTTATAATTCCCATAAACTAGTAGGTGAATATAATCCAAATACGTACAAGGATAGGCTTGATTCAGTTAGGATATCATATCAAGAAGGTAAACAACTTTATTCTTGTTTTTATTTTTCAATAAATTATAGAATAAATAATTAAAAATAATCTAAACTTGTTCTTGACAGAGATTTTCTCCTTTTGTTATTTCTCATATTTGTTGATGACAAATTTTCTGTGCGTTAATAATATGCAGTCCCTAATAAATTTCCAGATCAGCTTATTAGCCAATCAAAATCATCAAAGCAAACTTTAAACCCTATAAAAAACCACACAAAAAAAACACAACACAGCACACAAAATCCTTTCAACTTTTATAATAGGTGACAAAAATGAAAATTTTCACCTAGAATTTCCATGAAAAAACATAATCATTTATAAAACACATCATGTACCAGCAAAATCAAAATCACATTTCATAAACCACATCACTATGTGCAGAAGAAAAGCTTGAAAAGAACAAGTTACAACATCAAACCTAAATCTTTCATCTTTAAACCCTATAAAGAGCCAAAACAGTTAAAAAGAATTAAAAAAAAAAATCAACTTTAATAATGGGTCACGAAAATGAAAATTTCAATATATGATACGCACAGAATAAAGTTAAGAGAAATCATACAGAGCTTTGGAGCCGATTTGATTATTGATAGGGTTTGCCGATTGTCGGCACTTATAGGAAGGTAGAGCGGAGCTTACGAGGATATTAGGTGCTGTTAAACTTGGGCCGGATTTATAGAGAGAGAAAGAGGCGGCTTTTGGAATCTGTGGTTAGCCGATGAATATTGGTTTCTGAGAGAGGGAAAAGATGCCCTAACCCACAAAAACCCAACCTGCGTCTGACTTTCTTTATTTGAAAAGAGGGGGTACTATTACCAATATACCCATATCATATTTATTTATTTGTTTGACTTACGTTTTTTTTTCTTTTTCTTTCTTTCTTTATTAAAATAAAATAAAAAATTACGGTCTTAAAAGACACATATAGTCTTATTTTTTATATTTAATGCATATTATATAAATTTATATCTATTAGAAGTAGCAAATCGATTCACCCAAAAGACTGAAGATACTATTATTATTTGTCAAATCCTAAAAATGCTATTTGGGCCGGGTACTGCCAGATTAGGTTGGTTTCAGAGGAAAATAAAGTGGGGCCTCCGACCTGTTGTCCTTCTGGCCCGCCCATTTCTTAAGTCTCCTTCTAGCCCATTTTTTAACTCTTCCACCACGTACAACCCTCAATTATTTTATTTTATTTTATTTTAATGACGACGACGTGTAATCCTTAGAATGAAATACTATTTCAATTGACAGAACCAATTAATGTGGTACTCGTAGATCAGATCACACTGAATTTATAAATTAATTAATAGATTGAAATCTCCTCAACCTTTAATTTGAAATCTAATAATCTATTTATAGAAAATAAATTATAGTATAAGAATGGGTAGTAAATTTAAAATTTTACACTTTGTAATAAAAATAATAATATGTCATGCGAATAATTTATGAGAAAATCAACAAATTTGAAATTGAATATAACTAATTAAACAATTTAATATAGTAAATAATCTAGGAGTAATATAATTCAAATTTCTTGCTTTTATTATAAATGTAATATAACTTAAACGTGTGGACAAAGTCAAATGTGTTTATTCAACTGACATTTTGTATGGTTTTAATTTGAAGATTAAAACATTTTCTATTCTTTCTATGTAATATCTATTTTAAATCCATGAAAATTTTAATAATAATAAATTGTATGGTTAATATATAATACCTTTTAAATAATTTATAATAGCTATGATTGTATTAATTAAAATCAAATAATTCTTATATTTAAATTATATAAAACCACTTTGAAAATAAACCCAAATCTCACTTCATTTGAAGATCGACTATTACATAATTATAATTAGTCACATTTACGGTCATTAGGACTTGCGTTGGCCCTCCATAATTTTTGGGATTTTATTAGTCGAATGTAATAGTTACCAGCTTACAATAAAATATCATCCAATAGTATTCAATATTTACTCGTTCAACGCATTGGTACGTAATGGTGACAGTCATATATAACAAATTAAGCATCAAGTTAATCCTAGCTACAATTAAGAACATTTATTGTATTTTTATGTAGGCTAATATAATAAGCTACAATTGTAAATTATAGTTACAACTTATCGTTAAATATATATATTTATTTTAACAATATTATTTTTTTACTTTGACATTGCTGATAACTTTTTAATGATATGATATGGTCGAATCCTAAAGAAATTGTGATCACTTAATAAGTAAATTAAACTCCTGCTCTAAAAAATTTGGCAATTTTTCGGACTACATATTTTACGTTAACCATGAAATTAACTTCATGATAAGTTGGTCAATTAACCAATACAGTATTGACATGCAGAGAGAAATCACCTCACGACCTGAGTTTCAACAGATCAATTGATCAAAATTAATTTCATACTAATCACTCTAATAAAAAAAAATTTATGTATTGTTTCAATTATATATGGAAATGTCAGTGAGGGGATCCTACGTTTACACCGCATAGTTTGATATTAACTGATTGGTATGGGCTGCTTCTATGGCATTTATTCATTTAATAATGTACACCAAGCACTAGAACACATCAAATCTTACTAGAATTTAATGGGCACTTAATTCTATGTACATTTTTTCCCCTACAACAGTTTCTTAAAATATTCTGAAAATGTGTGCTACTGCTCTCTCTCTCTCTCTCCCCCTCCTATATCAGTTCTTGAACTTGTAAGGGAGATACATTCACATATTTCTCAGAAAAAAATACAATCATGATTCAAAGAAGTGCATGTCTAAGTAGAACTTTACTCCAATCTTCAACTATACATTCTTCCATTTCTAAGGTTAGCAGTATGGATTTGTTCGATTACTAGCATTGCATGCGCTGTATTTGTAAGTTAAATATGTGTTGTATTAAGATGTATATAATTACTTGGTTTTTGGTGATTTAGTTGACGTGAGTATATATTTTGAGTATCCATCGATTTTTTTATAGGTCATCACAGCAGCTAGGTACATTGCATCCGAGGCTGGTGCCTCTCTAAAAGATTATGAACCATTTACTATAAGGTAAGCTTGGTTATTAGGTTTTATATATATATATATATATATATATGCATGATAATTAGACATATTTATGATATATATATAGGAATTTGTAATCTTGAATTTGGTTGTATTAACTATATATATAATTAATTGGATGGGCGGTAACATTTTGGACATGCAGTGAGAATGATGATGTTGATTGGAACAATCTGGGATTTAAACTTACGCCGGCCGATTATATGTACATAATGAAATGCTCCTCAGAAGCTGGGAGTTTTACAAAAGGTCAACTCACTCCATATGGAAATGTCGAATTGAGCCCTTCTGCCGGTGTATTAAAATATGGACAGGTATATAAGCTAAGCTAGCTATAATTATATTACAAGTATCCGGATCCGGATCCCGACAGGACTTTAAAATGATACCTACGGACAGGGACTGTTTGAAGGTACAAAAGCCTATAGGGGAGAAGGTGGGCGCCTCTGCCTATTCCGTCCTGAACAGAATGGAATTCGGATGCAAATTGGTGCTGAAAGAATGTGCATGCCCTCCCCTTCCATTGCCCAATTTGTCGATGCAGTAAAACAAACCGCCGTTGGGTAAGTAATAATAATTCTTACTCAAATGCTAGAACATGGTGGCTAAATCTCTATTAAATAAATTATCTCTTGTTTCATGTACAGATTCCACCTCCAGGAAAAGGGTCTCTTTATATTAGGTCTCTGCTAATTGGAAGTGGGCCTATACTGGGTTTGGCTCCATCTCCGGAATACACATTCCTCATATATGCTTCTCCTGTTGGCAACTATTTCAAGGTCACCTTTCTTTTCTTCCACCGAGTAATAAAAATTTTAAAAAATAAATAAATCAGACGGCCTTGGTTTTTATACAATCCAATCAATGTACAGGAGGGTACATCACCATTGAAGTTATACGTGGAGGATGAATATCATCGTGCCTCTCGTGGTGGAGCTGGAGGTGTCAAAACCATCACAAATTATGGCCCGGTAAACAGATCGATTTGGATTTTAATTATGTTTTCTGATATCCTATTCCTAGCTAGCTATAAAAATGAATGAATTATTTGTTGTATTATAGGTTCTGAAAGCTCAAGGCAGAGCAAAAAGCAGAGGATTCTCTGATGTGTTGTACCTTGATTCAGAAAATAAGAGTATTATTGAAGAGGCCAGTTCTTGTAACATTTTTCTTGTCAAGGACGGACGGACGGTCCACTTAACAGATGCAGAAATTAAGTGTACAGGGTAATGTGATTTCCACTCCAGCACCTACCGGAACTATTCTTGAAGGAATTACAAGAAAAAGCATCATTGATATTGCACGTGATCTTGGTTACCTGGTAGTACTATTAACAAGTTTTCCTTTAAAAAAATGTGGTTGTTTTTTTTACAAATGTATGTTATGTATGGCTAATTATAGGATGCCAATGAAGTTTTCTGCACCGGAACTGCTGTTGGTGTTGCTCCTGTCGGAAGTATTACCTACCAGGCTAAAAGGTACTACTACTACTACTACTCTACTAACTTAACAACAAATGTACTAGTACTAGTACTATTAATTAATTACTAGTAGTATACTTCTTTCGTATCATATGAATGGCCAGCATGTATGTCAAGAATTATACTCCACCCTTGTAGGGATTCAAAGAGGCATTATTGAAGTAAGTGGGGTTGGATCGTCCAGATTGATTAACTTCTTCATTCATTTCTATTCTATTCTATTCAGACATATTGCTTGCGATGTGGAGTGGAGTTGCTAAATTAAGAAATGAATTATAATCCCAGAAGGGTACAACCATACAATGTATGACTTTAGTTGTAAGAAATGGTTTTAAGACTTCACCCGGAATATATTTTCATTTTTATGGATTAATTAGATTATTTATGGAATAATTTAAAATAATCTCATATTTTTTATTTTTTTTTCCAGAATTATTTAAAATATTGGATTAAAAAACTTACCATGTGGACGGACTATTATACACTTATCACTTATAACAAATACTCAATGGTTTGAGTATACATTGATAGGATAAGATATATCGGCCATTTTAAACAAATATAAAGATTAATTTTGTCCACAAATAATAGGGATTAAAATACTTAGTTGGACATAATATTAAATAGTCTCACTTTCAAGTCATTTTATTATCTCGAATCTAATAGTATCAAGTCAAATTTTTAAAACAAACAAACAATGAACTTAAAATTAATAATTTAATCACAAGCGTTTATCCTTGTAAAGAAATATAGTCTGAGTTGTAGTAAAATTTCGATCCAATCCTCAAGTTTAGAATCCAAATCGAATTGTTTTGAGATTTAAATGTTACATGTCATTTTTATGTAATGGTTCTTATATATTTTTGTCAATGTCGTTAATCCTCTAGTACGTAAATTGGTCATAGTTTCAAGTTTGAACATATAATCTTATACTTCCAAAATAATAAACTTTTTTAAAAAAAAATTGTTTCAATTTATTTGTTATTTATAACTTTGTAGAAGAATAAATTATTTATTTTTATATCACCCATAATTTCTCACATTATTTCAAGAAATTGTTTATCTTGTATTAGTAATTTTTAACTTTTCATAAAGAAATAATTACAAAATTTTACACAAATTCTAATTAATAAATGATAGTATTAAATGATTTTCTTAATTTATATACATGAAACTAAAATGACTATTATTATGAAAGGATAGAGTACTATAATACCTTTCAATTTTATCAATTAGATGATTGAACTATTAATTTTTTTCGATTTCATTCAATTGGGTTTGCCACGTCAGAAATTGCTGACGTGACATCCTAATAGGGTTAATGAGTGCTTATGTGTAAAAAAAATATATATTTTTAATGAGACAAAGGACAAAAAGGTAAAATAACAAATAAAACTATAAAAAATTACACAAATAATATAAATTATAATTACACAAATAACTTAACTTTAAAAATTACACAACAAACATAAATTAAACTTAATAAATTAACAATTAAACTAAACTAAACTAAAATACAATTAAACAAAACATACATAATAAACAAAAAAAATGAAAAAACTAAAATTAAAACTAGACATGAAGTCCTCCCAAACCCAAACCCCAAACCCAAACTCAAACCCAAAAAATCAGATCATAACCCAAAAAAAATCCAAACCCAAAAAATTCATCCATCCTAACAGATCATAACTTCAAACAGAGAAGAGATGGTGAGTAACTGAGCCGTAAAGAAAGGGAGGGGAGATCAAGTGTAGATGCCATCGCCACCAGATCCAAAACTATCAAGACCCTACAAATCATCTCCAACTAAAATTCCATCCATCCTTACCGATCATAATTTCAAATAAAGAAGAGATGTGGGCCGTGAGAAAGAAATGGAGTGGAGATTAGGTGGCATGGACCGGATGCCATCGCTGGAGAATTTCAAACCAGATCCAAAACCATTAAGACCGTACAAACCATCCCCAACCAAAATTCCTATGCCGAATCGGCTTGCCTTAGTTCTTATTCCTGATGGCTCCTCGTCTAATTAATGGGCTTTACCCCAAAGGATCGTGTTGTTGATGAGAGAAAGAACCAAGATTTAATTAAAAAAAATTATGCCTTTTGTTGTTTTAATGTTTAATATAAAGGGGATTGACTGATTTGCCCTTTAAATGTGTAATTAAAAATTTAAAAACTATTTTCTTTGCACACATCAGCTGGGTATGACCCCACTCAAAGAGCCACATCAGCAATTTATGACGTGACAAAAAAAATTAATAGTTCAATCATCTAATTGATAAAATTAAAAAGTAAATCATCGAAGGAATATGACATATAATTTAGAATATTAATTTATATTTAAGCCTTATTATAACTACTCCCTCCTTTTTGTTATTTAAGTCGTTCTCTAAGAATTTTTTTTATCCACAATATAAAACATTTTCCATATATTTAGAAGAATTAATGAGGAGATTATGGTAAAAAAAAAAAAAAAAGAGGGAATAAAAATTGCGTGTTTGGCGCTGTTCAAAATTGAACATATTAGGAATAATTGAGAGAGAGAGAGGAGTACTAGTGGGTGGGTAAAAATGAAATTTTACAGCAAAATTAATTACCTGACATTTTACTAATTAAACGACTTGCATAATGAAAAAAAGGGAGTATATAATAATAATAATAATTATTATTATATCAATTTAAAATTGAATATTTAATACATTGTTGTTTGAACTAAAACATCAAACTGTATCTATAATTTTAAAAATGATGAATTATTGATACAAAAAAATTGTAAGAATGTCATACCAAGTAACCAAGTAAGGGGTAAGGTAAAAATCAGATTCCGAACAAAAAACCCTTTCAACTTTTTTAATACTAATTGAAATCAAACAACCAAATATTTTTAACATTAGCAAATCTAAATGCAAAGGAACCTATGAACAATTCACCAAATAGCATATTCAAAACTTCAAATAACTAATAGAATATGTCCGTAGGTGCAAGGAAAAGGAAAAGGGATATAGAAGTAATAAAACATGCTCATAGACATTAATAATATCTCATACCAACAAAAAACATCAAAACAAAGCAATCACTATGTAGTTTATCAAGTTCAATAGCATCAAGAATAACAGCTAACTTGAAAAAAAGAAAATTTGCCCACTGTAGGGAATTTTTGGGAAAATATCATCTCTCATACACTGACTTTGCTAAAAAGCTTCAACCAAAAAGAAGACAACTCCTTAAAAGATGCGGACAGTCTTTCCCATTGTGCTCTTTAGGTACAAGCACCTGACCTGAATTCCAAACAACAAATATAAATACTATTCCAAGAATGTCCGTCCAAACAACCAGATAAACCTATTTGAATAAGCAAGTGCAGAGCACAAACATGCATCATTAAGCATAAATAATTCATGTTTTTATGGTAGTCCTACAATTAATGTCTTGATTGACAAAACAGATTGAGGTGAAAGAACTTACATTTTGCCAATTCTTCTTCAATAATGAAACCAGGAAATTCACACTCATCTGCACATTTTGGAAGATTTGCTTCTCCTCCATACTGAGATTCCCAACAGCAACTCCCATGCAGAGCACCTTCTTCAGTTGGAACTTTACTGTCGCCTTTGTCTCATTAACTTTAGACTCGAGGGACTCCTGGTGGGTAACTAGTGTAGGGAACTTACCTACATGGACAGATGAAAGAGGACCACTAAGAATATATACTTGAGGATCCATAGCAGTTCTAAACACCAAACATATTTTAATATAATAGGTTCCACAATTTCGACAAAAATATACAACTAATATAAAGTTTTGGTCACTCATAAAATGCGCATTATGTATTCAATTCATGTCATGTCAAAGAAAACCACAAACATCTTAATATTATAAAAGGAATGAATTTAAAGTATTATGCATACATAGGAAGGGAAAATAATGGTATACATGACACTCTAAAAAATGAACATGAAAAAATAGTTTAGCACAGCGAACAAAACAAGATACTATTTTTAATACAATCAACGGTCCGTGAAGGCAACATGTATAAAACTATAATAAAATTGCTCTTAAACTGAACAAGGTACAAATAACAGATGTGATACATATCAAACACCATAATAAAGAAACCAAAATTTGCAACTTTTCTTAATAAAGTCATCAGAGGCACCTCATTTTCTAAATAAATAACCAAAGAACAGATTAATCAGAAACAAGCAATGTAAAACAATAATAACCTTTTACATTCATCAAAATGCACCTACCTGCTTTGTTAAGCCCTGGACCCAAAAGACGGGGAATCTGCTTAATGACGGCCTCAGAAGCAAGGAAAGCATGGTATTTCTTAGCAAGTTTCTTAACTAACTTCTTGTTCTTGTTAAGCTTCTTCAGGCCTTCCACATCCATGTATTCCAGACCAATTTTCTCAGCCTGCAGTTGTTATCATAAATAAATCAATCTAAAGAAAGACTTGGTAACTTTTAAATGCTTACTTATGATAAAGGGCGAAAATTATAAACTAAAAGATAAGTAAAAACATGTGCATTACTTGTAAATTTATAGGCATTCACATCATAATGTTTATGGTGACTTACCACGTTACTGAACTTGCTCTAATTGTTACATAAAATCACATTTTGAAATAATCATGTGCATTCTAAAATGTTAAAAATTCATTTCATAGTTGGATATGATCCATATACTAGTAGAAAATTTGGCACAATGAATTTGTGACAACTATGACATGCAAATATAATAGGTAAATAAAACTACCAGGAATGACTACTATGATATTTCTATCTTCCTTAAATCCCTCAAGCCAATAACAAGAAAGTGCTGAGTTAACCTCTTCCACATGCTGAGCATCACCAAGCATGCAAACCTTCATCTTAGGACGAGGGATGTGAGGCAACTTCACAGAACCACTGAAACGCTTATCCTTCTGAGGATCATAGTTTTTCAGACCAATCTGGAGTTCAATGGTCTCAGTGAAATTACGCTTTTTCTCCTTGGCCTCATTAGAAATCTGAGTGATGGCTTCTCTAAGGGCATCACTCTGAAGTTTACTGTACAGAAATTGTTCCAGATAATATCAGCAAAGACAAACTATGTCTACAAGCTTCACCATCCAAACAATTAATTGTATAAATATGCCAAGATTCAGAACATTATATGACTGAATCTATTACAAACAGAAATACCAGTAATATAAAGTGAAATGCTGTTATTTTAGGCAGCATAGTTTGTGAAAAGGTAACAAAAACTACAATATATCCAATCACACATTTATAAATCAGGAGTTTGAGGAGAATTGCTAATGAGAATGACAGTGAGAGAGGGCCGTGATCAAATTCTATCTCCAGAGTCAAATAAATCAAAGAACTGCTAGCACCAATTCACCATTTGGGTTCTGAAAAATTACTTCAACTAAATATAGGTATTAAATACATAAAATGAGAGCAAAAGTAGAGCAACAAACCTTGAAATGCACAAAAGACAACAGCTTTATACTCCCAAATCAAATTGAACATTAGAAACATAACAAAAATTACATTACTAATAATTAATTAATGCACAAGTTGCAGAAATTAGAGAAAAAATAAATCCTTAAGCGCAGACTTAATTCCAATACTTTACATACCTCATGATTGAAACTTTCTGCACCCTTCAGACTTCAAAACTGTCAACAACCCACAAAGAAATCAGTTAATTAGACGAAATACATATATATATAACATTTCAATTTCTCATTACCCAGTAAAGCTATAAATACTGTAAATTGATAATTTAAAGATCTAACGCAACGAAAATATCAGGATCTAAATTCAGAACCATAGAGATGTTTCAACGGGGACGAAAGAGGAGAATACCCGAAAGAAAACGCCGGAGTAGGATTTGAGGCTCCAGCAAAACAGATATATATATATTATATATCCAAACCCTAGCAAAACTTGGGTGCTCTTAAAAGAGCCCATTGAACGTAGCCCAATGTTATAAGGCTTAGCTAAAAAATTAGGCCCGTAAAAATGACTGTTTTACAGGTCTAATAAAAAAAGTGCTGGATTTATACAAAGTTTACATATTTATAATTTACTTATTTAGATAAACTTTGAAATATTATATATATATATATATATATATATATATATATATATACCCCTTTATCAGTCCATCTATCTATCTATGTTATAAAGCCGAAAGAAAAAATAACTGCTTTATAGTGTTAACAATTTTGTGAAACTTTTCTTTGTTCTCCTTTTTATCTCCAATCTCTTATATTGCAATAAATTTATATCGAATTACAATTGCAAAATTTATGAATTATTGCATTAGTATAAATTATAGGAGAGCTCCACTTATTACAAAAAAAAATCATCACTAATACTTATTTAAGAAACTGATAATCAAAAATCGGCGTAAATAAATATATTATTATCTTTTTCCCATCATGCTCTTATCTTTTTTCATAAAATCACACATGTAATGTATATACAAAAATAAAAAAATCTTATTTGCAAAATTTAAAATTTAAAAATATATTTTTCTTCCATGTTTATCTTTAAATATAGAGTTTATTTGTGTTTAAACTTTGGGAAATCTTATTATTAAATCTATATTATTATTATTATCAACAAAAAGAAAATCCTATTTGTTAAACAAACTTTTTTCCGTAGAATGGAGAAACATGAAAAAGAGAAAACTGGGTTGGGTTGGGTTGGGAAACTTCTGTTCAATTGGCTACTGATTTCTCAACCCAGGAGGAAAGGAGTTATTTCAAAAATCATACGTTCATGCTGCTGCTATAGCCTATATTAATCTCAAATGCCGTGAACAGTCTAAATTTATAAAACACCAACACTTTTAACCAGCACACAAACAAATTCCACCGTTCAAATCAATAAAATAGACGAGCACTCAAAGGAATTGCACCCTAGGGGTAGGGGGTCGATAAATTTAAGCCTTCACCCATGAAAATAAAGGATACCTATGGTTTCAGGGTCCAAAGATCCAACATACAAAGCCTCCTGAGAAGTCGGCCAAATACATCCAAATAAATAATAAGGTCAATGTTCCACTCAAAAAGACAAGGCAAGTAAGCCCAGGAGGAAGGAAAAACATTCATTCAACTGGCCTCTGTCCCAAAACCGTAATGTCTTCGTATCGTTTCTGCATTAGAAAACAAAATGAGAAACAAATCTAATTCAGAATTGAAATTTGGAAGATTAGTACTTGCTGCTACGGCAGAAATTAAAAGTAATTTATCCCTTTAATAGGAAAACTTCAGCTCAAAGGCATACAAGTACCAGTGCACTGCCACTGACGGTGTAAAGCAATGAACACCCTTAAACCCATGTAGTTACAATACAATACAATACTCACCTGTAGATGGTTTGTAAAATATATGCAATTTTAACTTGTAATAGCGAGAAATTAAAACTGCAGATTAAAATGAAGTATCATGTCCAAAATAATGAAAGCTACTCCTAGTTCATTAAATTATAACTATCTAACACCTTAAATATGTCTAGTAAGTATCAATCCAAACATCTTATCCTATTGATAAATGTATATTTTATATTCCACTCACCAAGATGAACCAAAAATACCGAAAAGAATGTTAAGCATTAACCAATCTTCTCTCCTCAATATAGAGAAAATGATCCCTAGTGACTAATAAGAAACCTATTCTCGTGGGATAGAGCATTTCCAACGCCCCATTCAGCAAAAATGATCCCTAGTGACTTCTTGAAACCAATTCTATCAAGTTTAGCCATTATTTTAAGTGTTAATTTTGAATCCTAATTTGATACCAAATTCTTACTTCAATCATGGATCATGTTTCTGCCCTTCAATGAATTGAAGATTCACACACTTAAAGTTATTATAATCAGTAAGTGCTCCTCCATCGCTCTTTTTTCTTTTCTTTTTCCTTTTAGATTTTTTGATAAGTATCACATCCCTTTACTCTCATTTTCCTTTGTTCTAAAAAACCCTCTATATGCTACTATGTTAACTACCCATCCTCTTTCCTTAATCTTCCTACATGCTACTATCTTCAAATATATTATTATGATTGAATGTAAAAATCATCGTTGACTAAAAGAATAATTTGAAAAGCTCAACAAAATAATATAAATTAAATAAATTATAATTGACGGGATAAAGAGAGTTGTCAATTTGACAATCATAGTTATGGACAGAAGAAATAACTTTTAAACATCTGTATTCAAATATAATTAACATATCACTGGCAAAAATAAAAAGAGTAAATTCATTGTTCATAAAATATATTTTTTCCCTCGACAATAATTTTCCGGAATAGACTCTGCAAAAGAACATTTCTCTTGAAAGTTATTCCATGACATATATCTGTTAAAGACCATATTTTTCAACAAACTTGTAAGGACTGAAGCTATGACAAACAGTCCCAAAAGTTCCCAAGAGCATCATTTGGATTTAAAATGGTTCTTGGACACTAGAAAACTAAATAGCAACCTAAACATCTTCGTATTTTCTCTTTTACAAGATGATTTGCCACCACTCGGACTCGAACCGGCTCTCCTATCTCTTCCTTTCTCTCTTTTCTTCTCTAGCCAGTCACACAACAAAGAATAAAATTCTCATCCTACTTGTACATGTGAAGTTTTCAAAGTAGATATATATAGTATAACTTCGATCTCCTAGGAAGCACACAAGTATTTGGCAGCACAAATGAAACAGGTGCATGCAAATTTTTCAGAAATTTCCAATTGCTACAATGAAAAATATTAAACAGTTAAGGTAAACAGTATGAACCTATAAACTTCCAGAGCTTAGCCTTTTCAATTGTTAGTGGAAGGAACGAAATGAAATAGAAATATATATGTAATGCAACACTGCATCTGTGCCTAAAAGAAATACTACACTCAAAGTATATATACCTTATTCTCTACCATAAGAGTATCAAGCACATATGATTTATATACACATCGGACACATTCTTAGTATCAGAACACTATCTAATCAAACAACAAACAATAAATGAATTGACAATCAATATTAATGCAAACCACACACACATAACAATTAGAGTTAAAGTAGAGAATGATGGGAAAATACCCCAATATTGTTGTTTTCCCAAATCTTGTGAACTCCATAATCCACTGCCTGCAACCAACAAATCAACATAGTATTTTACTCTATTACATCATCGAACAAGCTCACGTACACAAATTGAATACAATTAATGTAGACTCTAATCTCTATTGACATACGAACTTAAACTAAACTCCCAAAACAATAAAGTAGTATTTTGCAGTCCCTAATAATACAATCACTGCATTTTTTACAAATTCAAATAAAGTGACATCAGGTATTAAAGTATTCTTTCGACTATTAATTAATATAAGAAGTTTATACAATCCACCACAAACAATACTTGGTCAAAAAGACTTGTTAAATTAATAACCTCACTCTTGAAATGAAAGACTTGTTTTCGTGATATGTTAGTCCCAACTCCCAACCCAAGATTACCTTACCAAAATAAAGCAAAATGTGACATGATGTTCCATTTATTTACAATGAGAAGTTGTAAAATAACCTATATTTATATTTCATTTAGGTAAATGATTTATATGTTGACAAATTTATGACGAAGTTGAATTGCGACTAACGTAAAACTCGACACGTAGTCATTATAAATTAGAGTGGGCTCATTCTTAATTCCTACATATCATATCCCATGTATACACATAGGTGGCCATTTAGGGAGTGTTCGACAGTGACTTATAAGTTCGTCAAACCACTTATAAGTCATTTGTTATTGTTTGAGTATTTGGGAGCTACTTATTTTTTAATTTATAAGTTGATTTTTAAGTCAAAAAAAGAGTAACTATATGACTTATTTTAAAATGACATATAAGTCATTTTAAAATAAGTTAGTTTGACCAAATGTAATGTCTATTTTGCCCTTCTTTCTATTCATGTCATTTTTAATAATCTTTACATTATTTTAACTTATAAATCATTATGAGCCATATTAACTTAATTTTTGACTTATAAGTCAAATTAATGTAGAACACTTTTATTTATAAATCACAACTTAACAGAACTTACAAGTCAACTTATATTTTAACTTATAAGTCATTTAAAATAAGTCATTCCGGATAGGCCCTTTTACTGTCAACATAAATTTATGTCATGTTATACAACTATAGAAGGACTCTTTCATTTACTATCAAAATTGCTAATTTAATTGAGGTTCAATGTTCTAAAAGGCACTAATGGAGGAATAAGTATTAATTGTGAAGGAAAATTAATTTGGTAAAATTTGAGCTAATTGGTAGTAAGGCCTTAGGGAGCCTAGGCCGGATTTTTTATTTTAAACCAATTTTAATATTTTATCTTACATTTATCCAAACAAAACAATAATATAAAGCAAAACAATATATAATAAAGATAAAGGTCAAACACAAACATTCAATTGTTCAAAGTTCAAACATATTTTTAACTTATTAGTTTTATTCATAAATAAGATTGCTATTAAATAATAAAATTTAAAATTTCAAGAATTTAATTCAATATTAAAACTTAAAAAACTAAACATAAATTTAAGAATTATATTGAATTAAACTAAATATTACAAATGTATCATCATTTATATAATTTGAAGTTAGTACAAGTTTAAAAAATTACAATTATAATAAAATTATACATTTTGACTTAATATTGTTCATTACTTTCATTTGTGATTTGATATATTAGAACCCCTGTATTATGAATATGATAAATTATTAAAAAAATAAATATATCAAGATCCAGGTAGTTATTAAAATAAAAAAACAGTCTTCATCTGGGCCTCGCCTAATTTCCGGAATTTTTTTGTCGCATTGGGCTTAGGTGAGGCGTCAGGGACTAGGCGGGGATTTTTAGAGGTTAAGTGAAAATTTGACATTTTTTCACTGTGTTTTTTTAATAAAAAAGAAAATAAATAAATGGAAATGGGATGGATGGATTAAATCATTTAAAGCCTGTTTCATATTATATAATCATAACAAACTTCAGATCCAGATTAGATTAAACAAATTTAAACACAATTCTATGAAAATGATAGGCAAAAACAACAAAGAGTGAGTATCAATGTATGTTTGTGAAACTGAAGTAAGGATAAAGAGCGATGGGAAGACTACAAACCCGTTCACCGACTAAAGCACCGGCGATTACGAAAGTGACGTAAACGGCGTTCCGGCGCATAATCACTCTGTACAATCCTTCCAGAATTCCCATGGCTTCTTCTCTTTCTTTCTTTCTATCTTATCTCTCTCCTCTCACGTTTGGGGATTGTTTGGTGTTGGCGGTGGTGGTGTTGTGATGGATGAACAAAACAAATGAATGACTTGAACAATTTGTTAAGGTTTTCTTTTTTTGTTTTTTTTTTTTATTTTATCAAATCTACCTATTCTTCATAGCCATACCTCATTCGTGTTGATTTTTAAAAAGTAATAATGATCATAAATTAAAGAAATATATAGACCTGGCAAAAGACGCCCACGCCACGTGAGGCATGGGCGATCGATTACGTCACGGATCGGGCGTTGAGAACTGATTGTTTAGTTAAAAAAAAATGTAGTTTTGGTAAGTCCGTTTTAGCGCGTACCCATGCTTTTCTGATCTGACATGACCATGAATTATTATTATTCTTTTTATTACAAAATTTTGATCTTTATGGGTTATGGCGGGAACATAAAACTAGAAATAAATAAATAAGAGTTCAAACTCTTTGAAAGTAATAACATATAACAAAAGTCGCAATATTTTTGTCGCGTATATAGTATAACAAAACTCTTGTTAAAAAGTGATTAAAATTTTAATTGATTGAGATATGTAGTTAATGTAGGTAATTAGAATTATTGTTTATTATAAATTATTTTATTATTTTAATATTTATTATTATTACTATTTTTTACAGTGCGATAAAATTTTGCAAAAAAAATAGGGAAGAAGCATCATACACGTGCCTTACTTGACTAACGACGAACAGACGGCCTAACATTTTCGGTAAAATCAAAATCCAACCTTTTAGTCTTACCCATCGTTCATTAACCCAACCTTTGTTTTACCACCTCAATAAGTATATAATATTATTAAAATTTTAAAATAAAGAATAAAATTATTTAAATCTTTGAAATTAAGATCGAAGACTTTTAAACTTCATGATTAAATTAGGAGGAAAAACCGAGAAGATATAGTGTTTGCTAACAACTCAATAATAAAAATTACTAACAAGTTTAGGTTGTGTTTGATAAAATTAGTTGTTAAGATCTGAATAGTTTAGACATCTGAATAATATAGAGTATTTAAATAGAATTGTATCTAAATGAAAAAATGTTATTTAATAATTATTTTTTTCAAAATGTCTGAATAACATGTTTTTAATATTTTAACCCTTGCAAAAAAAAAAAAAAAACACACCTTCTCCCTCCTCGCCCATCCCATCCCCGCCCCACCCCACCCCTCCCCTGACGATCAGAGGGCCGCCACGATGGTTGTCTTTGAAGGGAGGGAGGTGACGTCAATCACGTGTTTGACGATTACATCCTCCTCGGGATCATTCCGGGTGGGTTATTTTGCTACAATTTCGATTCCCTATCATCTATTGTCGAAATGAGTCCTTGTTCAGTCACTAGGGTTTCTTTCGAGAGAATAAGAAGCCATTGTCCAGAAATTGAGAATTTGGGAAGCGAGGATGGTATACTAGTTATCTGAATTTCGATTCCCCATCTGTGGCCCCCAAAAATAGGTATATATCACTCATCTTGAGTCGCCAAATACATGGTACAAAATTCAAATACAACTTAATTATACAATGTTATGTAAAATCGACAAAAAAACATATGTTGTGAGTTTTAATACAAATATTGTCATCTGAAACAATATCCACACTCAATTGAGTCCTTATTACATTTATTATCACACTATTTAACGGAATAGTGAGGACTACTAATCTTATTATCCGGGCCGTCACTCTGCTTCCCCGATTAGTCTACTGCTACGTTCTCATTTCGTGAAGAGAACAATGAAAGTAAAAGGGTGAGCTCAACTAGCCCGATAAGAAATATTATGACTAAGATAATCTGAGAATAAATTATCGTTAGCCTTCACGATGTAAAAAATCGATCTGATATAACAAACATCAAGTTTAAGCTGCGGTGAACAAGCGATCCATTAAAAGAGTCAAGTAAAGAATAAAATCTACTATCTTTTATGATTTAAAGGTTTTTTCATCACTTTTATCGCTGGGACTCAACTTAATAAATAATCCACATCATCCTGCTTTTCGACCAGGATATTCATTAGTATTACACACCACAAATTATCCATGCACTACGGGCGAGGATATTCGTGTATTCATCGATAATTCGTGATCATGCCAACAATCATTCATCCATCGATGCACTCTGAATTCAATGAAGACTTTTACCACATCATTTTGTAACATTACGGTCGTGATTATCTGGATTAATCCTCAGTCGTAATCATACCAAGTCCATCTATGCACTACATATCACACATGATTTTCAACATAATATAAACATGAGGATGATGACAATGATATAAGAATTGATAAAACAAGTTCAAGAATTAATTTATCCAGGGAACTAATAACATCCAAATTGTCAACACGATACTTCTTTGTAGAGTAAAATTCAAGAATGTTCGGAAGAATATTTCCATGAAAAGATCTTTGGATGAAGCGCAAATATCGAGGATATTCCACTAATTTCATGGAGTATAGAAATCGAAAAATTTAACCAACTAAGTATAATAAAGAATGGAATAACAAAAGAAATTACCGGCATGCGATAGACCACACAGACGAGTTATTCCAATGAATAATAAATAATCGGAACGGTCGTGCGTAAGCGCACGAGGATATATTCCAATGAATAACGAAATAATAAATAACGGAACCAAGTCGGTGAAAATTATGCAAGCGGACGTGGATGTTCCAACGAATAATAAATAACGGAATCGGTCGTGCGTAAGCCTACGCGGATAGGATGTTCAATGAAATAATAAAGAATGGAATAACGGAAGAATTTCACCTTCATATGCGATGGTTATTCCAACATAATGATAAAGAATGGAATAACGAGAATAATTTCACCAAGTATAGGGTAATCACAGCGTATCTGAGTTATTCCAATGAGAATAAAAAAATGGAATAACATATGTTCTCTTCATGAATCGAAAGAAATAATACCCTTACCTTAGAAACAAACCGGATATAAGAGTAGTGAAGTAGCAGAATATTTTTTTTTTCTTCTCTTTATAGTTTCTCTCTCTAGAGTTTCGGTGAATTTATGAAAACAATGAAGGAATGAGCTTATTTATAGGAGAATGGATGAATAAGTAACTAATTCTTGAAGCGGTCCGAGAATGATTTACTTTTTAAGCAGACGGTCCAGATTGGTTTACTATAAAATATTCTAATAAAACAAAATTTTTTAAATAAAATATAATATATTCTATTTATAATCTAATAAAACGAATAACTTTATAAAAGTATTATGTTTTATATAAAAAAGATTTTACTATACAAACACTACGTCGTACCTTGCAAACACTATGTAAAGACCCCAACTTTATAAATAAAGATGAATTTTCTATAAATATTATTTTTGAATATTATGGAATAAATTTGATATAATGTTATTGTTGTGGGTAATATATAAGACCAATTTTTTTAAATAAAAGGAATTTCCTTTATTTATTATTTTTGAAATAGTAAGGGTTGATTTGATTAATGTGGATAGTTAAAGGTTAAATCATGAAATATTTCAAAATAAGCAAGTGGTTATATAATATTCATTTTGTGGGGAATATTCGTTTGGTGGTGGGAATATTAAATCTTTGTCGAGAAATATTAAATGCGGCCAGTAGCGACCATGTGTGGGCCCCATAATGGAAAGCGATTGGATGAGGAAAGCAACAAATATAAGTTGGTTAAAAATAACGGGCGTAGTTATTCTGATTAAAATTGTTGGAATACCCGGTGGTTAAAATACTGATGTCTGGCATTGGTTGCCACGGTATGCACGGTACGCGATATTGTTGAATTATTGATCCTTACGTAAGATGGCACTACTTTCGATAATTTTCACGGTGAATTCTTGTTCGATATTTTATTTTATTGATTCATAATTGCTGCGTTGATATTTTATATTATTGTTGTTCGATAATTGTCAACTGCACAAGATATTTCCCATTATCGGATCAATAATTCATATTATTTGAATAATATTATTAGATAACATTATTGGCAATGTCTAGAAAGTTACATCTAAGGAGAGGTTTGGTCACCTAATTGCGGCGCCCGATGAGGAGAGATCCTTATTGAAAGCCCCTCTTTCTGAGGAGCGGCTTTGGTTGTCATAAATGTGATTACGTAATATTATTTGTGAATAATTAATTATTGATTCATATGATAAGAAATATTTATTTTATATGAATATAAATGATGGATTTATTTATGTGGTTATTAATGAAGGAATTAATGTTGAGGTGTTTTATCGATATTTTATCGGATTGGAGGTATTAAAAATCAAATCGGGGTTTTGAGATATATTTGCGGGGTTATAATTTTTAATCCGACCGTTGGATCGTTGTAATTTTGGATATATTATACATATATAAGTTGAGTATATGTCCTACAAATTTTGAGCAGAATTAAAATGCACGAATGATTTGTTGTGAATTTTAAGAGGTGTCGGATTCGGAAATTAGGTTTATAATTGATTTTGGTGGAAAATTCTAGAATTGAGTGGGCCCCACTTGTGGTTGGTGAAGAAATGTGCTGAATTTTATTTCAAATGTGGTGGGTGGCAATAGTAGCGGTAGTAAAAGCCATCGGTAGCGAAGTCGAAATCTGCTTGGTAAGGCTAACATTTTCTATAAATAGAAATTTAAGTTAGAATTGAAAATCACACGAAACAAAGTTTTCTCTCTTTCTCTCTATATTATTGGCGTATTTTGTGAGTATTTAGATACTTTGAGAGTTCTTTTTATTGATCTACAAGTTTCATTCAAATCACTTCCGAGCCTTTCCTTAGAAATCTTGATTCTTTGAGGTAAGGGATGTTATTTTTCTTCTCGAAATGATATTAATTCTTGATATCATTATCTTTGAAATATTGGTTGGTACTTTTATCAAATTTGGAACTTTTTCATATCGGGTTACTATTCATGAGTTCTTATTCACACGAGTTCTTATTCATGAGTTCTTATTCACGAGTTCTTATTCACGAGTACTATTAAGTAAAGCGTGAAGATGTTTTTTTGTGAATTTCTATCTTTGGGTGTGAGATTCTTATTCACGTATCTGGCCTTTATTCACGTATACGGCCTTTATTCACGAATATCACCTATTCATAGAAAATGAAAATTTTTCTTTTAAATCTAAAATATCTATTACGGATACTAGCTTTGATTGTATCCATGTTTTGATCATTCTTGAATTTTACACCACTATGATTATTTTTGAGGTATTGTTGGACATGGATAAAACAAAATCGAATCCTTAATCCTTAATCCTTGTCATTTTGTTTCATTGGATTAGTTTCTTTAAAAATATTTTTCATCATCCTCGGTCTTAAATGATGATATTATTGAATATCTTTGGCTTTTGTATAAAGATGAATGATTTCTGAAGAATATCTTTGGCACAGTGGAAAGATGAAGGTGTTTAAATGAACATGAAGATGAATATCTTTGGCACGTAGTGCAAAGATGAAGCGGTGTTTAAATGAACATGATCGTGATGAATATCTTTGGCATGTGCAAAAGATGAGCAGTGTTTAAATGAACATAATGATCGATGAATATCTTTGGCCTGTAGTGCAAAGATGAGCAGTGTTTAAATGAACATGATAGGTGATGAATATCTTTGGCCTTTAGTGCAAAGATGAGCAGTGTTGAGATGAACATGGCCGATTGATGAATATCTTTGGCACATAGTCAAAAGATGAATATTTGATTTGAGATGAATATTGATTGATGTTCTGAGGATAAAATATTGATGATGGTTTATTAAATTCATAGATTATAGTAGATTTCATTCTCTACGTAACTCTTACATGAATTATTATTTCCATTCTGCGAATATTGATCACGAAACTTGTTGTCTATTGTATACTCTCAGATTTTCCTGTTGGAGACTAACGATAATTTGTTGTATATTATCTTAGTCATAACATTCTTCTTTGGGCTAGTTGAGCTCACCCTTTTCCTTGTTGTTCCATTTTTCTTCTCGGGAGGCGAGAATGTAGCGAGTACTTAGTCGGGGTATGGAATGAAGGTTACAGAGAGTTGTTTAGTAGTCCTCACCATTATTGTAAAATAATGTATCGATAAATGTGATGAGGATTTATTTGAGTATAAATATTATCTAGAAGATAATATTTGTATTTAAACTCACGATTTTATTGTTGTGATAATAAAGTTGTAGTTGTTTACATACCATGTATTTGGCGACTCGAGAATGGGTTGGATGGAATGGACCTATTTTGGGGTCGTCACGGTTAATATCGAGCTTAGGGATATGATCTCTGGCGGAGATCGGGGAATAGAACTAGGAAGGAGGCAGAGTAAATCCTTGCCATGGTGTGTCCTACTAAGCTTATTTGTTAGTTGGTCGATATATAGGGATATTATGTGATATATTGATTTTCTTAATTAACCCTTATTTTATATGATGATGTTGAGAATGTCATTGAGAATATTAACGAGTGGAGTAAATGAGGCCGAGTGGAGATGCATGTCTTCACCAACGAGGAGAGCGTCTGACAGGTGGCAATGTTCCTCCTGTGAATAACACCACCAAGCGATGATGAGCGAGGGGATGTTTAGAAGCTTTTTGCGATTCATGCAAAAATCGAAGAGGAGACTTCGTGTTCAAAATATAGGAGGAAATGATGATAGCAATTCACGGGTGGTCACGGCCAAGCGATTCAAAGTTGGGACCACGAGTTTAGGGAAAGCCGGATCCGATCATGGCGGAAACATGGGTCAAGCAAATTACCAAGATATTCGATGTCTTGGGATGCGGAAGAAGCAGAAAGTTCCATTCGCTACCTTTATGTTCCGTGGCGAAATGATTCTTGGTGGGAATCTGTGAAGCGTACCCATCCATTTGCACTCGGCATGTCTTGGGAAGCGTTTGAAACTATTTAATGACAAATACTTTCACGAAAGTGTTAAATCGTATGAAGGAAGTGGAGTTTATTAGATTGGAAGCGAGAATAACATGGCGGTGTCCCGATGCGAGGCGAAGTTCGCGGAGTTATCGAGTTTGCACCTCATTTGGTGGAGAATGAGGAGCGTATATGGCGGATGTTTACGAGAGGTTTGAAACCCGGCGTACGTCGATATCTCATTTCTCATAAATTTTCTCTCTATTCGGATGTTGTCAGCGAGGGCTCGGTTGTTAGGCGAGATAACGAAATACGTTCAATGGGGACCATAACGAGGATCATCACCAAAGATAGCGGTCATCGAATAACGATAACCGTGGAGAAAGAAGAATACGGACAAAGCGGTAACCACTACGGTGGTAATGTCGTGGCCATGAAAATAGAAGAAGCGAGTTGGGAAGAGATTTTAAAAGAGAGATTCAATAACGACCATGTGAAGGCGTCGGCGGCGCGATGGCAATAGCTAGTTCGAGGGAGGAGAAAGACCATCGGTCAATGTATATTACAAATCTTGGGAAAGAGGGACATATCATTGAAGCGCCCACAGCAGTTTAAGGTATGCTATAATTGTGGAAAAGAAGGACATATCGCTCGAGTTATGCGATATCGAAACCTAGTCTGTTGAGGCGGTGACTCGAAAGGATGTCCCAGAAAAGTCAAAGTCAACGATTCTGGGAAGAAGCGTTTGTTGTGACCGGTCAAAATCGAGGAACCCGAACGAAGTTAGCACGGGTTAGTTAATTATAAATTCTTGCGAAGTTTATACCTTACTGAATCTGGGATTACCCATTCTTTTATCTCTCTTGCTTGCGCTCAGCGTTTGAACTTGACTACGGAGAAATTAGACTTTGACCTATTTATGGAGACTCAGATTGGGAGAAACTTTCATTACATCCGTTGTTTAAAAAAAAAAAATCTTGCTTGATTGAGTTGGCACTATCACATTACACATTAACCTTATTTCTATAGAGATATTTGCTTTTGATGTGATTTTAAGGTTAACTACTCATCGTGCCAAATTGATTGCTTTTATAAGGTTGTTAGTTTTCATATTCTTAAGCAACTTTATTGAATTCAAGCAATCAAACCATTGTAGTCAAACATTTTCGTATCAAGCCATGAAAGTCGTTCGTTTATTACGGATGTCAAGTTTTCTTAATCCATGTTATGGATTTGAATAAAGACACGTCGATTTGAATAATATTCTTGTTGTTATTGATTTTTCTGGCGTATTTCTGAAGAATTTCTTGGCTTACTCCCAAAGCGATATTAAATTTTATATCGAATTTGAACCGACTGGCTTCATTTCTAAAATCTCATATCGAATGGCTCTATTGAACTTGAGTTAAAATTCAATTATAAAATTTGGTACTGAGCCTTTATCTTGTGACTTCCTTTGTGGAATTCACTAAGCGAGACTCTCTATAGGGGGCGTCGTATTAGATGCGATAGTAAAGGCGATAGGTGTCATTGTGACGTCTTATCGAAGATTGGGATATGAGTCGCGATTGAGGAAGCAACCTAAGTCGATGTCGAAATCGTAGCTTTCAGGCTTAGTTGGTTATTATCGGAGATTCGTTGAAGGATATTCTCGAATCGTTATTCCATTATCATAATGACTGACGTAGAGATACAAAATTCGAATGGAGCGAGGAATGTGGGAAGAGCTTGAAGAACTTCGAGGAGACTCATTTGACATATATTTACGACCATGCCATCTGGAAAAGCGAGCGTGGTAGGTGGCGTGTTGAGTAGAAGATCGTATCTGAAATGCAATCTACGATATTATCAAAGACTAATTTAGTATAATTTACAAATAATAGAGATGGAGATGAAAACTCTAGGTACCCACGTGATGATATCTGAGTGCGTGATGATATCTGAGTATAATCGACTTTAATCGATAAAGTTAAAAATTTATTCAAGCTACACAATCGGTGATGAATTTGAAGAAGGAGGTGCGAAGTTGTTATTTTAAAAGCGAGAATCGGTGAGGTGAGGAAAGCTCGAACCTTGATTTATTAATCCATTTGAAATTCTCGATCGAATAGGAGCTGTGGCCTATAGACTCGTTTTACCACCAAGTATGACGCGTGTTCATAACGTTTTCACGTATCGATGTTACGTAAATATGTGGACGACCAAAACACGTCGTTGAGTTAGAACCCAAGACAAGATAGCCGAAGACTTAACGTCGAGGAGGAGTACTGTCAAGATTTTGTAGAGGAAAGAACATGACCTATGTCTGAGGGTTATACCATAAGTTAAAGTTTTGTGGAGAAACCATCTTTATGAGGAAATGACACAGGGGAGTTGGAAAGCGAAAATGAAAGCGAGGTATCTTTACCTTTTGAAACACACACGTAGTCGTCGTCGATTTCGAGGACGAAATTTCATAAGGAGGGAGGTTATAAGACCGAAATTTTTTAAATAAAAAGGAATTTCCTTTATTTATTATTTTGAAATAGTAAGGGTTGATTTGATTAATGTGGATAGTTAAGGGTTAAATCATAAATATTTCAAAATAAGCAGTGGTTATAAAATATTCATTTTTGTCGGGGAATATTAGTTTGGTGCGTGGAATATTAAATCTTTCGTCAGGAATATTAAATGCAATAGTAGCGACCGTGTGTGGGCCCCATAATGGAAAGCGATTGGATGAGGAAAAGCGAATAATATAAGTTGGTTAAAAATAACTGGCGTAGTTATTCTGAATTAAAATTTGTTGGAATACCGGTGGTTAAAATCTGATGTCTGGCGTGGTTGCACGATAGCACACGGCGGTATTACCTGATATTGTTGAATTATTGATCCTTACGTGAAGATGGCCTTACTCGATAATTTTCACACGATAATTCTTTATGATCAATATTTTATTGATTCAATAATTCTTTAGCGTTGATATTTTATATTATTGTTGTTCAATAATTGTCATTTGCCTGATATTTCCCATTATCGGATCAATAATTCATATTATTTGAATAATATTATTAGATAACATTATTGGCGATGTCTAGAAAGTTACATCTGCAGGAGAGTTTGGTCACCTAATTGCGGCGCCCGATGAGGAGAGATCCTTATTGAAAGCCCCTCTTTCACAGGAGCAACTGGTTGTCATAAATGTGATTACATAATATTATTTGTGAATAATTAATTATTGATTCATATGATAAGAAATATTTATTTTATATGAATATAAATGATGGATTTATTTATGTGGTTATTAATGAAGAATTAATGTTGAGGTGTTTTATCGGTATTTTATCGGATTGGAGTATTAAAAATCAAATCGAGGGTTTTGAGATATATTGCGGGGTTATAATTTTTAATCCGAATAGTTGGATCGTTGTAATTTTGGATATGTTATACATATATAAGTTGAGTATATGTCCACAAATTTTGAGCCGTTAAAATGCACGAATGATTTGTTGTGAATTTTAAGAGGTGTCGGATTCGAAATTAGGTTTATAATTGATTTTGGTGGAAAATTCTAGAATTGAGTGGGCCCCACTTGTGGTTGGTGAAGAAATGTGCTGAATTTTATTTCAAATGTGGTGGGTGGCAATAGTAGCGGTAAAAGCCATCGGTGGCAGTCGAAATCTGCTTGGTGAATAACATTTTCCTATAAATAGAAATTTAAGTTAGAATTGAAAATCACACGAAACAAAGTTTTCTCTCTTTCTCTCTATATTATTGAGCGTATTTTGTGAGTATTTAGATACTTTGAGAGTTCTTTATTAGATCTGAGTTTTCATTGACATCACTTGAGCCTTTCCTTAGAAAATCTTGATTCTTTGAGGTAAGGGATGTTATTTTCTTCTCAAATGATATTAATTCTTGATATCATTATCTTTGAAATATTGGTTGGTACTTTTATCAAATTTGGAACTTTTTCATATCGGGTTACTATTCATGAGTTACTTATTCACGAGTTACTATTCATGAGTTCTTATTCACGAGTTCTTATTCACGAGTACTATTAATGAAGCGTGAAGATGTTTTTTGTAGAATTTCTATCTTTGGGTGTCGAGAGTTCTTATTCACGTATCGGCCTTTATTCACGTATCTGACCTTATTCACACGAATCGGCTATTCATAGAAAAATGAAAATTTTTCTTTTAAATCTAAAATATCTATTACGGATACTAGCTTTGATTGTATCCATGTTTTGATCATTCTTGAATTTTACACCACTATGATTTTTTTGAGGTATTGTTGGACATGGATAAAACAAAATCGAATCCTTAATCCTTAATCCTTGTCATTTTGTTTCCTTTGGATTAGTTTCTTTAAAAATATTTTCATCATCCTCGGTCTTAAATGATGATATTATTGAATATCTTTGGCACGTAGTCATGAATGATTTCTGAAGAATATCTTTGGCAAATGAAAGATGATTTTAAATGAACATGAATGAATATCTTTGGCTGTAAGTGCAAAAGATGAGCGGTGTTTAAATGAACATGACTGAATGAATATCTTTGGCTGTAATGCAAAGATGAACAGTGTTTAAATGAACATGAATGATGAATATCTTTGGCACATAGTGCAAAGATGAGCAGTGTTTAAATGAATATGGTGATGATGAATATCTTTGGCCTTTAGTGCAAAGATGAGCAGTGTTGAGATGAACATGGCCAGATTGATGAATATCTTTGGCACATGTAGTGCAAAGATGAATATTTGATTTGAGATGAATATTGATTGATGTTACGAGGGATAAAATATTGATGATGGATTTGTTAAATTCATAGATTATAGTAGATTTCATTCTCTACGTAACTCTTCTATGAATTATTATTTCATTGCGAATATTGATCACGAAACTTGTTGTACATTGTATTCTATCGATTTTTCCTGTTGGAGACTAACGATAATTTGTTGTATATTATCTTAGTCATAACATTCTTCTTGGGCTAGTTGAGCTCACCCTTTTCCTTGTTGTTCCATTTTTCTTCTCGGGAGGCGAGAATGTAGCGAAGTCTTTAGTGGGGTATGGAATGAAGGTTCTAGAGAGAGTTGTTTAGTAGTCCTCACCATTATTGTAAAATAATGTATCGATAAATGTGATGAGGATTTATTTGAGTATAAATATTATCTAGAAGATAATATTTGTATTTAAACTCACAGTTTTATTGTTGTGATAATAAAGTTGTAGTTGTTTACATACCATGTATTTGGCGACTTCGAAATGGGTTGGATGGAATGGACCTATTTTGGGGTCGTCACATAATATTTATAAATTTTGCAAAAGTATCTGAGTGGTTATATTATTCGATTGGTGAGAATATTCGGTTTAGCGAGGGAATATTCGTACAACCAGCTTAATCATTGGTGGACCCCACAATGTAATTATTGTCGGATTGAGAGAAAACGACAAAATATTTTATTGAAATAACTACGGAAGTTTTACCATTGAATCTTGTTGAACTACTCGATAGTAAAATACAATGAATACGTGTGGTTGCATAAAGTAGCGCACCTGTATTGATTATCGATGCTTATGTGAGAAGTCACTCGGTTTGATTCCATTATTGTTGATTAATAATATGAATTATTATAAATGATAATGACGTTTTGTATTATTAAGTATTATTAACGTAATAAAATGTAATACTTTATTAAAGTTATTCTATAAATAAAATATATTATATTTTATTATGCGTAGTGTTCAGTATAGTGTTGCATAGTGTTTGCATAGTAAAATGTTTTTATATAAATAGAATATATTATATTTTATTTAAAAGATTTTGCTTTAAATATGGATAGTCGGATTAAAGTAAATCAATCTGGACCTGCTCATGGATTAATTACTATGCGTTCTATTTTCCTATAAATAAAAGCTCATTCCTTCATTATTTTCTTTTAAATTCACCGAAACTCTAGAGAGAGAAACTCTAGAGAAAGAAGAAAAGTATTCTCACTACTTCACTTTTAGATATTCGGGCTCTTCTTAAGGTAGGGAATATTATTTGTTGTGACTCGTAAGTGATATTATTCTTTTGTATTCATGAAGAAACTACAGTTATTCCATTCCTTATTATTACTTTGGAATAACCTCAGATATCGCGGACTACCCTATACTTGGTGACATTCTTCTATTATTACGTCTTTATTATTCTGTTGGAACATCACATGCATGTGTTTTACAATTTGACTGGTTAAAATCTTTATTATTACATTTGGAACATCCGCATCATGTGTTTTACACCCACTGGTTTCGTCTTTATCATTCTCGTTGGAATATCTTATCGTCGTGTTTTACACCGGATCTGGTTCCATCTTTATTATTCTCATTGGAACATCCCGTCTGGTTATGAATTTCACACGACACGTTACCGTTATTATTATTCTCATTGGAATAACTCGTCATGCATCTGACATGGCATGCATGGTGATTTCTTTTGTTATTCCATTCTTTATTATACCCAAATTGGTTAAAACTTTGACTTCTATACTCCATGAAATTAGTAGAATATCCTTGATATTTGCGTTTCATCCAAAGATATCTTTTCATGGAAATATTCTTCCGATCATTCTTGAATTTTACTCTTCAAAAACAAAGATCATATTGATAATTTGGGCGTTAATAATTCCCGGATAAAATAATTCTTGAACTTATTTTATTGAATTCTTATATCATTGTCATCATCCCCATGTTTATATTTTTTTAAAGTCATCTATGGCTTTGTAGTGCATAGATGGACTTGGTATGATTATGACTGAGTGACTATTCTAAGTAATCATGGCCGTAATGTTACAAATGATGTGGTAAAAATCCTCGATGGTAGTAGTGCATTGATGGACGATTGTTGGCATGATCATGACCATTAATGAATACACAAATATTCTTGGCACATGTCATGAATAATTGTGGTCGTGATCTTAAAGAATATCCTTGGCGTGAGTAGTGCGAGGGTGATTCGATGATGTGGATTATTTATTAAAGTTGAGTCTCGGTTAATAAAGATGATGAAAACCTTTTAAATCATTAAAGATAGTAGATTTTATTTTCTACTGACTCTTTTAATGGATTGCATTATTCACCGCAGATTAAACTTGATGTTTATTATATTTTATCGGTTTAACATTGTTGAAGACTATTGATAATTTATTACGCATTATCTTAGTCATAATATTTCTTCTTGGGCTAGTTTGAGCTCACCTTTCTTTCACCGTTCTCTTGAGAAATGAGAATATAGTTGGGACGAGTCGGAAGCAGTGATGGTCACGAAAGATAGCATTAGTAGTCCTCACTTTGATACGTGAAATAGTGTGTTAATAATTGTAATGAGGACTCCTTTTTGAGTTTGTATAATATCTAGTAGTATCGATATTTGTATTTAAACTCACGCTTATGTCGTATATTGTACACGGCACGCTTATGTTAATAAGTTGTATTTAAATTACGTACCATGTAAGTGGCGACCCCAAGATGGGTGATGTATACCTAATTTTGGGGCGTCACGGTTTGGTATCGAGCTTAGGGATATGATCCTGGCTAAGATGTGAGAATAGTACTAGGAGGGAGGCGGAATACCTTCGCTAGTATGACCTACCTAAGTTTATGTGCTATTTTATTGGTTGGTCGGAAGATAGGGATAATTTGTTATACGATGATTAACCTTTTGTTTTGTGGCGATGTCGAAAATGACATCCGAGAATGTTGAGAATAAGAATGGAGCGCAAGCGATTGTTGATTCACCACATATCAATAATCGAGATAATGTGCATCGAGGAAGGCGACAATCCTCACGCAAACAACAACACCGACCAAATGATGAATGATCAAATGTTCGAGGCTTTTATGCAATTTATCTGACAATGAGCGAGGCGACTCACTGCCCAAAACGTAGGTGGAAACACGGAAAACTCTCGGCCATCACCGCTAAACAATTCAAGGAGGGACCACCGGAGTTTAAGGGAGAGCTAAAACCACTTCAATGGAAGCATGGATAAAGCAGATTACCAAGATATTTGATGTCTTGGGGATGCTCCGAGGAGCAAAAGGTTCTCTTTCACGCTTTTATGTATGCTACGCGGAGGCGGATGATTCTTGGTGGAAATCGTAGAAACGCGTACTCAACTTCATTGTCTTGAAGATATCTTGGGAGAAGTTCCAGGAGTCATTCAATGACAAATACTTTCCCGAAAGTATTCGCCACACGTGAAGGAGGTGGAATTTATCAAGTTGGAACAAAACAATACGATGAGGTAATCGCAATACGAGGCAAAATTTGCGGAGTTATCACGGTTCAAGTCCCACTTGGTGGATAATGAAGAGAATGAATGGCGCGAATGTTTTAAGAGGTTTGAAGTCGGAGATACGTCAACATCTTATTTCTCATAAACCGTGTTTGTATTCGATGTTGTAAATAGGCTCGATTAGTGAACGCGATAATGAGTCAACACAACTAAAGAGAGCGGTACGCAAAAAATTATAATACCAAATGAGAGTAGTCATTGAAGCGGTGACAACAACAAGCGTGGAGGAATCAACAGGGCGGATATGGTAACCACTTCGGTGGTAATCGAGGCCCAAAACAATAAGAATGGACATTTCAAGAAAGCGGAGATTTAACAATGGTGGAAAGACGTCGACGGCAGACCCATTGTTAAGGAAGGAGAAAGACCACCTATCATATGCTTCAAATGCGGAGGAGAGAGGACACATCGATCAAAGCTCACGTCTATGCCGTCAAAGCATGTTATAATTGTGGAAGAAGGTCACTTAGCTCGATTTTGTCATTTCATCAAGACAAATTCAACTAGGATGGAGGCACCAAAGGCCATCCTGAAAATTCAAAACCCAGAAGTCTGAAGGAGAAGCGTTTGTTGTGACCTCCCAAAGAGCAAGGAATTGAATGAGGTCATCACGGGTAAGCTTATCATAAACTCTAATGAAGTCTATACTTTATTTGATCTGGGTTCTACCCATTCTTTATTTCTCCTACTTGCGCTCATCGATTAAATTTGACTCGGAGAAATTGGACTTTGACTTATCTGTGGAAACTCGTTGAGAAACCTTCATTACATCCATTGCTTATAAGTCTTGTTTTGGTTCAAATCGGTACCTTCACATTACCAATAGCCGATCTTATTTCATTAAAATACTTGCATTTGACGTGATTCTAGGGATTGATTGGTTAACTACTTAATCTGCAAAAATTGATTATTTTCGTAGGTTGTTAGCTTTCATATTCCTAATCAACCTATTATGTGAATTCAAAAGACCAAACCATTAAAATCAATCACGGTCATCTCAAGCCATAAAGCTATTAGTTTATTGAAAAAGCGGATGTCAAGCTTTCTTAGCTTCATGTATCACGATTTAAATAAAAATACGCCGCTTTTAAACGATATTCATATTGTTAATAAATTTCCCGACGTATTCTCAAGAACTTCCCGCCTACCCCGGCGTGAAATTGAATTTTGTATCGACCTTGAACCCTGATGACAAAACCTATTTCCAAAGCCCCATATCGAATGGCTCCTATCGAACTTCGTGGAGTTAAAGACCCAACCTGCAGAATTGTTAGACATTAGCTTTATTCGTCCCTAGTACTTCTCCTTTGGGGTGCTCCTGCTTACATTCGTGAAGAAGAAAAAGATGGGAGTATGCGACTTTGTATTGATTATCGGGAGTTGAATCATGTCACCATCAAAAATAGGTATCCATTGCCACGTATTGATGACCTTATTTGACCCGAACAGAAGGAGCCAAATTCTTTTCAAAGATTGATCTTCGTTCCGGATATCACCAATTGAAGATTAGAACCGGCGACATTCTAAAGACGGCTTTCGTAACTCCCGATGACGGGCATTATGAATTCCTAGTCATGTCCTTTGGATTGACTAATGCTCCTGCTTTGCCTTCATGGATATGATGAACCGAAAGTATTCAAGGAATATTTAGATCACTTTGTGGTCGTCTTTATTGATGACATCCTTATTTATTCCAAAAGCCGTGAAGATCATGAAAGCAACACTTGAGGTCGACACTCCAAAAGCTTCGTGAATATAAGCTTTATGCCAAGTGAAGAAATGCGAGTTCGGCTTGAAGAAGTAGCATTCCTTGGGCACGTGGTATCAAGTCATGGAATATCTGCTGACCCAACAAAGATTGAAGCTATTCAAAGTCGGGAACAACCTAAATCAAGGCCAAGTACGTAGCTTTCTTGGTTTAGTGGTTATTATCTGAGATTCGTGGAAGGATTTTCTCGAATCGCTACTCCATCGACTCAAATGACTCGGAAAGATACAAAGCTCCTATTGGAGCGAAGAATGTGAGAAGAGTTTTCAAGAACTCAAGAGGAGACTTATTTCAAGACTCGCTCCGACAATACCATCCGCCTCGGAGGGATTTGTCATCTCTGATGATGCTTCGTAAAGGGTTGGGATGTGTTCTTATGCAACATGAAAAAGTTATAGCTTGCCTCGCGACAACTCAAAGAATATGAGAGGAATTATCCTACTCATGATCTAGAGTTAGCATTGTTATCTTCAGACTTAAAATTTGGAGGCATTACTTGTATGGGGAGAAAGTGGAGATCTTTACGGATCATAAAAGCCTCAAATATTTCTTCACTCAAAAGGAACTCAACATGCGACAACGACGTTGGCTTGAACTGCTGAAAGATTATGATCATACCATCCAATACCATCCTGGAAAAAGCGAACGTGGTAGGCGACGATTGAGTAGAAAATCATATGCAAGTCTGAAGTGCGATATTGTCAACGAAAGGCCCATTTGTGTGACTTGCAAAGGATGGAGATAGAGTTAAAGACTCAGTGGACGCGTGTGATGATAGCGAGTATACGAGTAGAACCGACTTTAATCGATAAAGTTAAAAGTTCGCTCAAGCCCTGCACACGGAGTCGTGCGTATGAGGAAGAAAGTGCAAGAAGGTGCTACGGGAAGCAAGAATCGATGAAGAAGGAATACTTCGAGTCAACTCCGGACTTTGTGTCCTAACGACCGATTTAAAGTATAATATCATGATGGAGGCGCACAACACACCATTTGCAATCCATCACGGGAGTACCAAAATGTATCATGATATTCGCCATACATTTTGGTGGAGCAATATGAAGAGAGAGATAGCAATGTTTATCTCAATGTGTCTAACTTGTCAACGAGTTAAAGCGGAGCATCAAGTACCAAAAGGTCCATTGCAACCACTTGAAATTCCGTAATGGAAGTGGGAGCACATTACCATGGATTTCGTTCACGGCCTTCCTAAGGTTTCTCGGGCATTAATGCGATTTGGGTCATTGTTGATAGATTGACCAAGTCCACTCATTTCTTACCGATACGGAGAAACTTATACACTTGAACGCCTTGCTTTCGTATGTATATAAAACGAGATTGTAAGACCGCGTGGTATCTTGGTATCCATAGTTTACGATCGAGACCCAAGATTCACTTCACGATTTTGGGTTATTTTGTAAAAAGCTATGGGCACGCACTTACGATTTAGCTTCGGATATCATCCTCGAACTGACGGACGACAATGAGAGGACTATTCAAACTCTTGAAGATCTATTAAGACTACTGTGTCCTTGATTTCAAGGAGTTGGGACAAGTTCTTACCATTGGTGGAGTTTTCCTACAACAACAGCTTATCGTTAAGTATCGGCATGGCTCCATTCAAGAGTTGTATGGAAGAAAGTGTCGATTCTCCAAAGATCTTTGGGGATGAGGTGGGTGAAGCAACGTTGTTGGGACCGGAGTTGAATGCGTATGACTACGGAAAAAGATTCAAACGATCCGACAACGATAAAAACCTCACAAAATCGATGCAAAGAGTTATCTTGATCTTCATCGAAAAGGACGTGGAATTCGATATAGGAGATCATGTGTTGTTAAGAGTTGCTCCATGGAAAGGAGTTACAAGATTTGGAAAGAGAGGAAACTTAATCCTCGATTCATCGGTCCATTTTAATCCTCGATCGAGTAGAATCGTGGCCTATAGACTCGCTTTCTGCCAAAATATGTCTCGTGTTCATAACGCTTTTTCACATATCTATGTTACGTAAATATGTGAAAGACCAACCATATTATTGAGTTAGAACCCAGGACGAAATAGCGGAAGATTTGACGTATGAAGAGGTTCTGTTCAAATTTTGGATAAGAAGGAACATATTCTACGCCCAAGGTTATACCTCGTCAAAGTTTTGTGGAGAACCACGATGTTGAGGAAATGACTTGGGAGTTAGAATCAAATGAAATCAAGGTATCCTTACCTCTTGACATACCAGTATCGCACCCTAATTTCGAGGAAATTCCATAAGAAGGAGGTTGTAAGACCCCATCTTTTATAAATAAAGATGAATTTTTCTATAAATATTATTTTTGAATATTATGGAATAAATTTGATATAATATTATAAATATGGGTAATATTTATAAATTTTGCAAAGTATGCAAGTTGTTATAAAATATTAGTTTGGTCTGGGAATATTCTTTTGTTAGGGAATATTCGTATAACGGCTCAATCATTAGTGGACCCCACAAATGTAATTATTGTTTGATTGAGAAAACGTCAAAAATATTTTATAAAAATAATCTATGAGGTGTTACAATTAAAACCGCTGAACTACCCGGTGGTAAAAGTACGATGTCTGGCGTAGTTGCATAGTAAGACACTCAGTATTGATTATCGATGCTTACGTGAGAAGTCACTTTCACCTATACTCAATTATTATTACGATGAATTACGCATCATATCTCTTATATTATTGATTCAATTATTGTCACAAGATCATCATCATATAATATGTTATAGTATTAAATCAATAATTGAGACGACAAGTTATAAATGATTAATAATTGTTGAAAGATTAAATATGTGTTGATGAAAAAAAATGATTTGTGGTAAGTTTGATTATTTTATGGGGGCTCATATGTCATCATCTAAGAGTCTCTTCGTCGATAGTAATTACCTTCGTCAATTGTAATTACCCTTGTGAATAGTATTTACCTTCGTCGATAGTAATTACCTTCGTCATATAAGTAATTACCCTCTTGAATAGTATTTACCTTCGTCAATAAGTAATTACCCTTGTGAATAGTATTTACCTTCGTCAATAGTATTTACCTTCGTTAATAGTAATTACCTTTACGCAGACGTCGAACCACTTGTCGTTTCACATTACAAAGATTCGAACCACTGTTGTGGTTTCACATTACAAAGCGCCGAACCGCATTCAGTCGAGCCACTTGCCTTTTCACACTGCGGTGCTAAGCTAGAAATCTTCTATAAATAGAGGCCTAGGGCTTCATTATTTTCACTTAATTCATTCAAGCTATAGAGAGAAAATATAGAGAGAATAAGAGAAAGAAGAAGAATATTTTGTTACTACACCTTCTTTGCGGTATTCAATCTTCTACCAAATGTAAGGGGTGTTATTCTTTCTTATTCATGAAGAGAACATTTGTTATTCCATTGCTTATTATTCTCATTGAATAACTTTGTATAACGTGGTTTACCCTATACTTGGTGACATTCTTCTATTATTCATTTGGAACATCCTGTGCATGTGTTTTACACCGGACACGGTTCCGCCTTTATTATTATTCTGTTAGAACATCCTCATCAGTGTTTTACAATGGACTCGGTTCCGTCTTTATTATTATTCATTGGAACATCCTCGTCTCATGTGTTTTACACCGACCTGGTTCCGCTCTTTATTATTATTCTCATTGGAACATCCTCGCTCGCATGTGTTTTGGCACCGACCGGTTCCGCTCTTTATTATTATTCATTGGAACATCCTCGCATGTGTTTTACACCTGACTCGTTCCGCTCTTTATTATTATTCATTGCTGAACATCTTGTTCATGTGTTTTACGCTGGACCGGGTTCCATTCTTTATTATTCTTGAATATCCCGTGCATGCGCTTTACGCCGGACCGTTCCCTTATTTATTATTCTCATTGAATAACTCCTGCATGCGGTGCTATCGCATGCATGGTGATTTCTTTTGTTATTCCATTCTTTATTATACCTAGTTGGTTAAAACTTTGACTTCTATACTCCATGAAATTAGTGGAATATCCTTGATATTTGCGTTTCATCCAAAGATCTTTTCATGAAAATATTCTTCCGATCATTCTTGAATTTTACTACTCTACAAAACAAAGATCATATTGATAATTTGGACGTTAATAATTCCCGGATAAAATAATTCTTGAACTTGTTTTATTGAATTCTTATATCATTGTCATCATCCTCATGTTTATATTTTTTTTTAAAGTCATCGTGGCACTGTAGTGCATAGATGGACTTGGTATGATTATGACCGAGAGACTATTCTTGTAATCATGACCGTAATGTTACAAATGATGTTGTAAAAATCCTCGGTGGTCGTAGTGCATTGATGGGCAGCTTGTTGGCATGATCATGACCATTAATGAATACACAAATATTCTTGGCCGTAGTGCATGAATAATTGTGGTCGTGATACTAAAAGAATATCCTCGGCAGAGTAGTGTGGGGTGATTCGATGATGTGAATATTTATTAAAGCCGAGTCTCAATATATATGATGATGAAAACCTTTTAAACCTAAAAAGATAGTAGACTTTATTTTCTACTTGACTCTTTTAATGGATCAGATATTCATTAAAGCTTAAACCGGTTGTCTATTGTATTTTATCGCTTTAACATTGTTGAAGACTATTGATAATTTATTCTCGCATTATCTTAGTCATAATATTTCTTCTTGGGCTAGTTGAGCTCACCCTTTCTTTCACTTTCTCTTCGTGAAATGAGAATATAGTTGGGACGAGTGGGGAAAACGAAAGATGGTCACTGAAGATAGCATTAGTAGTCCCTCACTATTCTCGTGAAATTGTGTGATAATAATTGTAATGAGGACTCCTTTTTGAGTTTGTATAATATCTAGTAGGCGATATTTGTATTTAAACTCACGCTTTATGTCGTATTGTACACAATGCTTATGTTAATAAGTTGTATTTAAATTACAGCACCATGTAAGTGGCGACCCAAGATGGGTGATGTATACCTAATTTTGGGGCGTCACATTAACACTGTTGAAAGCTAATGATAATTTATTCTGCATTATCTTAGTCATAATATTTCTTCTTTGGCTAGTTGAGCTCACCTTTTCTTTCACCTGCTCTCTTCGTGAAATGAGAACATATTTGGACGAGTCGGGGAACGAGAGTAATGGTCTAGAGGATAGCATTAGTAGTCCTCACTATTCGTGAAATAAAGGTGATAATAATTGTAATGAGGACTCCTTTTGAGTTTGTATAATATCTAGTAGATAATATTTGTATTCAAACTCACGATTTATGTCAGATAAGACACCATGCAGTATATTAGTAAGTTGTATTTAAATTACATACCATGTATCCGACTACCCAAGATGGGTGATGTATACCTAATTTTGGGGCGCGTCACGGTTGGTATCGAGCTTGGGATATGATCCTGGCTAAGATGTGAAAATAGTACTAGGAGGGAGGCGACGGAATACCTTTTTCGCTAGTATGACCTACCTAAGTTTGTGTGCTATTTTATTGGTTCATCGTAATATAAAGATAATTTGTTACATGTCAATTAACCTTTTGTTTTGTGGCAAGATGTCTAAAAATGACATCCGAGAATGTTGAGAATAGCAATGGAGCACAAAAGCGATCGTTGATTCACCACATATCAATAATCGGGATAATGTGCATCGTAGAAGGCGACAATCCTCATGCAAACAATAACACCGACCAAATTGTAAGACCCTCAAATTTTTAAATAAAAAGGAATTTCCTTTATTTATTATTTTGAAATAGTAAGGGTTGATTTGATTAATGTGGATAGTTAAGGGTTCAATACACAAATATTTCAAAATAAGCAAGTGGTTATAAAATATTCATCATTGTTGTCGGGAATATTCGTTTGGTCGTGGAATATTCAGATCGCTGTGGGGAATATTCGTATTTACCAGCTAGCTACAGCCATGTGTGGGCCCCATAACTTGAAAGCGATTTGATGAGGAAAACGACAAATATAAGTTGGTTAAAAATAACTACGTAGTTATTCAAGTTAAGACTTGTTGGAATACCCGGTGGTTAAAATACGAGAATACGCGTGGTCGCACAAAGAAGACACCATGTATTGCATTATTGTTGAATTATTGATCCTTACGTAAGAAGGCATTACTCAATAATTTTCACAAGAGTTACTATTCAATATTTTATTTTATTGATTCAATAATTGTTGCGTTGATATTTTATATTATTGTTGTTCAATAATTGTCAATGCATTATTATCTCCATTATCGGATCAATAATTCATATTATTTGAATAATATTATTAGATAACATTATTGGCAATGTCTAGAAAGTTACGTCTAAGGAGAGGTTTGGTCACCTAATTGCGGCGCCAAGTGAGGAGAAATCCTTATTGAAAGCCCCTCTTTCCTGGAAACTACCGTCATTATAATTGTGATTCTGTAATATTATTTGTGAATAATTAATTATTGATTCATATGATAAAGAAATATTTATTTTATGTGGATATAAATGATGGATTTATTTATGTGGTTATAAATGAAGAAATTAATGTTGAGGTGTTTTATCGAGATTTTATCTGATTGAGGTATTAAAAATCAAATCGGGGGTTTTGAGATATATTGCGGGGTTATAATTTTTAATCCGACCGCTGATTTTGGTAATTTTGGGTATGTTATACATACATAAGTTGAGTATATGTCCACAAATTTTGAACCGTTAAAATGCACGAATGATTTGTTGTGAATTTTAAGAGGTGTCGAATTCTAAATTAGGTTTATAATTGATTTTGGTGGAAAATTCTAGAATTGAGTGGGCCCCACTTGTGGTTGGTGAAGAAATGTGCTGAATTTTATTTCAAATGTGGTGGGTGGCAATAGTAGCGAGTAAAAAGCCATCAGTAGCGGTGTCAAGTCTGCTTGGTAATGCTAACATTTTCCTATAAATAGAGGGCTAAGTTAGAATTGAAAATCACACCGTAAACAAAGTTTTCTTTCTTTTCTCTCTATATTATTGAGCGTATTTTGTGAGTATTTAGATACTTTGAGAGTTGTTGTTCAGACAAGTTTCATTCAAAGATCACTTCCGACCTTTCTTCGGAAATCTCGATTCTTTGAGGTAAGGGATATTATTTTTTTTCAGAATGATATTATTTCTTCAATATCATTATCTTTGAAATGTTGATCTGAAGTTTTATCAAATTTGGAACTTTTTCATGTCGGGGTTACTATTCATGAGTTACTTATTCACGAGTTACTATTCATGAGTTACTATTCACGAGTTACTATTCACGAGTACTATTAATGAAGCGTGAAAATGTTTTTTTTTGGAATTTCTATCTTTTGGTGTCTGAGTTACTATTCATATCACGTGATACTCTGACTATTCACGATATCTGACACTATTCAATTTAAAAATAAAATTTCTTCTTTTCGTCTAAAATATCTATTCGGATACTAGCTTTGATTGTATCCATGTTTTGATCATTCTTGAATTTTACACCACTATGATTATTTTTGAGGTATTGTTGGACATGGATAAAACAAAGTACGAATCATTAATCCTTAATCCTTGTCATTTTGTTTCACTTTGGATTCGTTCTTTAAAAATATTTTTCATCATCCTCAGTCTTAAATGATGATATTATTGAATATCTTTGGCCTGTAGTGCAAAGATGAATGATTTCTGAAGAATATCTTTGGCTCAGTAGTGCAAAGATGAAACAGTGTTGAGATGAACACGATCGATCGATTAATATCTTTGGCACCAGTAGTGCAAAGATGAACAGTGTTTAAATGAACATGACTAATCGATGAATATCTTTGGCTCAGAAGTGCAAAGATGAATATTTGATTTGAGATGAATATTGATTGATGTTACAGGATAAAATATTGATGATGGACCGTTAAATTCATAGATTATAGTAGATTTCATTCTCTACGTAACTCTTCTATGAATTATTATTTCATTGCGAATATTGATCCGAAACTTGTTGTCTATCAGTATTCTATTAAATTTTTCCTGTTGAAGACTAACGATAATTTGTTGTATATTATCTTAGTCATAATATTCTTTACTCGAGCTAGTTGAGCTCACCCTTTTCCTTTTTGTTCCATTCTTCTCGTGAGGCGAGAATATAATGAATGCAGCCTGGGTATGGAATGAAGGTTTTAGAAAGGATTGTTTAGTAGTCCTCACCATTTTGTAAAATAATGTATCAATAAATGTGATGAGGATTTATTTGAGTATAAATATTGTCTGAAGATAATATTTGTATTTAAACTCACGCTTTCTTGTTGTAATAATAAAGTTGTAGTTGTTTACGCACCATGTATTGACAACTCGTAATGGGTGATGTATACCTATTTTGGGGGCGTCACAAAATGATGAATGATCAAATGTTCAGAGGCTTTATGCAATTTATGCAACAAAGAAAGTAGAGCGACTCACATCCAAAACGTAGGTGGAAACACGGAAAACTCTCGGGCAAATACCGCTAAACAATTCAAGGAGCTGGGACCACCGGAGTTTAAGGGAGAGCCAAAACCACTTCAAGCGGAAGCATGGATAAAGCAGATTACCAAGATATTTGATGTCTTGGGATGCTCCGAGGAGCAAAAGGTTCCTTTCACGCCTTTATGTTCTTGGCTGGCGGCAGACATCGGGTGGGAATCGGTAAAACGTACTCAACTTCCATTGTCATCAAGATATCTTGGGAGAAGTTCCGAGTCGTTTCAAAGAAAAAATACTTTCCCGAAAGTATTCGCCACACGAAGGAGGTGGAGTTTATCAAGTTGGAACAAAACAATATGGCCGTATCGCAATACGAGGCAAAATTTGCGGAGTTATCACGATTTAAGTCCCCACTTGGTGGATAATGAAGAAAGAATGGCGCGAATGTTTTAAGAGGTTTGAAGTCGGAGATACGCCAACATCTTATTTCTCATAAACCGTGTTTGTATTCGGATGTTGTAAATAAGGCTCGCTTAGTGGAGCGCGATAACGAGTCAACGCAACTAAAAAGAGAGCAATGGAAAAATTATAATACCAAATGAGTAGTAGTCATCGAGCGGTGACAACAAGCGTGGAGGAATCAATAAAGCCGAGATATGGTAACCACTTTCTGGTAATCGTACCAAAACAATAAGAATGGACATTTCAAGAAACGGAGATTCAACAATGATGGGAAGACGTCAAGACCAAAGACCCGTTGTTAAGGAAGGAGAAAGACCACCTATCATATGCTTCAAATGCGAGGAGAGGACACATCGGTCCGAATCGCGCCATGCGTCATCAAAGCATGTTATAATTGTGGAAGAGAAGGTCACTTAGCTCGATTTTGTTGCATCAAGACAAATTCAACTAGGATGGAGGCACCAAAGGTCGTCCCCGTAAAAGTCAAAACCCGTAAGTGCAAGGGAGAAGCGTTTGTTGTGACCTCCCAGAGAGCAAGGAACCCGAATGAGGTCATCACGGGTAAGCTTATCATAAACTCTAATGAAGTCTATACTTTATTTGATACCGTTCTACCCATTCTTTTATTTCTCCTACTTGCGCCATCGATTAAATTTGACTCGGAGAAATTAGACTTTGACTTATCTCGTGGAAACTCCGTTGGGAGAAACCTTCATTACATCCAACGCTTATAAGTCTTGTTTGGTTCAAATCGGTACCCTCACATTACCTATCGATCTTATTTCATTAAAATACTTGCATTTGACGTGATTCTAGGGATTGATTGGTTAACTACTTATCATGCAAAAATTGATTGTTTTCGTAAGGTTGTTAGCTTTCATATTCCTAATCAACCTATTATGCGAATTCAAACGACCAAACCATTAAAATCAATCACGGCCATCTCAAGCCATAAAGCTATTCGCTTATTGAAAACGGATGTCAAACTTTCTTAGCTCATGTCACAGATTTAAACAAAAATACGCCGCTTTTGAACGATATTTCTATTGTTAATAAATTTCCGACGTATTCCCCAAGAACTTCCCCGCCTACCCCCCTGGCGTGAAATTGAATTTTGTATCGACCTTGAACCCTAAGACAAAACCTATTTCCAAAGCCCCATATCGAATGGCTCCTATTGAACTTCGTGAGTTAAAGACCCAACTACGTGAATTGTTAGACATCGGCTTTATTCGTCCTAAGTACTTCTCCTCGGGGTGCTTCGTTTCTATTCGTGAAGAAGAAAGATGGGAGTATGCGACTTTGTATTGATTATCGGGAGTCAATCATGTCACCATCAAAAATAGGTATCCATTGCCACGTATTGATGACCTGTTTGACCCGGTTGCAAGGAGCCAAATTCTTTTCAAAGATTGATATTCTTCCCGGATATCACCAATTGAAGATTAGAACCACCGACATTCCAAAGACGGCTTTCGTAAACTAGGTACGGCATTATGAATTCCTAATCATGTCCTTTGGATTGACTAATGCTCCTCGCCGCCTTCATGGATATGATGAACCGAGTATTCAAGGAATATTTAGATCACTTTGTGGTCGCTTTTATTGATGACATTCTTATTTATTCCAAAAGCCGTGAATATCATGAGCAACCTTTGAGGTCGACACTCCAAAAGCTTCGTGAATATAAGCTTTATGCTAAGTTGAAGAAATGCGAGTTCGGCTTGAAGAAGTAGCATTCCTCGGGCACGTGGTATCAAGTCATGGAATATCTGTCTGACCCAAAGAAAGATTTCAAAGTCGGGAACAACTTAAATCGATGGATCAAGCACGTAGCTTTCTCGGTTTAATTTGGTTATTATCGGAGATTCGTGGAAGGATTTTCTCGAATCACTACTCCATCGACTCAAATTGACTCGAAAAAAGATACAAAGTTCTATTGGAGCGAAGAATGTGAGAAGAGTTTTCAAGAACTCAAGAGGAGACTTATTTCAAAGACTGCTCGACAATACCATCCGGCTCTGAGGATTTGTCATCTACAAATGATGCTTCTGCAAAGGGTTGGGATGTGTTCTTATGCAACATGGAAAAGTTATAGCCTTGCCTCGCGACAACTCAAAGAATATGAGAGGAATTATCCTACTCACGATCCGAGTCAGGTTAATGCTGTCTTCACACTTAAAATTTGGAGGCATTACTTGTATGGGAGAAAGTGGAAATCTTTACTTGATCATAAAAGCCTCAAATATTTCTTCACTCAAAAGGAACTCAACATGCGACAACGACGCTGGCTTGAATCTGTTGAAAATTATGATCATACCATCCAATACCATCCTCGAAAACGAACGTGGTAGCCGACGATTGAGTAGAAGATCATATGCAAGAACGAAAAGTGCGTTATTGTCAACGCAGGCCCATTTTGTGTGACTTGCAAAGGATGGAGATAGAGTTAAAGACTCTGTGGACGCGTGTGATGATAGCGAATATACAAGTAGAACCGACTTTAATCGATAAAGTTAAAGTTGCTTTCATGCACTGGGACACGAGGCGATGCGTTATGAGGAAGAAAGTGCAAGAAGGTGCTATCTGCCGAAGCAAGAATCAATGAAGAAGGAATACTTGAGTCAACTCCGCACTTTGTGTTCCTAACGACCGATTTAAAGTATAATATCATGATGGAGGCGCACAACACACCATTTGCAATCCATCTTGGGAGTACCAAAATGTATCATGATATTTGTCATACATTTTGGTGGAGCAATACGAAGAGAGAGATAATACTGCTTATCTCAAGGTGTCTAACTTGTCAACGAAGTTAAAGTGGAGCATCAAGTACCAAAAGGTCCATTGCAACCACTTGAAATTCCGTAATGGAAATGGGAGCACATTACCATGGATTTCAAGCACTGGGTCTTCCTAAGGTTTCTCAAGGCATTGATGCGATTTGGGTCATTGTTGATAGATTGACCAAGTCCGCTCATTTCACCGATACGAGAAACTTATACACTTGAACGCCTTGCTCAGATGTATATAAACGAGATTGTAAGATCGCATGGTATGCCAGATCCATAATTTCCGATCGAGACCCAAGATTCACTTCACGATTTTGGGTTAGTTTGCAAAAAGCTATGGGCACGGACTTACGATTTAGCTCTCGGCATATCATCCTCGAATTTTGACCACAACGGTGGAGAGGACTATTCAAACTCTTGAAGATCTATTAAGACTCGTGTCCTTGATTTCAAGGGAGTTGGGACAAGTTCTTACCATTGGTGGAGTTTTCCTACAACAACAGCTTATCAAAGCAAGTATCGGCACGGCTCCATTCAAGCGCCAGTATGGAAGAAAGTGTCGCTCCGTGATGCTTGGGATGAGGTGGGTGAAGCAACGTTGTTGGGACCAGAGTTGGTACGCATGACTACTTTAAAAGATTCAAACGATCCGACAACGTATAAAAACCTCACAAAATCGACAAAAGAGTTATCTTGATTTTCATCGAAAGGACGTGGAATTCGATATAGGAGATCATGTGTTGTTAAAGAGTCGCTCCATGGAAAGGAGTTACAAGATTTGGAAAGAGAGGAAAACTTAATCCTCGATTCATCGGTCCATTTTAATCCTCGATCGAGTAGGAACTGTGGCCTATAGACTCGCTTTTACCGCCAAATATGTCTCGTGTTCATAACGCTTTTCATATATCCATGTTACGTAAATATGTGAAAGACCCGAACCATATTATTGAAGTTAGAACCGACGAAATAGCGGAAGATTTGACGTATGAAGAGGTTCGTGTTCAAATTTTGATAAGAAGGAACATATTCTACGCCCAAGGTTATACCTCAAGTCAAAGTTTTGTGGAGGAACCACGATGTTGAGGAAATGACTTGGGAGTTAAAAATTTGAAATGAAATCAAGGTATCCTTACCTCTTCGACATACCAGTATCGCACCAATTTCGAGGGCTTAAATTTCATAAGAAGGGAGGTTGTAAGACCCCAGCTTTTATAAATAAAGATGAATTTTCTATAAATATTATTTTTGAATATTATGGAATAAATTTGATATAATGTTATAGTTGTGGGTAATATTTATAAATTTTGCAAAGTATGCAAGTGGTTATATTATTCGATTGGTCGGGGAATATTCGGTTTAGCAGAAATATTCGCATAACTACCAATCATCAGGTGGACCCCATAATAATGTAATTATTGTTTGATTGAGAAAACGACAAAAATATTTTATTGAAATAACGACGGAAGTTTTACCATTGATCATCGTTGAACTACTCGGTAGTAAAAGTACAAGAATACGTGTGGTTGACAAGTAAGACACCAGTATTGATTATCGATTCTTATGTGAGAAGTCACTCAGTTTGATTCCATTATCATTTATTAATAATATGAATTATTATAGCGATAATGACGCTTTTGTTTTATTCAGATTATTAACGTAATAAAAATGTAAGCATCTTTTATATAAAAATGTAATACTTTATTAAAGTTATTCTATAAATAAAATATATTATATTTTATTATGCATAAGTTGCAGATAAAGGTTTTTTTACAGTGTTGCATGTAAGATGTTTGTATAGTAAAAATGTTTTTATATAAATAGAATATATTATATTTTATTTAAAAGATTTTGCTTTAAATATGGACCGTCATTTAAGTAAATCAATCTGGACCGCTCATGGATTAATTACTATGCATTCTATTTTCCTATAAATAGAAGCTTCATTCCTTCATTATTTTCTTTACTTAATTCAATTTCAAACTCTAGAGAGAAACTATAGAGAGAAAGAAGAAAAGTATTCTCTACTTTACTTTGCCAATATTCATTTCTTCTAAGGTAGGAATATTATTTGTTGTACTCGTAAGGGATATTATTCTTTTGTATTCATGAAGAGAACTACGGTTATTCCATTCCTTATTATTCTCATTGGAATAACCTCAGTATACGCTTTGACTACCCTATACTTGGTGACATTCTTCTATTATTCTCGTCTTTATAATTACATTGGAACATCCTCGTCATGTGTTTTTACACCGGACCGGTTCCGCCTTTATTATTCTGCGCTGGAAGATCCTGCATGTGTTTTTTACACCGCACTGGTTCCGCCTTTTATTATTCTATCTAACATCCTCGTCGTGTTTTACAATCGAACCCGGGTTCCGCTTTATCATTCTCATTTGGAATATCCTATCACATTGTTTTATACTGGATCCGGTTCCATCTTTATTATTCTCATTGGAACATCCTGTTGGTGTGAATTTCACCCGACTTCGGTTCCGTTATTATTATTCTGCTGGAATAACCTTACCTATCGCGCGGCACCGCATGCACGGTGATTTCTTTTGTTATTCCATTCTTTATTATACCCAAGTTGGTTAAAACTTTGACTTTTATACTCCATGAAATTAGTAGAATATCCTTGATATTTATGTTTCATCCAAAGATCTTTTCATGAAAATATTCTTCCGATCATTCTTGAATTTTACTCTACAAAACAAGATCATGTTGACAATTTGGGCGTTAATAATTCCCGGATAAAATAATTCTTGAACTTGTTTTATCAATTCTTATATCATTGTCATCATCCTCATGTTTATATTTTTTAAAGTCATCTGTATTCATAGTGCATAGATGGACTTGGTATGATTATGACCAGAGACTATTCGGTGTAATCATGACCGTAATGTTACAAATGATGTGGTAAAAATCCTCGAAGGTCAGTAGTGCATTGATGGATGCTTGTTGGCATGATCATGACCATTAATGAATACATAACTATTCTCGGCTCAGTAGTGCATGAATAATTGTGGTCGTGATACTAAAGAATATCCTCGGCAGAAAAGTGCGGGGTGATTCGATGATGTAGATTATTTATTAAAGTCGAGTCTCATTTATAACTCGTGATGAAAACCTTTTAAATCATAAAAGATAGTAGATTTTATTTTCTACTTGACTTTTTTAATGGATTGCTTGTTCATCAAGTAGCTTAAACTTGATGTTTATTATATTTTATCGCTTTAACATCATTGAAGGCTAATGATAATTTATTCTCGCATTATCTTAGTCATAATATTTCTTCTTTGGGCTAGTTGAGCTCACACTTTTTCACCGTTTCTTCGTAAAATGAGAACATAATTTGGGACGAGTCGGAGAATCTGAGTAATGGTCCGGAGGATAAGATTAGTAGTCCTCACTATTTTGTGAAATAGTGTGATAATAATTGTAATGAGGACTCCTTTTGAGTTTGTATAATATCTAGTAGATAATATTTGTATTCAAACTCACGCTTTATGTCGTATTGTATACCTACAGCTTATATTAGTAAGTTGTATTTAAATTACATACGATATCGACTACCCAAGATGGGTGATGTATACCTAATTTTGGGGGCGTCACACTATGCATAATAAAATATAATATATTCTATTTATAGTCTAATAAAATGAATAACTTTATAAAAATATTCTGTTTTATATAAAAAGAATTTACTATGCAAAACACTATGCATAATTGAATATAATATATTCTAATTATTGTCTAATAAAATAAATAACTTTATAAAAGTATTCTGCTTTATATAAAAAGTTTTTCCGCTTTTATTACTTTAATAATACTAATAAAACAAAATTTATATATAATATATATATATATACAAACTTCCGGGACTTCATAAAAAGACATCTCAATATATTTAACAACATTTATCATCATTATTATAATTCACAATATTAATCGACCAGTCGCTCCTGTGAAAGAGGGACTTTCCAATAAGGATTTCTCCCTATCGCCGCAATTGATTAGGTGACCAAACCTCTCCTTAGCGTAACTTCTGACATCGTTAATATTGTAAATAATAATATTAATAACTTTGTCATCTCAATTATTGATTTAATAATATATAAAATATCAACAATAATTGAATCAAATAACGTGAGATACTATGCAACAATTCATCAAGCAATAATTGAACAAAACCGAGTGACTTCTCACGTAAGCATCAATAATCAATACCGTAAAGCTATTATGCAACCACGCCAGACATCAGTACTTTTACCACCGAGTAGTTCAACAGCTTTAACAGTAAAACTTCTGCCGTTATTTTCATAAAAATATTTTTGTCGTTTTCTCAATCCGACAATAATTCCGCTGTGGGGTCCACCAATGATTGTGCCGTTGTACGAATATTCCCTGTTAAAACGAATATTCTCCGACCAATCGAATATTATATAATAACTTGCATAATTTGCAAAAATTATAACTATTACCCACAACTATAACATTATATCAAATTCATTCCATAATATTCAAAAATGATAATTATAAAAAATTCATATTTATTCATAAAAGTTGGGCTCTTACACATCCCCTCTACTGTCTGGTGGTGATCTGGTGACGAGGCGGTGGTGGCACCGGTGGGTGGCAGTGGTTGGCATTAATACACAAGAAAATTGATAATATTGAAGAGGGTATTTATGTCTAAAAAATAGCAAAATTCATTAAGAGGCATGTCTGAATAATTTATATTTGATTTTCTATCTCAACCATTTGGAGATAACAAAAAAAAATAACAAGCAACATCTACTCTCTTAGCGAATAAGAGATGGTCTATTAAGACCTGTTAAGATGTAAACAAACATCACCTTTGTAAGACCCCAACTTATTATAAATAAAATTAAATTTCCTCTATTTATTATTTTGAAATAGTAAGGATTGATTTGATTAATGTGGTTAGTTATGGGTAAAATGCTCAAATATTTCAAATAAGCAAGTGGTTATAAAATATTCATTATCGTTTGAATATTCGTTTGGTCGTGGAATATTCTTATTGTCGGAGAATATTCGCATTTACTTTGCCAGCCTTTCTTGTGTGGCCCCATAACTGAAAAGCGATTGGATGAAGGAAAACGACAAATATAAGTTGGTTATAAATAATCTGCCGTAGTTATTCAAGATTATCTTGTTGGAATACCGTGGTTAAAACACAAGAAGACATGGTATTGTACCAATTATTGATTTTACGTAGAAGGCACTACTCAATAATTGTTACAATAATTATCGCTCAATATTTTATTTTATTGATTCAATAATTGTCACGTTGATATTTTATATTGTTATTGTTTGAATAATTGTCACTACACAAAGATTTTCATTATCGGATCAATAATTCATATTATTTGAATAATATTATTAGATAACATTATTGGCAATGTTTAGAAAGTTCATTCTAAGGAGAGGTTTGGTCACCTAATCATTGCCAAGAAGGAAAAATCCTTATTGAAAGCCCCTCTTTTCTTAAACTACCAGGTTGTTTGATTGTGATTCTCATAATATTATTTGTGAATAATTAATTATTGATTATTATGATAAGAAAATATTCATTTTATGTGGATATAAATGATTTTTTTTTTAATGTAACAATTGTTGAAAATTTATATTTTATATTTTTCTATAAAATAATTTATTTAAATATATTATTATATTTTAATAATATAATAATGGTGATATTTTTACAATGAATGTGGGATATATGAATAAATAGGGAGGAGGAATATTTTTGTCACTAAAAATTGTTTAAAATGTGTTAAACATGTTTATGGGCCCATTTCTTGACTAAAATTTGATTGTAGCCTGTAAAATCGTCCGTTTGTGGATTTCGGTTAATTTCTGTTTGGAATTTGGAAAAACTTTCTTCTGTAAAGTTGTAGAGAATGAAATTTTCTATGGAAAAACATTAGGTTCAAATTTTTCTGATAAAAGAGCTATTTGTTATGAATTATTGAAGCTCTGAAGTTCCGAAATAATTAATTTTTGTTAGTTTTAATTGTTTTATTTTAGGAAAACGTTTTTTGCAATCCCACATGTGATATAAATGTGCTGAATTCATTTCAAGGTAAGGGATGTTATTTTTTTTAAAATGATATTATTTCTTCTAATATCATTATGCCGGAGTATTGGTAAGATTTTCTTGTGAAATTCTTGTCTTTTAAAGTGTTCTGGATTACTATTCACGATACTAAAGACTATTCATGTAAGACCCCGAATTTTATGAAATAAAAGTATTCAATTTTTCTTATAATTACAATTCAGTAAATGGTTAAATTGATAAAAAATAAAGTTAAGGGTGATATATGAATTTTTTTTTTCAAAATAAGCAAGTGGCTATAAAATACTTATTGTTGTCGAGGAATATTCATTTGATTGTGGAATATTCTTTTTGTTGGGAATATCCGTACGACGGCGCAGTCATTTGTGGGCCCCATAACAGAATAACTGTCGGATGAAGAAAACGACAAGTTTGAGTTTTTATAAATAACGGTGTAATGGTTACTGAATAACACTCGCTTGGATTACCCAGTGGTTAAAATATAAGTAATACGCGTGGTTGCGCACAAAGAATAATACAAGATTGCACAATATTTTTTTAATTATTGATTCTTATGTAAGAAGACACTACTCAATAATTGTTACAGTAGTTACTGTTCAATATTTTATTTTATTAATTCAATAATTGTTGCGTTGATATTTTATATTATTGTGGTTTCAATAATTGTTACTGCACAGTATTTCCCATTATCAGATCAATAATTCATATTATTTGAATAATATTATTAGATAGCATTATTGGCAATGTCTAGAAATTACTGTCAAGGAGAGGTTTGGTCACCTAATTACGCACCAGTAAGGAGAAATCCTTATCGAAAAGCCCCCTCTTTCCTGGGAACTGTCTGGTTGTCATTATTGTGATTCTGTAATATTATTTGTGAATAATTAATTATTGATTTATATGATAAGGAAATATTTATTTGATCTGGATATAAATGATGGATCTATTTATGTGGTTATAAATGAAGAAATTAATGTTGAGGAGTTATATCAGTATTTTGTCGGATTGGAGATATTAAAAGATCAAATCGTTGTTCTTAAAACTCTATTGCGTGAGTTATAATTTTTAATCCGACCGTTGGATTGTTGTGATTTTTGGATATGTTATACATATATAAGTTGAGTATATATTCACAAATTTTGAACCGTTGAAAATTAACGCATGATTTGTTATGAATTTTACAAGGTGTTGAAACGGTATTGAAAATCACCCGTTTGTAGATTTCGAATATTTTCTGTCTGGAATTTGAAAAAACTCAAAGCTACAAAGTTGTAGAGAATTCGATTTCGTGTGGAATGGACATAAAATTCATATTTTTTTGATAAACGGACTATTTTCTATGAATTTTTGAAGTTTCAAAAAATAAAATAATTTTTATTAAAATTGGGTGGGACCCACTTTTGTTTTTTTAAAACATATGAGCTGCTATCTCTTTGTTCCAAGTTGGCTGATTCAAGGTGGTGGCTGGTCTTGATAGGTGGCATAAAAGAGAAAAATAAATAATAATATTTTATTATTTTAGTCTCCTTTGGCATTCTAGCATTTTTCTATAAATAAGTGCTTAAGTTAGAATTAAAAATCACATCAGAAATTGAAGTTTTCTCTCTCTATATTCTCGAGCGTATTTTTGTGAGTATTTAGATACTTGGAGAGTTGCTATTCAGTGCAAGTTTCCTTCGGCTTTTTATCCGACATTCCTATTGGAAGATCTTTTTCTTTTGAGGTAAGGGATTTTAAGGATTATTATGTTTATCATGTTTCGTAATTTTTCTGACCTTCAAAAATTCTGGAAAATTTTGAAATGATAATTTGATGAGTTTCCTTGATTGTGTCCAAAAATAACGATTTTTGGATGTATAAATTAGGAGTTATGGATTTTATGAGAAAAGACTATTTTAAAAGTAAACGCTTATAACTCCTTGTGGTTAACTCCAAAATTGGTAAAATTTTTATTGGGAGTATATCTATATAATATCAGTATACCCTGTAAATTTTAGAATTTTTGGAAAAAAATACAATTTGTGATAAATGTCTAAATATTCGGCAGTTTTGACCATGTGAAAAATAGTAATGAATTTTAAAAATTTCGAGAAAAATATATGTTCAATATGGGACTATATTATGCTAAATCTCAGAAAAAAAATATTTTTGAAACTGATTTGGTATTTTTCATGAAAATGGACTAGTTATGAATAAATGAATTAAATATGTTGTGTTAAGTAACAAAATTAAAAAATAGGATTTTATGGCTTGGGAATCCTATATATGGTATATGCAGATTTTTGATGAGGTTGTTGGTTATTGGTGATGAAATATTATGAGTTTGGCATTTTAGTATGATTAAATGCATTAATTAGTAAAGTGTAAACAATTAAAATAAATTGTTTATAAGTTTAAGAAATGATTAAAATATTGTGATAATATTAATAATATTAGATTATGAGATTATTAAGTGATTTATAACATTTGGATTAAGGTGTTATGAAATCATTGATTTATGAATCTTACTTTTAAAATTAAATGCAGTTGATCATATTATTTTTATTATCATATATAACATTTTTATAATCCCGGTGATAAAATTTCCCTTTGACTTAAGTGTAAAGATGGGTAGATTATTGGTATGATCGTGACTATGGGTTCTCTTTGGCCTGTAATGCAAAGTTGAATCGTTGAATGGTATGATCATGACCATTGAATTTACAATTGAATATTTTTAGCTTAAGTGCAAAGGTGAATTGATCAACATGATTATAATTATGGTTTATATAAATTCTTAAATGATTGTATGTTTCTTTGAGATATGAATATCTCTGGCTTTTAGTACAAAGATCAAATTGATGAATATTTTGATGAATATTTTTGAATATCTTTGGCGTAGAAGCAAAAGATGACTTTGTTGTTGAATATCTTTGACCCGTAGTGCAAAGATGACCTGTTGTTGAATATCTTTGGCATGTAGTGCAAAGATGAACTGTTGATGAATATCTTTGGCCCGTAGTGCAAAGATGAACTTATTAGTATGATTATGAATGTAAGTCGTGATTTGGTATAACCATGATCTTTGATGTTTCGGTAAAGACATACGTGATGAAAATTATCTTCGTCTTGGATGAGAGAGAAAATTAGAACTACAATTATGATTATGAAGTTATTCATATGTCCGTGAATGGGATCTATCGATTAATGTTACGTGGATAAAGCATTGGGTGGACTTTTTAACATGGAGAAGATAATAGACTTTTATATTGCCTATTCGACTCTTCTAATGGATCGCTTCGTTCACCGCAACTATGGTTGAAAAGTTTTATCATCTACCATATGTTCTAAATCTTTGAATTATTACTCGATGAAGGCTATTGGTAATATAATTATCTTTAGTTATGATATTCTTTATTTGGTTAGTTGTGGTTTCCCTTTTTTGTTTCACAATTCCTTTCGTGTAATAGGAGTGTAGCTAGGTCGAAATGGGGATAACAGGGGGATAGTGTGGTGGTCCGAGACTATCAAAGTTTCTCAACACATTATAAAACGGCATGACATACAATATATAATTGTATTGAGGACCTAAGATATGTGTGTCGTATATTATATATCACTTAATAATTGATTTTGGTGAACAACAATAGGGTGAGGTGAACCCAACTTTGGAAGGTGTTTTGCCACTATCATACAAGATGTCTAATGACATACAATCTCGTGTTATCATAAGAAAGGGTTGTGCACATCCACTCACGAAAGTATATCTACAAAGCACTACCTATATGATCTTGGGGTTGGGTTGAAACATAATGTTCAATCGCAGACGGTGGAGATAGTTATATGTTAAGAGAAAACTCACCATTGGAAGGAACATGATAGTAATCTTCTTGTTTTTATTTGGGGTCTATTGGATCAACCAAGGATAATTCTCTGACATATGATATCTATCATAACTTAGATTCACGGCCTCCTCCTGTACGGTTGTTTCTCGAGCACTTCCAAAAGATTTTAATTTCTAAAACAGCTTCTAGATTGTACCTTTATGTAAGGTGTAAGACCTCAACTTATTATTAATGAAATTTAATTTTCTATTTATTATTTTGAAATAGTAAGGGTTGATGTGATTAATGTGGATAGTTAGGGGTAAAATACGCAAAATATTTCAAAATAAGCAAGTGGTTATAAAATATTCATTGTTGTTTGAATATTCGTTTGGTCGTGGAATATTCGCATCTTTGTTGGGAATATTCGTATTTACGGCAAGCAGCCATGTGTGGGCCCCATAACTTGAAAGCGATTGGATGAAGAAAACGACAAATATAAGTTGTTTAAAAATAACGACGTAGTTATTACCAAGTATCTTTAGTAAAATACTTTCGGGGTTAAAACACAAGAAGCACACGGTATTGCACCAATTATTGATTCTTACGTGAAGAAGGCACTACTCAATAATGGTTACGATAAATTATTCGATATTTTATTGAGTTAATAATTGTGCGTTGATATTTTATATTCTTTTTGTTTCAATAATTGTCATTACACGAGATTTTTTATTATCGAAGCAATAATTCATATTATCTGAATAATATTATTAGATAACATTATTGGCAATGTCTAGAAAGTTCGCATCTAAGGAGAGGTTTGGTCACCTAATTGCACCAAGTAAGAAGAAATTCTTATTGGAAAGCCCCTCTTTCCTGAACCGCCTTGGTTGTCGATATTGTGATTCAGTAATATTATTTGTGAATAATTAATTATTGATTCATATGATGAGAAAAATATTGATTTTATGTGGATATAGATGGAGAAAATTTTTATTGTGACAATTGTTGAAAATTGAAATTTTATCTTTTTTTTGATAAAATAATTCATTTAAATATATTATTATATTTTAATAATATAATAATGGTGATATTTTTACAACGAATGTGGGATATATGAGTATACAAGGAGGAGGAGTATTTTTTTGTTGCAATAAATGTTTAAAACATGTTTAACATGTCGGTGGACCCCATTTATTGATCGAATTTGATTATACCGTAAAATCGCCTCGCTTGTGGATTTCGGTCAATTTCTATTTGGAATTTGGAAAAACTTTCTTCTGCAAAGTTGTAGAGAATTGAATTTCCTATAAAAACTCAAGAGATTCGAATTTTCTGATGAAAGGGCTATTTATTATGAATTATTGAAGTTCAAATTACGGAATAATTGATTTTTGGAGTTTAAAATATTTTTTTGTAAGAAAAACGTTTTTTGTTGTAATTGAGTGGCTCACATGTGTTATAAATGATCTGAAATCAGATTTCTAAGGTGGGCTTGAATATTTTTAAGAAATATTATTATTTTATTAAATTTTCTGCTTTGGTGTTCTAAAGATTTTCCTATAAATAGGGTGTGCTTAGGTTAGAATTGAAAATCACACCGTAAATCAAGTTTTCTCTCTATATTATCGAGCGTATTCTTGTGAGTATTTTGAGTATACTTTGAGTATTGTTAGACGGTCAAGTTCCCTTCAAAGACTATACCCTAGATTCCAAATTAGAAGTCTTAATCTTTCGAGGTAAGGGATGTTATTTTCTTCTCAAATGATATTATTTCTTCAATATCATTATCTTTGAAATATTGGTTGGAACTTTTATCAAATTTAAAACTTTTTCATGTCTGAGTTACTATTCATGAGTTACTATTCACGAGTTACTTATTCATGAAGTTACTATTCACGATTACTATTCACGAGTACTATTCACGAAAGCGTGAAGATGTTTTTTGGAAAATTTCTATCTTTTGTTGTGAGTTATTATTCACGATACCAAGACTATTCACGTATACTGACCACTATTCAATAAAAAATAAAATTTCTTCTTTTTGTCCAAAATATCTATTCGGATACTAGCTTTGATTGTATCCATGTTTTGATCATTCTTGAATTTTACACCACTATGATTATTTTTGAGGTATTTTTGAACATGGATAAAACAAAGTACGAATCCTTAATCCTTAATCCTTGTCATTTTGTTTCAATTGGATTCGCTTTTTTAAAAATATTTTTCATCATCCTCGCCTTAAATGATGATATTATTGAATATCTTTGGCACAGAGTCAAAAGATGAATGATTTTCTGAAGAATATCTTTGGTCAAGTGCAAAGATGAACAGTGTTTAGATGAACATGACCAAACTCGATGAATATCTTTGGCCGTAGTGCAAAGATGAATATTTGATTCCGTATGTATATTGATTGATGTTACAGGATAAAAGATAGATGATGAACTTTTAAATTCATACATGTAAGATAGTAGTTTGCATTCTCTACTTAACTCTTCTAATGAATTATTATTTCATTGCGAATATTGATTTAAAATTTGTTGTCTATCAGTATTCTATTAGATTTTTCTCCCATTGAAGACTAACGGTAATTTGTTGTATATTATCTTAGTCATAATATTCTTTATCGAAGCTAGTTGAGCTCACCCTTTTCTTTTTTGTTCCATTTTTCTCGGGAGGCGAGAATATAAATGAGTACGAGCCTCGGGTATGGAATGAAGGTTCTAGAGAGAGTCGTTTAGTAGTCCTCACCATTTTGTAAAATAATGTATCAATAAATGTGATGAGGATTTATTTGAGTATAGATATTGTCTGAAGATAATATTTGTATTTAAACTCACGCTTTTCTTGTTGTAATAATAAAGTTGTAGTTGTTTCGCATGCATGTATTGACAACTCGTAATGGGTGATGTATACCTATTGTGGGGGCGTCACATAAGGTATCACTGTGAGGTGCTGTCCATAGTTGGGACATGTGTCACAATTGGTATTAAAACTCACAGTTTATGTGTTGTTGTATTTTACACGACAATTGTAGTAATAAAGTTGTAGTTATTTTCTGTACCATGTATTTGGCGACTCAGAATAGGTTAGATGGATTAGACCTATTTTGGGGGTGTCACAATTCACGTATACGACATTATTCACAAACACGGCACTATTCACTATTCATAGAAAAATTAAAATTTTCGTTTTTTGTCCAAAATATTTGTTATGGATACTAGCTTTGATTGTATCCATGTTTTGATCATTCTTGAATTTTACTTCACTATGATTATTAATGAAGTATTTTTGAACTCCTGGATTGTTTAAAAGTACGAATCCTAAATATTTGTTCTTTTTTTCACCTTGAATTCGCTTTTCTTTAAAATATTTTTTTTCATCATCCTCATCCTAAATGATGGTATTCTCGAATATCTTCGGCTGTAGTGCAAAGATGGTTGATTTTCTTATGAATATCTTTGGCCCAGTAGTGCAAAGATGTACGTGTGTTGAGATGAACACGACCGATCAATGAATATCTTCGGCGCAGAAGTGCAAAGATGAATATTTGATTCAAGATGAATATCGATTGATATTACGGGGATAAAATATTGATGATAGACTTTAAAATTCATAGATTATAGTAGATTTCATTCTCTACGTAACTCATCTATGAATTATTATTTCACATGCTAATATTGATTTGAAATTTGTTATACATATCAGATTTTATCGATTTTCTTTCCTGTTGAAGACTAACGATAATTTGTTCTATATTATCTTAGTCATAATATTCTTTACTTCTTGGCTAGTTGAAATTTCACCCTTTCCTTTATGTTCCATTTTTCTTCTCGGGAGGCGAGAATGTAATGCGAGTCTAATCGAGGCGCTAGAATGATGGTTCTAGAAAGTTGTCTTAGTAGTCCTCACTATTTTTGTAAAGTAATGTATCAATAATCAGAATGAAGATTTATTTGGGTGTGAATATTGTACAGATGACAATATTTGTATTTAAACTCACAGCTTTATATGTTGTATTAATAAAGTTGTAGTTATTTCGCATCTACGTTATCGATTTAATTAAAGTGGGTGATGATCATACTATTTTTCAGAAAATAAGTACAACCTTATTATCTTATATATTTTATCATAAAAGTATTGTGTTGCCTTGTTATAAAATTATTATATTATTACTATTTTTTTATTAGATAGAATAATAAATTTATATTTTAATATTTTATAATTATATTATTAGTAATAAATTATATGTTATGTGTGTCTTGAATTTTTGTTTTTGACCCATCTTAAAATATTTTATACGACGACTTAATGAAAAAAAATATGAAATTTAATGGTGTTATTTAGGTTTATTTCGTTTTTAGTTCAGCTACATATAGGGTTTCTTGATTATTTTTCAGTTTAATTTTTGTTTCAAGTGAAATATTTTTCAAATTTTTTAATATTTGGCATGTCAAGGAAAACATAGTCAACTGTAAAATAATTTTCAATCGATATTTTTTTTTATTTTAGGAAAATAACTTATGAATTTGAGATCCTTAAGTCATTTTCTAAAAAAGTTGTCCAACTCTATCTCCCAACAGCTTTAGCTTTTACTCTCTTTCTATTTTTTCACGTCTCTTTAGCAAATTTAAATATGCAATTAAATGTAAATTTAAATATGAATAATTTTATTATTTTTTTAATATATACAAAAAATCAACCAGTATTTTTATTATGTGACTATGGAGTATTATATATTCTGTCCTCTCCACTCAATCAACATACAGGCAGCAAGCTTTGCTTCCAGCGTTGCGGATGGGCGAGTCACAACTTACATATATAAAAAAGAAAAACTTATTTTGAGTAAGATAATTTTACTTGACTAATATTTTCTCTGTTTAAGTTTATGTCCTATTTTTTTTGTTTCGTTTAAATTTATTTGTCTTCTCTTTGTTTAATATTATTCTTATCTCACTTTTTTTGTATTCTTCTCATTTAATTTTAATTTTTTTATATTAAAAATAACATGATAATTGAAACGAATAGAATTATGTTAGTACGAAGTGAATTTCATATCGAATACAAATGTTGATGTTAATGATCTCCGTATGCCAGATATCATCAGATTGAAAGACGTAAGAACTTATCATAAAATTCATTTCATGCTAACCACTTCTCAAAAAATAATACTATTAATTTTGATATTGAAAACATAGCCCATCCTTTTTTTTCTTCTCTCTTTAATTTTATAGTTCGAAGAAAGAGTAATTTGGAGATAATTTTTTTTGTTAATAGAAGTAAAGTAGGATGGAAGGAATAATATATTTTACATAAAAAATAGAGAGAATAAAAAGTTGAGCCAATAAGAACCATGTTTAGTAAAATTCAAAAACCTGAATTTCTAGTAGCTCCCCTCTCTCTGTCTCATATCATGGTTGGCGGATCTTATTCCAACAGTTGCGCCAATGAATAAGCTATTTCCATCTTGACCAACTCTTCATCCAACCAATCATTTTCTTTTTCTTCTTCCCCTTTCCTTTTCCACCTATACTATGTCCCCGGAGCTTGACTATCTTCCACTCCATCTTTGATGATTTCTCGCAATATTTTAATTAACTATTTTGATTTTCGGGTTTGTAATTTTTGTGCTTTTTTCAACTGGGACATCTCAATTCACTGGATTTTTGTACCAGTGGCATCAATTTTAGCAAGTGGGCTAATTGGTATGTATGATATTTTCCATAATTAAATCTAATAGAAGTTTTCTTGCTGTTCTGTGCATATCCCTTTTGGGTTTAGTTGAAAGATATGTTCTTTAATGAAATGTTTGATTTGGTGTAAATGTATTAATGAATTTGTGCAAGACAATTCATTCTGCAATGTGAGAACTGGCTTTATGTTTGATTGATTTTACCTTTTGTTGATGCAATAATAAAGATCGAATCTTTTGGATTAAGTTTGTGATATCGATTCAAACTTATAATTCTTATTGTTGGGATCTTAGTGGAGTTCAATTTTTTTGTTTTTGTTTTCTTGGGGACTGGTTTACAGTATCGGTGGGTCTTTTCTTGGTTATGGAGTTCCTACCTGTTGAAGTAATTGGCAACATACTATCCCATCTTGGAGCTGCTCGAGATGTGGTAATTGCCTCTGGTACTTGCAGGAAATGGAGAGAAGCTTGCCGCAAACACCTTCACTCACTTTCATTTAATTCTGATGATTGGTCCGTTTTCCGAGATTTCACAACTAGTAGACTAGAAATCTTGATTACTCAAACTATATTTCAAACTACTGGATTGCAAGGGTTATCTATATTGATGGATGATGTTGATGAGTTCTCGGCTTCCACGGTTATTGCTTGGCTCATGTATACAAGAGAAAGTTTGCGTTGGTTGTTTTACAATGTTCGAACCACTCCAAATGTTAATATTCTTGATATATGTGGACGGCAGAAACTGGAAATGTTGGTATTGGCTCATAATTCAATTACTGGAGTGGAACCTAATTACCAAAGATTTCCTTGTCTCAAGTCGCTTTCTTTGAGTTATGTTAGTATTTCAGCATTGGATCTTAATTTGCTGCTCACAGCTTGCCCGAGGATTGAGATCTTGGCCCTTGTTAATCTGGAGATTGCAATTTCAGATGCTCAGGTAATGATTGAGCTTAACAGTCATACATTAAAGAGTATTTATGTTGAAGCAATAAGTTTAGACAAGTTTGTATTGGAGGCTGATAGCCTGGAAAATTTGCACCTTAAAGATTGTGCGCTTGAGCTTTTTGAACTAACTGGAAAAGGAACTCTAAAGCATTTTAAGATTGATGATGTTAGTGTTATACATCTTGATATTGGCGAGACTGTTGATGATCTCGAGGTTGTAGATGTCAGCAGTTTCACTATCATTTGGTCCAAGTTCTATCAGATGATCTCCAAATCATCCAAACTGAGAAGGCTTCGGCTTTGGGATGTGGTTTTTGATGATGAAGATGAGATTGTGGATTTGGAAACTGTTGCTCTTTGTTTCCCACAGTTGAGCTATCTAGCATTGAGTTACGACTTGAGAGAGGACTTACGAGATGGAGTGCTTCATAATGGTGTACAAGGGTCATCACCTTTGGAGAATGTGATTACGTTGGAGCTTGGATGGACTGTCGTTAATGATCTCTTTACTGATTGGGTTGCTGGTTTTCTTAAAAGATGTCCGAACCTAAAGAAATTGATCATCCACGGAGTTGTTTCAGAGGCCAAAACACATGAAGAATGTCAGATGTTGGCCAACTTTACCTCATCCATTGTTAAACTCATGAGGAAATATATGCATGTAGATGTGCATTTTGAATACGAATAAGGATCTGCTGAATGCACTTGAATTCAAGCTTTTGAGGGTGACCTTGACAGCAGTTTAGTCAGGTAAAATGTCCCATATGTCAGGCTTGGCTTTCAGTGTTCTTATTAGTGTTCTATAAATATGTCCCATACTTGGCTTTCAGATATCTTCCAAGTGAAAGTCAATAGAATTGCTAATCATTATGTATAGTTCCATGTCTTTGGGCCCATCATTTTTATCTATTCCTAATAAGAAAAGGTTGTAACATTTTCTTTTCTTGGATTTATTTGTTTTCCCTTTTTGTTCATTCAGTTTTGTTTTTGCTTTGTTTTCTTATGGTACTGTGAGCTTTTGAGAACTATCTCCAGAACTAGTTTTATCCGCCACTAAACAATGAACACAGAATCCACATTGGGTGAAAAAGTAAATATTAGATGCATAACTAAAAGTTTTATCTATGTTCCATGGAAATTGGTAATTATGATGGTTGTCAAATAGTTAAGTCAATGTAATAATCGAGCAAATGAGAATGTGAAAAACTATCACACTCCTATCATACATCTTAATTCACAGAGGAACCCCTTTATAGGATTGTTTCAAAGTAGAATGGTATTTTAATTAAACTTTTCCACCCAAAAATATATAATATCTACATATTGATGATCCAATTATAGATGGCACATGTGAGGTTACACATGATAAAAATAATGTGGTTACATCTGTGATACTCTGTTATCCTTTTTTTGACAAGTATATTATTATAAACAGTCACTGAGGTCTTACAGCTCTAGAGCAGTATCTTTTTTTGGGGGAACATGAAAAGAGTCGGTAGTTAGGAATCCAAATTCATACTTGGTAAATATCTTGATTTTCCATTAGCCTATTAGAGCTTATCACGTCTTTCTCTTAAATGCTTGTGATTGTATTATGTGAAGACGAGTTAAATTGAGCACCAATTTGATTCTTTAGGGATGGTTTATTTTGAGCCTTTTTGAGAGTTCTATCATGTCATGATACCTTGCACAGAGGATTTAGGTTCCAAATCATATATACTCTAGTTTAGTTGTAACTTGTAAGACTCTTATGTTAGCTTGCCATGATTTATACCTTTTGTAGGTTTTATCTCAAAACAATAACTAATATATTTTTCTTTTCCAATTTTTTATTATTAGATATGAGTCTATAACTATCACTTCACCTTGGCATCTTTTATTTCTTTCATCTGTGTGTACGAGTGTGTATCTGCCTCTCTCTCTCTCTCTCTCTTTGCGTGTGTGTTTGGGTATATTGGACTTTGGAAAATGAAGGATTGAAGCTTAGTTGGGTCTAGTTTAAAATGGGTAATCTGCCTCCCTTTATAGACCTGTTCCATTGAAAGATGAACTTTTGTTCCAAGAGTTTGTCCCTTTCCTATTCATTAGAATTGCTATGTGTTTTATGTGTCTTCCTTTTCCTTCTCCTTGGATTAGTGCTGAAGTTATGCTCATTGCCTGACATGCTCTCTCATTAATTGGCTGCTATTTATTTTCTCTCATTTGCAAGGAACTTCCTGCTTATAATTGTGTGGCTAAAATGTAAGTTCAGGTCAATCAGTAGTTAATTATTGAAGGATGTATAGAGAGGCGGTAGGGTCTAACTGAAAGAATGTGTTCTTTTAGATGGTCTGGACTCGTGAAACATGATAATATGTGCGCTATTAAGGAGAAGTGATATCATATTGTTGGTAACGCTAGAGGATGGGAAGGCCACTCTATGACAGTACTTGCACCTGTTGGTGGAAAATGCAAGCCCTAGAGATGTAGATAATGGACTCCAATTGAACATAATCTTTCGAGTTATGAGCACTTGTATAGTAAACGAGCTTTGAGAATCTGCATTATTTATTCATGTAAATTAATTTGGGTGGAGTAAGTAAAGGATATGCCACTTTGTGTTGGAATATAATTTGTTATGTGTACCTCGAATTCTTGTTCGGGATCCAACATTTGACCCAACCATATTATATTTCATGACAACTAGAAGAAAAAGAAAGATGATGTTTAGCGGTGGTAGCGGAGGACTAAGACATGGATATGTTATATTATTTGGGTCCATTATGTTTTTAGCCCTATATATATGTTAATATGTTATTGTAGTTAGGGTCTCAGTATTATTTTCTTTCTCAATTTTAGCTGTTTTTAGACTAAGACTCACAAACTCTATTCTTCACACCTTGATTTAGGTTTTTCCCATGGTTTTTCCTGATTTAGGTTATTCACGTAAATCTTGTTTTCTTGTCTTTAATTTTGCCATAATTTGTTTTAAAATAAGATAATACCACACTAAATATAGTGAATCGGAGTAGGATTCATGCAGTATAACTAAAAGAAATTAATCCTAATAGGAGAAAAGAGGAGTCTATGAGGGTTGTCTGTGCATAGCTGTAAAAGATACCTCTCAAGATATGAATCTTAATAAACATAAACTTTATGCACACTAATATTTGGATGTCGTCTTGATTTGTGTTACTTCTAGGTTGTTGAATCCTAACAGAACATAAACTTTATGCACACTAATATTTGAATGTTGTCTTGATTTGTGTTAACTACTATGAATTTAGTTATTGTTTGATAGATGAATTTAGTTATGGGTTCGCTAAGCGAAAGAAATTTTGAAGTAGATACCTTATTTGAGTAAAAAACTTTTCTTTCAGGTTGTTGTTTATGAGTTTTTAATAGAAAAGAATAGAAAATTTAAAATTGAGGACAGAAGTTGCTTTAAAATTTATTATATTAAAAGTTGAGGATAATATGGAATTATAAAATATTACTTATTCGCTAAACGGAAATTTTGAAAACTTTTAGAGAGATACTTTCCATTTCTTTTCTTTTCCGCTTAAAAAACTCGTAATTATTGAATTATTGACCTTCTTAACCATTGTAGAGAGGTTAACTTTTACATATCATGCAGTACACCACATGTTTTATAAAATCTATATACATTATCAACTGTTAATGCCTCCAGAGGTAAATTTAGTGAAATATGGTTCCGTGTCCCCACCTCCGGTAACCTCGCGATCGGATGATCCGACCCGAGCTTTCGAGAGTCGGTTTCGATACTATATATAACAACCTAGGTCAAATCCCGAGCCCGAAACAAATCTTGTGTCAAATCCAAGTCCGAATTGAATCAAATCTATCCAAATAAGGTCTTAAACCACTAGCTCACTATAGAATCTTCTTGGGCCATCTTAACCCACCACAGGCTCAAAAGTCATGAATGAAGCACTATTGTTAATAACTTGATTCCTTATATACAAACAAAATTTTCCCTATCTTTCGATGTAAGACTAGGGTGTTACAGTTCCTCTGTCTTATTTTCGAGCGGAAAATGTTTGAGCACTTAGAGTACGACTTTTGCTTATAAACTTTTAATGGAAAAGCTGAGTGTGATTTACAGCGATTCATTTTTGCAACTAACCCTTCATTGAGATTGGATTATCACTTGCAGGAATTCGAAGGAAAATCTCTATATCCATAAATTACAGATATTTCAGTTTCATATGTTGATGAGATAATAAATGTGTTTCATGTTTCTTCTATCTACAACCAGACTACTTTTTAGAGTAATTTCCGTTGTATACTTGTATATAGCTGAAATCTAGTTCACCATTAACAAGCGATGGCTGCATGCTTTCTCAACCGTTTCTATATTAAACATATGCAAAATGCTGTCATACTAAAATATTGAGATTGATTTAGTTAACAGACTTCTTTGGTGGTTTATGCGTCTGTGATTCTTAAAGAGTAGGAGCTTAACTTATCGTTAGTGGTGGGTGTCAAAAACTACCTATACCTCTCTTCTTCTCCATTGATAATACCCTCACTATACGTGGCTCGAAAATGAAGCACTGCATAATTGGCGCTTCTCTCTGGTATTTGTAGTTGTCACTATCTCATGATAATTTTAAATAAGGATCCAATTCTGATTATGTTGTAATTTCATCTGCATATCGCTGCATGCTTATACATAGTCTTGCTGATATGTTTATCCAGGGAAGGAACAATCTCTGTGTGTATGTTCATGCACGTGCAGATATTTAATTTTCTCTATGATACTTTTTGATTCATGTCTACAAAGTCTTGATGATATGTTTATCCAGGGAATGAACAATCTATGTGCAGTTGCTCGTATGTGTGCGTGCATGCAAATGATTGTTTATCTCTATCATACCTTGTGATTCATGTCGTCACATATATGCATAAAGGCTTCTAGTCTCAAATATTTGCCTTTTAACCAGGTGTTATGGTTCGTCTCCCCATCTTTTGAGGCCAAATCTTGTATAATCTTCTTAGGTGCTTGTGTAAAAGAGGGGGGAGTGGGATACCTATTCTTTGGTAAAAGAAGAAATTTTAATATAAAGAAGCTTACCAAAAATTGAAGAAATTCTAAACGAAATTCCGATGTCCAAAGGTTGTCATTATTACATTGCTCGACTAGAAGTGGACCGCATCACTAATAAAAATTTATGTGATATAATTTTAAATTTTCATTTGGGACCCATTAATAAAATTAGTTGAAAACTGGTTGTGAGCATGCAATGGTTACTTGAGACATTTGAATCCCAGTTACTACCTGAACTGCCACTTACAGTGACCTTGAATCAGGGGCATCTGTGTCCAAATTTTCTGATTTGTTGTATGAACTTTGAGCTTATTTGGAATATAATGAATTGCTACTTGGACTAGTAATGGAATGTACTTGTTGATTTCTAGGAATACCATTACTGTTGATGTTACATGAGTGAGCATATTGTATATTTCATGATCCAATAAACATGTTCAGACATCAGAAGTTCCATATATAAATTGACAAATACTGTGACTTGGTTTGGCCTTTTTAACAGTATAAAGTTGCTATAATGTGCTAATTATTTGTCATTTTTTGTTCCACTTGTAATTTCCTTTAAATATGGTGGTTTCCCTGTGTACTGTATAAAGTTCTGAATTTTGCTGATTATCTAAAGTTTTGTAGTGGTTGAGTGCTGGTCTTAGGGATAGGGACGTAGCAACATTGGAAATAAAATGGTCAATATTAACATAAATGCATATATATTCTTTAATTCGTTTGCCAAACTGACTCTTTTGGTGAAATGGAGGGCGTTTTTAAGCCATTAACTTAATTTTAAGCCACATAACTATAAAACTAGTTGGTCAATGTTAACTCAAAAATATTTTATTTATTTATGGATATGTCCATATTTATAATAAGGAGTAATAAATAAATATTGGAGAAAAGGGCAATATAACTAGTTTTGTTGCAGGAGACTTTTTAAATTTTAAAATAGTTGAACTTCTCTTTTAGGATGGAAACGGTCTAAAAGTAAATTCATACCATCAATTATAGTACATGGGGTTTAGATTCGATGAATGATTAAGTTCCCAAATCGATGAATTGTAAGGAAAATATAATATTAGAAATCTTTATAGAGGATCAATCACTCAAGATTCTATATTCTTATTAGAAATATAAAGTAGAAATCTTTATTTGGATTGCTTTGCTTAATATTGAACAATATCTAAAATTATATGCATGTTAATCTTACTTAAGTTATGAATTATATAATACAAAAATAATATAAATTACTTTTATGTTGCATGCTTAAGTGACAAGCAATGAGTTAAACTAATCCACATGCTTGGAAAGACATGGACAATTTTATCCAAACCAATCAGCTTTAGACAAACATAGAGACAATGATTATGAAACTATAAAGTATTAAGAGTTTGGAAAGGAATGAAAGATCCATGGATTCTCTCTGTTTCTTTAAATTACTTTTTAGGAAAATTTCCTGGTTAGATGGAATAAAACTATGAAAGAAATGGCATCAAATACAAATATATACCTAAACCATGAAAAACTTCTGCTTTTTGGACCCAAACCTTATCTTAGCCAATCATTGGATTTAGGAAGGAATAATTTGTAGACAGTAGATGAACACAACTTAAAATACGTACTATATATATATATATATATATATATATATATATTATGTAGGAGTGATCCGAAATAAATGTTTGTTATATTATTATTCGAGCAAACACATCTTTGACTGTTCAGACGAGATTAACGGTCCAAATAACAATTATATTTTATTTTTAAATTTGTACCGTCTATTTTTTTTTTTTATAAAGATCAGACATACTTTTTTCGAATAGTATAATAAATAACATTTGTTATAAATTACTATATATATATATATATATATAAATAATGATGTTTATGGATATCAAGAACCATTACCAAGAGTGGAAACAAATTCCTTAACCCTTAACCTCTACCTCCCTCTTAATGATAACAAAGGGGCAGTTTTATTGGGAAATTCATATAAAAGCATAAAGCCTCACCTCTAATAAGGGTCTTATATTGACAAACATTTATCTTAATACACCCTGCCATGGGATAGTGCAGAGGGACATTATTAGTGAGACAAGTTTCTATTTATAGAAAGGAATCTTGATGTGGCGTGGTTTTAGGTAATGACAGGGATTAGATGTTGACCCATCAACAAAGGGCATAATACCAAACAAATCCATCTCCAAGTCTTAAATTTAAATTGCAAGTGGGGGTGTTTTGTTGGAGATTAAATTTTGGTTGAAAGGAAGTGTATAATAAGGAAGTGTTTAAAATCAAAGCACTTCTATTTTACTTTTGATTTTCTGATCATATCAGAAGGAAACATATATAATGGAAATTATTAAATTCATAATTATTTTTTTATTTTCACAACAAAAATATCGATGTAGATATATGTCGACGGTGAAAATCGTCGAATCTATAACGACACTTTTGTTTTGTTGTTAAAATAACATTTTCTGATTCACAAATAATAATTTGTAACCTGATCAAAAATTTACAAATAATTATTCGAATTAACCTTAAAAAATATCAAGAATAGAGATCTAAAAATTTTAATGGTAAGATGTACCAATTAAAGCTAGCCCATTGGATTTTTTCTTTCCCTTTCACATACATTCAAAGCACACACAAAGTGAATGAGTTGTCAAACTAAACTAACTCAATCTTGTGTGTGGGATAAAAAGATAAAAGAAAACTTTTTTTTTGTTGATCCTTTCCTTTATCCTCAGCTTTCTTTTACCATCTCTTTTATGAAAGAAAACTTCGTCTCATTTGCTATTGGATGCTGTAACTTGGCACATATTGCATTAATTTAATCTAATCTCCTATTCTCTTCTCTTCATGTTTGTACTTCCATATCTGAAGAGCTCTGCAAAGAGCCAATAAGAGGACACAGGCGGTTAGAGTTGGAGAGAGAGAGTGGAGTAGGAGTCAGTGATTTCAAGTGGGTTCCTGCCTTAGACCCCACGCTGTCTTTTATAATACTAAAATATAAAAATATTTGTTATTTTATTAATTTAAAAGCTTTTGTCTTCAAACCCCCACAAAGCCAGAAGACCTGCGAAAGAGGTTTTGGCAGGACAAGATCTTCTGACCATGGGATGAGTTTCAAATCTGATAATAATTAGTATTACTTGTACAGAAGAGGATACAGCAACCCCAACAGAAAATATGCAAAGACTTTTAACAGGTTTCTTCATAGAGAAGGAGAGGAGAAGAAATAAAAGAAGATAGAGACTTTTGAAAGATCAAAAGGTGCAAATAGAGAGAGAGGTGTTTGAGAAAAAGACTGGTCCTTCTTTATGGTGGCTTCATAGATATATACTTTGACAAGAAAGCTTTGATTTTTTTTGGCCCCAAAACACGACTTTACCACCTCCAAGAAAATATTCAGCAAGTAAATTTCAAGTTCCTTCCCCTGTTTTTTTATTTATTATTTTTTCCAAGAACTTCCATTTTGTTTAATTTTTGCCTTTCCTTTTCCTCATGTGGGTTTTGATTATTTTTTTTGGCAGAAGGTGAGAATGATCTGAAAAGAGCTGGTTGCATGGCGAGTCATAGAGTTGGAGAGACTGGTTTGTCAGGCTCAGAACCCTCAAGCCATAACCACCACCACCACCACCACCACCTTCCATATGCAGTTCTTCATGGGCTCGCTCCTAGTACAAGCTTTATGTATAGTTCTTCTACAAATTCTTCAGCTTTCTGTTCTTAAAAAAATTAAAATCTTCATGATTAATTCCATATAGTAATCCTGTATGTTTTTCATTTTTTTAAAATAGTCATGATATGTTTTCTGACATGGGTTATTAAATTTTTTGTCTTTCAGTAATCAAGAAGGATCTGCTTTTGATTTTGGAGAACTGGAAGAGGCTATTGTGATGCAAGGATTAAAGCTTAATCATGATGAAGCTAAATTGCGTAGGCTTCTTTCTCTACCCTTTTTCCCCCCTCCGTTTTCTGACGTTTGCCAAGTATAACCGACTCCTAAAAGCATAGAGAAAATAGAAAGAGGAGAGAGAAAAAGGAGATATGTTTGAATATGTCTATAGAACCAAATAGGGGTGACTTACCATTTTTAACACAGTATTCATTCTTGGACAAAGGAGTTGAATGGCGTGGGGTTTCAAAGAGGGAAACTTGCCCGCCTTGCATGATTTACTAACTCCATAGGACCATAACTGCACAAGCAAAAGAAAAGGGGGGAATAGGTTCTTCCCCTTTATGGGTTTTGAATAGTTTTCTTGAAGTTGGTATTTAATTTTTGCTGACTCTCAGAGATTTTGCTTTGTGATTTTCTGCAGCTTATTATACAGCCAGACCTGCAGCAACTCTGGAAATGTTTCCTTCTTGGCCTATGAGATTTCATCAGACTCCAGGGGTAGTTTTTAATCCATTACTCTCTTTTACTATATATATCTTTGACCTCTTACGAGTGTCCTTGCTATAAAGAAAACAAATTTGAACTCCAAACTTAAACCAGGACCACTTTTTAAGTACTCCTCATTATGGGTGCTTTGTTTTTCCTTTCTTCTTCTTTTATGTGTATTTTTCAAGAACCCATTTTGGAATTATTAATATTTAAATGATTCTTGATTTTCCCTTCTGAAAATAGAGGTTTTTTTTTCTTGTGGATTTTGAGTACCCATTTGATTTTTTTTTGCTGGGTGTTTATTTCTTGAATATATAGGGGAGTTCAAGGTCAGGAGGGGAGAGTACTGATTCAGGATCAGCAGTGAACACACTTTCTAGTAAAGCTGGAGTCCAGTTTGAGCCAGAATCTCCAATTAGTAGAAAGGCATCTTCAGATCAACAACAACAGGCTTTTGACCAAAAGCATCTGCAGATAATACCACAACAACAGCAAGAACAGCAGCAGCAGCAGCAAGGGGAGATGGCAAGTGATAGTCCAAGATCAGGACCATCACAAACTCAACCAGCTGCCAAATCCAACCCTGAAAAGGTTCTAATCTCCCACTTTTCCCCTTCCATTTCCCAAGAATTCAGAAAAAGGTGGCATCTTTTGTTTGCTACTATATATATATATACACACACATATGTATATATATCTTTTTCTTTCTTTCCTTCTCTTTGTTTGCAGATGAAAACCTACAGATCCCAACAACCTTCAGGAAATCAACAGAAGGAGATTTTCTGATTTCTGAGGGATTTTCTGATATAATATTTAGTCTGACAAGTAATGAGTGTAGGAGAGAGAAATTGTACATACACATGCACCCCAACTTCCTCAAGTAAAAAGAGAATCTTTACAGTTGCTACCACTGTTTCTTTTCTTATATTATAAGTATTAGTATGATAATGATCTCCTTTACTGAATCCCAGAACTGTAGTTAAACCTTTTACTTTTTTAGGCCTTAATCTTTCTTGAAATTAGGGAACCCCAAATCTAAAAGAATGATAGGTAATGAATGATTTTAGATAAGCCAATGTAAACCTCATCATTAACTGTTTGAAGAACTATACTCCTATCAGCATCCAAATTGCACCCAAAAATAAAATAAAATAAAATATCAGCATCAAAGATCAGATATACTTTTCCACACACACACACACGGCCTGCTGAGATGGGTATCTCTAGATTTAATGGAAAAATGCACTTACCCCTCCCCCTTTTTTTTTCTTGAATGTTGCAGAGAAGAGGACCAGGTGCTACATCAGAGAGAGCAGTTGATGCTAAGGTAAGTGAATTATTCACTATTTAGTGTTGAAATTTTTCAAAATGTTTAAATCTTGAAGCCTAAAATCTGCTCATGACTGTTTTTCAGACATTGAGACGCTTAGCTCAAAACAGAGAAGCAGCAAGGAAGAGCAGGCTTAGAAAAAAGGTGACAGTTTCCAGCTAAATTACCCACCAAATTTTTTGAATAATTAAAAATTTTCCAGCTTGATATGATAAATATGATCTATATATCTAAATAAATAAAAATGAAAATGTGTGTGAGAAGGCCTATGTGCAGCAGCTGGAGTCTAGTAGAATAAGGCTCTCTCAGCTGGAGCAAGACCTTCAAAGAGCTCGATCTCAGGTCCCTACAGTAAACAAACACTTTTTAAGTTTTTTCTGGAAAAAATAGTATTTTATTAATATTTTTAATGATATTGAAAATCTTGGTTAATAGGGATTGTTTTTGGGAGGAGGTGGCAGTACTGGAGGGAACATTAGCCCAGGTGAGTTTATTACTATTTGTATAGTGGGACTACCAAAATAGTCATTTTTCATGTTGCTTAAAGATTATATGAATGGGGAAGTAAAGATAGACAGACAACTTGTCCTTTTTTAACCAAAAAGTGTGAAGGTGCATTATATATACTCTTTTTTGTGGATAATTGGATGAATAATTTTGTATAATCATATTTTTGTATATGTATTTAAATTACACTTAAAACATTATATTTTGTAAAAATTCTTGTTGTAATAAATACTATATATTTTTTAAGAGTCACAATAAAAAAAAATAAATTTTTTTTGAAAATGTCCCATTTTCCTGTCCAATTCACAGGTCTGTATAGAAGGACTCTAATTGGATACTCTTAAGCTTTTTGCAATGCTAATTCTCTTTATTTATTCCCCTTTTTCTCGTTAGTAAGTTTGTATACAAAGGCGCATAAATCCAACAAAGGGCATACTCAACAAAACTATGAACTAATTATGCTTTCATGTTTAGAAAATGTTACTATTTGTTTTTAACATGGAAATTAAATATGACATTGAGGCTCTTGGGATTTCAAACATGGGTCCCACCTGGTCTTTAAGTCTTTGCAATAGTTTTCTTACTATGAAGGGGAAAAGGTGAAGCAAAAAATTAAGAAAAGCATGTTCAGTTTACACTTCTTATAGATAGTATGTACCCCCCTCTTCCAAAATGAAAATCCCATTTGTAAAAGTTACAAACTTTAAGGACATGTTTTCCATGTTTACCCCTAAATTTATTGAGTGTCTAGTTAAGTAATGATGACTAATTATGTAATTGTGACAGTAAAATTAAGGACATAGAGTTATTCACACTGAAAGGAAAGGTATTTCAAATTTCAAATACTAATATGCAGTCAGAAAAGACTTCTTCTACGTGCACAACAAGGCTGTCCTAGCTTTGATATTGGCAGATCCATTATTATAAATATTCCAAGCCACCAACTTTCAGTCAGCAGCATACACCTACCAAGATTTAGTTTAATAAAAGAAAAACTATGAAAAACAAAATAGCATAGAAAATTCCCATACACAATAATGTGGCAGTTAAATGAAATTTACTGCATTTGATTGTTTAATTGTTTGAAATTATAGAATTAAATAGGATCACATAGTTCTGGTAAAAAAATTGTACAAATAATCTGTGTGTTCATTTCGAGAGTTGTGGTAGGAGATACCTTTGTACATAAACAGAAAAATAAAAATTCTTTACTCCTGAAAATACTAATTTATATTTGGTCACTAGAAACTCATTTAACTATGATTATTTTTTTAGGTGCTGCAATATTTGACATGGAATATGCAAGATGGTTGGATGATGACCACCGGCACATGGCGGAGCTCCGAACTGGGTTGCAGGCACATTTATCAGACAGTGATCTTCGGATAATAGTAGATGGGCACATTGCACATTATGATGAAATTTTTCGCCTAAAGGGAGTGGCAGCCAAATCGGATGTTTTCCACCTAATTACCGGATTGTGGACTACTCCAGCTGAACGTTGCTTCCTGTGGATGGGTGGTTTCCGGCCCTCCGAGCTAATCAAGGTTTGGATTTCAATAATTTGTACTTGATTCCATTATGCTAAATTAATTCTAGCCAGCCTCTGAAAGTTTAAGGGAAAATATAGTTAACTTTATTGCTTATTGCTAATGTATTTCAATAATTTGTGTCATGGAACAAACTGACTTTATTAAAAAATGAAGGGTCACTTTAGGAACTTTGTTCAAATGACAGTTATGATAAAATTGGTATGAAATTTTCAACATTGAGCTTGCTGGTGGTCTAGGCCACTTTCTAATATCACACCCCTGTGATCAGACGTTAATAGCACAGCTGGACCCGCTAACGGAGCAGCAATTGGTGGGTATATACAGCCTCCAGCATTCGTCGCAGCAGGCAGAGGAGGCCCTGTCCCAAGGACTAGAGCAGCTACAACAATCGCTGATTGATACAGTTGCCAGTGGATCAATCAATGATGGAATGCATCATATGGCTGTTGCTCTCGGCAAGCTTACCAATCTTGAAGGTTTTGTTCGTCAGGTAAATTAACCCACCGCGTAAATATTCCTTCTAAGCTTAACTAAAATGTATATATATATATATATATATATATATATATATATATATATATATATATATATATATAACTGCTGCTGCATTCCCCTAATCAAAACTGTTCTAACCATTATACTAGTGTTGTTAATAATGTAGCAAAATATGCAAACCCTTAAAAGCTATGCTAGTTTCTTGTACCTTTTTCTTTTTATCGACACAGTTACTTGCTTTAGGCCTTTAATATGGAGATGAACCTGATACTTTTTCCATAAAGGAGGCTTTTTATAGTGCTCCTGTTATCCTAGCAATCCTAATTCTATCCTTCCTATATTATATAAAATCTTTAAACATAGATTCGTAATAAAACTATTAGAATGGAATTATTGTCCTTTTTGATGTGTTATGGACATAGATCTGAGAAAAGACGGGGATGAAATTCAGGAAGTCCTAATATTTTGTTTGGCTAGAACAGGGAACAGAAAAGATTGCATAAAGGGAAGGAGAGGGAGGGAAAGAAAGAAAGGGATTTTTCTCAACCTCTAAAAACAATTTTCAGTTGCTGGGGTTTGGGTTGTGTTTAAAGAGAACAAAAAAGATAATATACCTTACTTAATCATGTAAGAAAAGAAAATGACGCATACCACATAGGTAGGCCCTTATTAAAAGATAGTACAACTCATTCTCAAGTAATAAAAACTTTGTAATGTTTTATGCAACTGTCTTTAGATATAAAGAAGTTGCTTGAAAAGTGTAGAAAAGTCAGATGATTATACTTCATTTTAAGTGATGGAGCTCACTGCGGGGGTTATGAGTTAAAGAAAGATAAGTCATGATATGGCTCTAGCTATGGAAGAAAAATTATCTCATTGTTCCTTCATTTCCATTCTATATATCCTTTTCCTTGTCTTTGAAATTCAAACGTAACACATGAAGGTTGAAAATCCAGCGTGTTTACTGCCTTCTTACGCCACCTTCATTTAAAATTTTAATTTACTCCTTCCTCGAAAAATTCCAAGAATAAATATCAACATTTTGTTATATATGGTCAACAAAAAATGCTTACACATGTCAACTACATATCCTACACAATCTCACCGCCAGAAGAGCTTCATAAAAAATTGCAGATTGAGCATGAAAGTTGTTATACAATTATAAGTATCGTGTTTAGTCAACTTTAAAGAATAGGGTATACTGATCAGACATTTTCTCTAATGATAATATTTGCCTATTCATGTTGCCAAATGATCTCATTTTATTTGCAGCTTATTAAAAAAAATCAACGTCAACAATGATATTTAAGTGCAAAAATATGTTGCTTTATCAAGTTTACAAAGTTGAATGCTAGTGCTTGTTGTGGTTTCTCCATCTACTAATTCTCCTATAGGATGGTGGCTCGATAGTGAAACATAAACCACTCGCTAGACTTATCCACAAAATGTTAACGTTCTTTGAGAAATTTATATTTGAATATATTAACGAACTACCAAGCAAATTAAGAAATCAATGTTAATTTAATAACTCAATGATTGAAATAGTCCAAACAACTTTATGGCTTTCAACCCATTTGAAATACTAGTTTTTAGTTTGTTAGCATGCGCACTAGATGATGACCCTTACTTAGTTATATAAAATTGATCATTCTTTTGTCGATTTCTTGAATTAATATACTAGTAATTTACTTGTGTGTTCATAATTAATTAATTTTAGTTATGAATTGTAGGCTGATAATTTAAGGCAGCAAACACTTCACCAACTGCGTCGGATATTGACTATTCGACAAGCTGCAAGATGTTTTCTGGTGATTGGTGAATACTATGCCCGATTAAGAGCATTAAGTTCCCTTTGGGCATCGCGGCCACGAGAGTAAGATCTTAAAGAAATTTTTATATTGTTGAATTAATAAAGAAATTTCCTATTGCCAAGATTATTGCTTAATTGGTAATCTTCTTTAATTCTCACCCTCTTATCTCATCTCCTCTCCTCTCCTCTCCTCTCCTCGTGTTATATAATTGTTGCCAAGTGTATATTACGAATTTGCAGTTAGAACAGTACATGGATGAGACAGGAAATTGAGAAATTTGTTTTCATTACATTATCTTGCTGTGATGGTTACAAAGTTTATTTATTTTTTTGGCAGGACCATGATTAGTGATGACAATTCCTGCCAAACAACCACAGACTTGCATATGGTGCAATCCTCGCAGAACCAGTTCACTAACTTTTGATCAAATCACCTGGCCTATTGATGTATTGGCCTTGGAATTGTTCTACTTTAGACGAATTAGGGTTTCTTTTTTCTTTAGTTATATATATCTAGCTTTATATAATATGTAAATGTAAATCTATGTGAATGAGGCAGCTTCACCTTGATCAAAGTAAGAGAAAATATATCATTCATGGAAAGGTGCGACTGACAATATATATGGGGATATAAATTTATTATGTTAGTTAATTGTCTTCATACAAATTGGTTGTAATGTAAATCAAAATTAATTGTTTTGAGCGAGAGAGAGAAATGAAGAGTATAAAAACAAACCAGAAGGCATTTATGTGTAGCAGTTGCAAAGAAGATTACTTTTAGTGCATGCAAATGATCATATTGATCAATGGATATATATATATATATATATATATATATATATATATATATATATATTTCCCTTTATTTATAAATGAGCTAGTGATCCACATTCACACGAGTCTTTCACATAAAAATGAGATTCACTCACTATTCATGTAAAAGTAATTATGTGAAAATATCAATTTTCAAAATCAAATATCATATAATTTCAGAAAGTGTTTTGTAGTGCACTTTTAGTAGTAAGTATATCGTCATGTAGTGCAAATTCCTCTGTTGCATGAAAGCCCCCCTTCGGCTTTATATATTGCACTAGTTACATGTATGCACACACTACGTGCATGTATGTGATTTACTTTTGGTTCTAAAATTAAAGATATAATTTAATTTTTTAGATCAAACAAAATTGTTATCTCATAAAAAGTTAAAATAATTTTTTTTTAATTTATACTTTTTCCTATATATTATACAATTATAATAATTATATCAACTAAAATTAAATATATTCGCATCAATTTAAAATTTAACATGCCGTAATTAAATTATATTTTTAATTTTAAAACATAGAGAGTAATATAAAATGAATAATTAAGAGAGTGGGAAATAGTGAGAGAGTAAAAGGGATAGGGGAGAAAGTAGAAATAGGGATTAAAAAAAGAGAAAAAAATTCACAAAATTATTAACATCAAAATAAGTATTCTCTTTTCCTCCCGCTTTATATATATATAGATATATAGGACTGTTGCTCTTGATTTGCAAGAAGACATGAGGGGGTGATCCGATATTAATGCAAAATAAAAGGATGGATCGAGATAGAGTTAATTTGTTTGTCCATTTGTTTATTAGTACAAAAATAAATATTATGGAGAGGGCAAACTAAACACATAAATGCATGAAATTATTGCTTGAATGGCGGACAAGAATTAGTTAGAAAATTAATGATTCAGTGACGAACTCAACAAACACCCATCACTCCAAATATATATATATATTATAATATAATATTAAGATTAATATTTTGTGCATGCATGCATGCCCATTCACAAAATATTTGGAGGAATAATAAGTTGTTGAATTTCCCAATTGTTTATCTTTCTATTAATGTTTCTTTTGAATAGACGATAAGGAAGAAGAGAATAACGAAGAGTACAACTTTATCTGCAATTTTGATTATATATATATATATATATATATATATATATATATATATATATATATATATCGAACGCTCCATCCACAAAGAACTCATCGTGAAAGAACCCATTTTTGCCAAAATTTGCTACAAAAGAGACTACCGCTTATAAAAAAAAAAAAAATTATTCCTAGTACTAATAATCAGATATATATATATATATATATATATATATATATATATATAATATTTTGAAAATAGACTTAGATAATTACCAGATCGAACGACCATGGAACTAGTAAAACACATCGATCCAAATGGCCAAATTAATTTAAGTTAAATATGCATTAATGCATATATATACCAGTGCTATTATATACTAACAAAAATTAATCCTACACTTGAAACCTCGAGATATATATAGCTGGCCAGTCGACTCAAGAATATTTACTTAATTCCTGGTTTAATTAACGGAGAGGAATTGAAGAAGCAAATCCCATATTCTGCATGTGTACGTACTGATAAACTCTTACCTCCTTAATTTCCATGACCAGATCGACGAGTCAACCTTCTCAGCTAATTCTTCTATTTCTTTCTTTATATTCTGCCAGTTTTTTTTTCTTGCAAAATGGTCCCTCGGTCTTCTTTTTTTGTTTGTAAAATTAATACTCAAAACTTTGTCTATCATAATTTCATTACCGCAACTAAACTAACAACTTATTAATTAATATTTATAAATTTTGAATATAAAGTGCTTTTTGAGAAATACAGCCAGAAAGTAAACAGTTTTTTCTTTTGTTAAAGTTATGCATGCATATATGCATCATGCATGTGTGTTTCTCTCTAGTTTCATAAGAAAACAAAGGTCGTCGCGTCGGTCGAAGTATATCAAATATATATATATATATATATATATATATATATATATAGGTTAAATCCATGATCGGTTCACGCGATCAACCTCTTTTACTCTTCAAATTTAATTTGAAGAAAAAAAAATTAATTTCAACAAACTAAAAAAAAGTTACTCCAAAATAACCAGTTGCTATGAATGGAACCTCATATATATATATATATATATATATATATGCTTTTCTTTTTTCCACACATATATAGAATGTTTCACATGCTAGGATTATACATACCGAGAGCACAACAGGTAGTAGCTTAGTTGGTCCAATATATTCTCTCGTAGCTCGTCTCACCAGCTTATAAAATGTACGAAACAATTTTTCTCCCTTAAATTAAAATAGGATATATATATATAAATATATATATATATATATATATATATAGAGAGAGAGAGAGAGAGAGAGAGAGAGAGAGATTTTTATTAAGATGGCAAAAACAAACAACCACCACAAAACAAAAAACACAAACATATATACATGCAAAAAAAGGTGGTTCCTATACCCAAGATAACTAGTAAAGATTTTCTTAATGTTGCTTTTGTGAGTTAATTTGGAGGAATAAGATGAGATGAAAATGAAAAGTATAGTAGGGTAATTAAGGGATTGGAAGAAATGGGAAGGGATTATAGTTGTAATGGGATTTTATTATTTTAATTAAATTTTCCCTTAATTGTGAATTTAAAATGTTTCCATTATTTTTAAATTACACTATTACTATATTACCCTTACATATATAAATATAAGAAATGATATGATTTAATTAGAATTATTTTGCTTATATAATTTTTTTCCCCTTCCCTTCCCTCAAATAAAAACTTAAAAACACTGTATAAGTGAAAAAATCTCAGGAAAATATATATAGAACAATTTTTAAGTGATTAATCAATTCTCTGATGCGCGTAACAATCTGCTGCACATTTTCTGGTCGGTCATGATAAAACCATTAGATATGATTAATCTTAACGTACCATTTGAAGTGATCACTACTACATAATCACTTAATTCTCTCATTAATTCCTATCAAATTTGTACATGAAAATTAATTAATCTCAACATACGTGCCACGGTGTTTTGTGTTCATCTACAAATGTCGATTATGATTATGTTGATTTTACAGTAATTAATTCGAGAACATCAACTAATAAACATGCTCCTGCAGCCGATTAATTAGTCTCAATATCAACCCTAGATTCGCTAATGGACGTTAATTACTCTAATTTAATTAATTTTATATTCTAATATAACAGTCCCTAGCTAGCTCTGCTTTTGGTTCCATCATAATGGACATTATAATTTAAACAAATAAAAGGTTGGCAATCAATCATCTGTCTTTTTCGGCGTGCTTTTGCTAATCACATTAGATTATAATTAATTATTTATTTATTTGGTAGAAGATGACCTTGATTATCTTCCCTTTTTTAATTAATCATTACATCTTTTTTGTAGATTTGGTTTGGTAATTAATCAAAAGTGTAATGCTGCTCTTGTCATTACTTTTTGAGTAGATCAAAAGGTGAAGTGGAATGGATTAATTTATATATAGTATATACTAATACCATGCCTGGTTTAATTAAAGTTTTGCCATGATCATCTATCTGGCTAGGAAATTTTAAAATCGTGCCAATATAAAATTCTTGTTTAATCTAATTAATTTTATGTACGTAGTGGATTATTCACTATCAGCTGTATTAGTTAGTCATTTTAAATTTGAGAATTACAACAATTTGTTGTCTTGGTGAGGCTTTTAAGCCCCAAATTCATTTCACTATTTTTAGTACGGGAAGTTTGAAGTTTAAAAGTTATGTTTTTTTAATGAGTAAATCTATATATACATCTTTAATAAATCGCGTTTAGACTTTAAAAGTCCCAAATCAAACATGCACAATGTCTTCATTTAGGCTCGTACCATTTCAGCATTTTACCCTCTATATTATTGAGTAATGTTAGTTTCCAAATGACCCTTTCTTATATATATATATATATATATATATATATATATATATATATATATGTATTTGTATATACATTGCTATGACGACATATTTTTTGAACTGGCGATTGTTAACTGTTGTCCCTGATAATCTAAATTAATGCTGAAACCGTCATATAAATTTCAAAAATCGTCAAAGATAACTATCAAATTACACAAATACATATATATTTTTCTCATATATATATATATATATATATATATATATGTCGCAAAATTAAACTAAGTCAAATAAGTTGAACAAATTAATAATCTTGGTTGACTATCAAATTGTCAACCCAAGTAGAATTTGATAAGGAAGAAAAATTCAGTTGGTCTCGAAAGGAACTTCAACACATAATTTAGAATTATAAACAAAGTGTTAAATGGTTTTGTTTTGGCATTGACTAGCTAGCATGATTGTGAAGGCTCACCTGACCTCCTAATCCTCCTAAATATAAAACAATTCATAGGAGCCAAACTGGAAGATAACCAAGTCCAATGTATCAACTTGTTTATTATATATCTTCTAACAAATCAATACTATATAAATACACATAAATGATAACATCATCAAATTAAATCAATTAAATTTTTTTATTAAATAATGATATCATCAAATCAAATTAATAAAAAAATTATTGAGTTAACTCACAACAATTAATTTGATAACTCATCTATTCTTCTATTCTTATATAATAATAATAATACACAATAAATGATGATGTATGTAAGATGACATCATCAATTGAAATCAATACCTATATATGTTCAATTGAAAAACTCACTGAGTTAATTAAGGGTTGACTCGGTTTATGCTAGTAAAAGGCAAATTATTTTTTATTTTTATTCTCTAAAATACACATAAATGATGATGTAAGATGACATCATCAATTGAAATCAATACCTTTATATGTTCAATTGAAAAATTCACTGAGTTAATTAAGGGTTGACTCGGTTTATGTTAGTAAAAGGCAAATTATTTTTTATTTTTATTCTCTAACAAGAGAAGATAAGTCTAAAATATTTTTTATTTTCGCTCTACCAAACTTATTATAATATTTTTATTAAAAAATTGTTTAAGATAATATATCTTGACCAAATTTATGTAAGATAATTTAATTATTATAATTTTATTAAGATATTCAATTTTCAGATATAGCCAATTAAAATTTTGAAAATATCATTATTAAATTAATTAATTGAAATATATATAATGTAGGTTTTTTTCTCAAATATTACTATAATCAATTTAAATTAGCACAAAAATTTATTTGAAATTAGTATTTTAATTAAACTCAAATATCACTATTTGAATAGTATTATTAGGCACTTACACATAAAATTAATTACTGAATTATGTATTATTTTTTGACATGAATGTCTGATAAATTATTAAAATTATTATTTAAATTAGTTCGTGCAATGTACGAATTATCAAGTAGTATATATAATTATATATAATGAAATTTTGATTCAATTTATCAGTCTTACTAATGATCATAGTCAATGGTTTAGTTACCGACCAAAAATGCGCCCAGGTACATACCCTGCGTTCCTCTTGAAAGTAACATTTGATATATCCTATAAATACTCCTACTCATTCTGTCCGGATAAAAGTCCTAATTATTATTTTAAATAATTTTAAATTAAATGTATATTTATTTCAAATAATTTATTTTTACAATAATTTATTTATAATACTGTTAATATTAATTGTTATATTTTTATTCTCTATGTATATTTATAAAGCATTACATTTGTGCAGAAAACTATACAATTAGATGAGAATTTAAATATGAACAATTTTGTTATTTTATCTTCTTTCTTAATATTCACAAAAAGTCGACCAAAATTTTTATCTTAAGAGTATAAATTTTATTTTTGTTGGTTTCCTTTATATTCATATTTTTCAATAAAAAAATGAAAACTGGCGTGTAAAATTAATTCCATGTTCTATCTCAAATAAAAAATAAAATAAAACAATAATAACAAGTACTGAATTCAGATGAAAAATGAACTATTATCTAAAATCTTGCTTCATATATATTATGGCAAGCCTCAATTACCATCATGCAAATTCATCTCAAAAACCAGAAAAAAACTGGGTTAAGAAAAAAAACAACTTTGTTTTGGAGTACTTTAGCATTTTCATGAATCTATTTATTTACATAGAAAACTATTGAATCTAATCGCAATATATAGAAGTTTGTTCGGTTACTAGCATTTGTAGTGTTTACGATGATGATTTTTTTAGCGTTTGGCCGCTAAACGCAACACATCACTTTTGATACGTTGCGTTTGAGCTCTCAAAATCCTCAAACACTGTATTTGTAAGTTAAATAAGTTACATTTGAAATAAGCTGATACTAAAGGAACAAAATTTTTAAATGCGTTTAAAATTCCAAATCTTCGACTCCACCCTGCATTACTTGAAGAGAAAAGATAATGAATCCCTGACCATTTTACCCACTCATTTTGAAATAAATTACTACATAAAGTGGAAATGATCAACAATTTGATACAAAACATAAAATCAGAGACTAATAATGTTCAAATTACCTGTCCCAGATTGAGAGTCCAAAAGTTCAACATAAACACCGCTCGAACCAGAAAAGGCCAAGTGTGTACTACTAGCTACAGTATTGCTAGCACTCGCTCAGTCCTTCTCATCCAAAATCAACTTACTCGATCATTCACCTCCATTCTGCAATGAATGTCATGATTTTTAAGGATAAAAATGTCCACAACTAATAATAATCCCCACAGAAGAAAGACAAGTATAAAATTCATAATTTTGCACCAAAAAACTAAATTAACCAAAATGAACAAAAATTAAGAGAAAACACAAATATTGACCAAATCCGAAACTTTTTTCCTATTTTCAAGTCAATCAAACCAAAGTCTAAAACAAAACAAAACTTTTATCCTCGCCAAGTCGCCAGCTAGTGTTTCCTTGGGCTGGAAATTGTCTTAACATGACTAGAGAACAATATTTCCAACAAATCTAACAAAAATTGCCAAGGATTGAGAAAAAAAGTTGTCCCTCATACTTAATGAACAGTTGGTATATCAAGGGATAAAATCTTGAATCCCACAATGATTACAAGATTTCCCTAATCATATATATTAGCAATTTTGGTATTTCTGTGTCTAGACTCCCAGTTAGAGGTCGATTTTCTTCATATAAACATATGCACATCCGAGAGGTTGTCCATTGGTATTTCAAGACCGAGTAAATCTTGGTCTTGCAAACTATCTTCTTCAAAGTCCAATAAAGAACTATAATCTTCATTCTCAAATGAGCCTAATTCAGCCAGTTGCTCTGTTGAAAAATCAGTAAGATCCTTTTCCTTTTCTTTTCCCTTTCCCTTTTCATTTTCCTCTTTAGACAGCTCCAATTTTCTGTTCATTACGTTGGCAACAATAGTCCTTGATAGACTAGATGCACAAGCAGATGCGCTGGAAGGATGTGCTGCTTCCGTACAACTGCTCTGTAGTCCATCTCCTGAAGCTAACACATAGCTTCTTTTTTGTTTAGACTTTGCCTTTGACTTGCGAACACTTAAGAATGTGTCTGACGATGGGTTTGTGCCAGAAACAGAATTGTTTGTTAACATTTCTATGTTTTGATCTTCTGCTCTTGAGGAAACGCTGCCAACATCATTGAGGAGCAGTTCCCTTTTCTTTCGCTTGTTTAGTATGGGTACATGCAAGTTACTGACATATTGCTGTTTGCTCAAAGAACCTATGTGCAGATTATCACCATGAAAAATCAGGCCAAGAACAAGTGAATAACTTAAAAGTGAAACTAAATTTTTGAAAGTGTTAGCAGAAAATGAGAGAAGAAATTTCGTTTTCTGGCTATATAGATGCATAAAAAAAATTCCTGATAACTGCTATTCTTCATATACTCAAGCCTTGAAAACTGCTATTCTTTACTCTATCCAGGCACGAGCATGGAGCCCAGTACCAGGCAGCTTTCATTACTTATTTTACCAAGACAAAAGCACAGTGCTCTAAAAATCCCCGCCTAGGTCCGCCTAGGCCTCGCCTAGGTGCTAGGCCTCCCCTTGGCGCCCTGCCTAGGCGCTAGGCCCCCCTGGCGCCTCACCTAGGCACAAGGCGGCAAAAAAATCCCTCCAAAATTATGTGTGGCCTAGGTGGAGTCTAGGCGGAGAGGTTTTTTTTATTTTAATAACTACCCAAACCAGATGTTAATATATTTATTTTTCTAATACCATATTCATAATACATGTTGTAGCATATCAAATCACAACAAGAAGTGAACAATATCAAGTCAAAATGGATAATTTTATTATAGTTGTAATTTTTTGAACTTGTACCAACTTCAAATTATATAAATGATGATACATTAGTAATATTTAGTTTAATTCAATATAATTTTAAATTTATGTTTAGTTTCTTAAGTTTTAATATTGAATTAAATTCTTGAAATTTTAAATTTTATTATTTAATAGTAATCTTGTTTATGAATAAAACTAATACATTAAAAATATGTTTGAACTTTGAACAATTGCGTGTTTGTGTTTGAACTTTGACATTAGCAATATGGATATGTGTTTGAAATTTAAGCAAATGCCTTTATTTCTTTATTATAAATTGTTTTGCTTTATATTATTGTTTTGTTTGGATAAATGTAAGATAAAATATTAAAATTGACTTAAAATAAAAAATCCCGCCTAAGCCCAGCCCAGGCCTCGCCCAGGCCCCTTAGGCGCTAGGTCCCCTCGGCCGCCCGCCTAGCTCCTTTTAGAACATTGCAAAAACATGATAAGACAATTCATTTTTATTAATGGCAAGAGACAAATAAATGACTGACCTGAACCCCTAAGATCTGATGTCTGGTTACGGGACCTTTTATATCTATTACTAGTAGTTCTGGAGCCAACACAATCAAGAGAGTTTAGATCACTGCTGCACAGAGGTGCGGAAAAGATAATATCTTGTAAAGGAGCCTCACTAAAGCAGCTCCTCCCCATATCTTCAAACTTTCGGTATCTAGAAAGAGTACGCTTGGCAAAAGCCAATGCAACTTGATTTGAGACCCTGCGGACCACTCTCTTTGAAGAATGACTCCCGCATGAAACCTGAAATGAAGAGAGAGGGGGAGAGGGGAAATTATTTTCATTAACATAAAGAAAGGCTCAAAATGTATGGTAAAACCAGGTATCTACCATCCAAATTAGGAATGAATGTTCCAGGTTACTAGTACTCTTAACAAAATAATCTTTTTAAGGCAAGTCTGCTATATATACTAGTACATAAACATGTAGTTCTGTACAGTTCAATTCATGTCGATATAACATGTAGCAATATGAAAAGTTTATGAATCAGAAAGCCATTGGTCATATCAAGGTGCCTTCAAATAGTGGGGTTACTTATAATTGAAAAGGAAAAAATTACAGTGCATAAAGTAACCAGTAACATAACACTATTACCATTCGTCTTTTATACGCCATCTCAATCAGTTTGCTCAAAGCAACCTGTTCCATATTCCTGCAAACAAACAACACTGTTCTTATCCATGCAAAAGTCAAAATCTCTCACAGAACCAATTTTAACTTCAATCATATAAATCCTACCTCCTTTCTGCATCCTTGACATATGGAATAGCTTCGTGAATTTTTCCTAAAGTTTTCTTCATTTTCTGAGCCTGTCAAAATTTCGTAAAGTTTCAGAAAACTGTAAACACATAAAATAGAGACCTATGAAGCTCAAAGAGGAATATCTTTGTATTCATAAATCAGACAAAAGATTGACAGGAAAATCAGTGCAATGTAACCTGTTGGACCAGTCCTGCTTGAAGTTCCGTAATATCTTGATCAATTGCTTCCTCTGCCTCTGCTAGATTAGGCTGTAAGAATCATAGCAGGAAAGTAAGATGGCATCGGATTTGAAAATGATATTATCAGAAAAGCAGCAATAGAAGCATACCATTGTTTCGGGACACAAGCCAATGCACTGTAACTCCATCAGTAACCTGTCATCCAGAGACAGCATCTGACACTGGTTGTCGGAAGAAGAAATGGGAGATGCATTAACTTTCAGGGAATGTGGAAAACCCAGATCACTCTGAAAAACCACAGGAACAAGTCCTGCATCTGAGTATGACAAGCCATCATCTGCTTGCCATGGTTCATTGTTACATACAGAACTGGATACGCTTGTTGCTATCTGTATTAGGTGAAACACTCTTGCCCCAAGAAATTGTGTGTCGATTAGGCCATGCTTTTGAGTGTGTAGATCTACTTCAGACTCTACTTCGGACTCCATTCTGCCCCTATCTTTAGGCTCAAAATCATTATAGTTACATGAACCACAATGTGAATCATCACTTGCACACTGAAAGTTATTTCTGACTTCATTCTGGAGATTTAATTCTTCGCTTTCATCTTCTTCAATCAGAGCAGAGAGAATTCTTTGGTATAATGGAGAAGCTTTGGCAAAAGTCTTACTCATACCAAAACCTCCACCAGTCTTGACTAATTCTTGATTTGTGTGACTTTCTGTTCCTCCACCAGCACAAATAGAATCTTGTTTAAGCATGGGATCACCCTCCAAAAACAGAACAAACTCACAATTAATCAACATTACACATAAAGGTGGCTAAACAGTTTTACAAGATTCCTATATACTCCCTCCGTTCCAAATTATAAGATCATTATTGACTTTTGAAGATCAATTCGAGACATTTTTAAACTCAAAATTGAGATGATTCATTAAAAGTTATGAAATAATAAAAACCTTAAGGTGAGTAATACTTTTTGGATAGTTTATTATATTCAAGTAAATTTTGAGTTTGAAAATGTCGTAAGTTGACTTCAAAATGTCAATTATGATCTTATTTTGGAACAGAGGTAGTATTAAAGATCAACATTACATATAAAGGTGTGCAATAAACCGCTTAAAGAAAAGATCTGACGAGGTACTCCTCTAAATACCAAAGCATTTTTTTCATCCCAGGGCATCTGGTACAAGCTCCCACTGAGCTCCTCTACGAAATTTAGCTGTTCCAAAATTTAAAATAGGAAAGAAATAAAATAAGCCATCTGTCATTAATAAATGTATAAGCATAACATGTTTACAAAAGCAGAAATGAATTAGTTCTGTGGTACTACTTGGTGCTTCAGGTATGATTCATCTTGTGAGGTAACAGAAGCAAAACAACATTCCATTTTCTTCCAAAATGAATTAGAACAGGCTCGATCTGCAAAAATAAGCAACATTGTTACCATTCTGATGAATGTAAGAGACATACAGAAGAGAAAGCATTTTCCCTGAAAATTAAAGAACAAAAGTAAAATATGACAAGGGACAGAGGCGTACAGATAGCATCGCGAGCAGAAGTTGCAGCTAATAATAATTCCTCATGGTCATCGTCCAACTCACCTGGAAATTTTAATGCCACATACCAATTATTATGTTTCCAGGAATTCCTCTATAATTAAGATGATTTTCTTGTCCTTCCAAGAGTTTTTTATTTGCCAACCATCACCAACCATATAATCAAAAGAATATAGTTTTTAAGTAACACAAAGAAAAGCATAAGATAACTGAAAGAGCTCATAAATTAACATTATTAAGTATCAAGTACAAGTGAAAACATATACAAGCCGACATACTTAGTATAAGGCTTGTCCCTGAAAAGATAGTGCAGCTGCAATTTAAGGTAATAAACATAGCATTTTTGAAAAAATTAACAACAATAACACCCAAAAACATAGTACAGCTACATTCACATCATAGGTGCCAGACCAGGAAATGAAGCCAAATTTTATAATGTTCATCACAAACCTACCAAAAAAAGGACTTCTAGGGTACATTTTGATACCTGGACAAAATGCTGCACACTTGAGTAAACGTTTACTGGAAAGTAACTGTACCTGAATGATCTGGAGAAGCACTATTTAGCATATTCCCAAAATGAATAGAAGTCTTGCGGACCATTGGCTTCTTTGAAGGCGGACGACCAGATCTACTGAATAAATGTTTTAAGATATAATTAGAACAGTTGCACTAATATAAGAGAGAACTTAAATTCTGGCTGTGCCTTCTAGATAAAAGAATTAGCACCTTCTGTTCGTAACAGAACCATGCCTCGCGCTCTGAAGTGGATTTTTTGCAGGTAAGTTCTCTATTTTCTCCACTGAAGGAGCAATGGATAACTTCGTTGAGGAAAAAATCCTTCCAGTCGTTCCTCGACCTCCCAAACTATCTCCACTTTTCACCCTAGCAAGTACTTTGTTTTTCTTTGTTGGTAATGTAGAAGCCCCAGCTTTATCATTGGCAATAACAGCAGCTTCATTAATACATGTTCTTTCTTCTTTTGGCTTGTTTTTTCCACCTCCTGATTCTTCACCTTCAGACAATGCAGGTGGAGATGGAAAGTTCTCAAGTTCCATTTTGAATTTTGGATCTACACTGCTAACAAGTAGCGATCCACCAGTCCCGAAAGAAGTTCTTGCATGAAGATCAGATGTTGCAAAGCCTTTTGATGAGATCTGAGCTTCATCATTTTTGGATAAAGGGGAGACAAGATCTAATCTCTTTGTGCGCAATATCTGTAGTGGTGTCTGACCAACCCAATGGGCCATGTTAGAAGCAGATGAAGTCATGGACATTGGATGTTCATTATTGTTTGCCACACTTGAAGACATGGATTTACTTGTATTTGTAGCCTGTTCCCCACCCCCATCAGCTCCAGATGACTTATGAACATTGGGAGATGAGTCCAACATTGCGACAGAGCAGGTTCTTGGTGTCCTAGAAAGCTTCCCTTTTATTGTATTACAGGAACTACCGGCATGTGTCTCATGAATATTGGTTCTGGGAATTATAGCCACAAATAAAATCACAACTACCATTATATAAATCAAAAAGACATCAAATAAAATAATTAGCAAAAAGTAAAAGACATCAAATAAAATTAGAGAGAGAGAGATGCAATAGAACGAGGTAAAAAAGCAAGTGGTTTTTCAAGGTGATGAAACCACAGGTAGAAACTATTTATTTTTTAGCGTACTCCCCTTTCTGAGACTCAACTTGAAACAAATTGACGATCACAAGAAAGAAAATAATAAAAGTGAGACTACTAGAAGGATAAGCGTAGGAAAGTGAATGTACTTATTGTTTCCTTTAGCAACAATCCTCTCCTCTGTTATGGCAGTACGCTCCCTTAGAGGTGGAACACCTTCCATGTCAATCCGTGATGCTGTGCAGAAAGCTGAATTTGTGGGCGAAAGAGATTCAACTAATGGAACCATTCCTGGTGAAGCTCTTGATCTGCAACAGTGTAGATATATAAGAACAAACAGATGAAGTTTGATTGGGCAGGAATTACAGAGAAGCAATATAAAATGCAACAATGTCAGAGGATGCAAAACAAGGAGCTAGCAGAAAATAATTAGGGAGCATGAATATAAACAAGAATTCTTTGATACATTCAGCAAAAGAAAAGGCAGTCCTCACAATTCATCCAATATTAGAAATTAAAAATGAAGCATGAAACTACCCTGCCTAATGGGAGGGAGCCAGACCCAATGAAATTCAGACTTTTTGCTACTTGAGTGAACTCTACTGTGGCTGTTCCAGAGTACTGAATTGATAAGAAGACTCAACCAATATATTTGAAGCACAGTAGTAACACAAATGCAAACTTTAAGGAAAACTTGCTAGTTTGGACGAGCATCGTGAAACTTCACAGCTCTGAGGAATTCATGCCAGCTGGACATTCTTACATAAAAGAGATACAAGCAGCGAAGAATTATATATTACTGCATGACAATTTTGGAAGAAAGAAAGAGAGAGAGAACATTTATCTTGGTGAAACTCTACTTCCCCTTTTTACTTTTATTTCATTCATTTTTTGTGTGTGGAGTTAGAATATGTTCCCTGCTTTCCAGTCAACATTTCAAATGAAGAACCAAGTTAAAAAATGCTCCAAGTAGCAGACCACTTTTGAGAGAACAGTAAAGTTTGTACTTACTACCACCTTAGCAAGGAACAACTAGACCGCGGGCAAAGAATGATTCTTCCTGCAACAAATAAACAATGTACTCGGCCAACACAACACAGTTCTCAATACTAAACAAGTCAACCAGTGCTTCAAGGAAATTGCCTTGCAGGCAGAGGATGCTTCTGGAGTAACTTGAAGAATTTCTTGGGAATTCAGAAATGGGGAAGAAAGAAAAGAAAGAGAGAAAGAAGTCTTGTGGTTCTAACACCAATAGATTCATGTACTCTTTCAAATTAAGGGGATTATATAGGAAATGTGACCTGAAACACGGATAGCTTCCGTTCATGCAACCGATATGGACTAAAACTTGATATGCTCGGGGTAGCTTTACATGGATGCTTATAGTTAGGAATTATCTTACAATCTAAATACGATTAATCTATAAATTTTATAGACGATATTTTATTTCATCAATAAGTTGATCTTTCTACAAATAATTTAGGAAAAATGTAATGTTTGAGCATCCAATAGGACTAATATTGATATTTGTGCAATAAGATGTAGAAAATAAAGAAATATACAAGTATGATAAATTTAGAGTTTTAGAAAGTAAAGAGTACCATAGTTGGAAATGTAACTACCAATACACAATTTACTAGGTCATTAAGATTTAAAAGTATATGGTATATTAACAGGATTATGACTAAGATATGAAGATATCAAAACAACTGTTAGTAAGGTATTATCCGAACCTTCTTATAATACCTAGGTATTATAAAATCCCAATTTAATTCTAACTCTAACTACAGATGCCTAAAAATGACAATTCCCTAGATTATTTAGAAAATCTCAACTTAATCCCAATTATGATTACAACATTTCAGATCATAACCCACGAATAAAGCAGACTTTCATAGAGGTGCATCCACCATCATCCTCTCCAACAACGAGAAAAACACAAGCTTGAATTCAAAGTATGGAAATCATAAACTGGAAATTTCAATATTCCTTCTTTTTCTAGATAAAAGATCGTATTAAAAAGATAGAAATGTCAGGTAGACCAAAAGATGCACCCAAACAAGACAAAAGGCAAAATTAGAAGTAGAATTCCATAATGAAAGACTCCCTCAGCCCCTATCAGTATCGACTACCCCCAAAAAACATCATTGCAGAAACCCAATGGGAGGACAAACATAAACTTCAAGAAGAAAATGATGGAGAAAAGGGTTGTAGCAAATCCTTTCATTCCTCTTGGTCCAAATATCCCACGGGATAACAAAGCACACGCACCACCACAAAATTTTACCATCCCTCCTAATACCAAAATCCCTAAATCCTTGTAAAAAACTAGTCAGTGCTGTTCTATTAGTCTAGCACGCTTCTATCGGAACTGAGTCGGTCTTAGAGGAAGGCAGCCTCGGAAGAAAGATAGTCATGGAACCCAAACACCATCATTTTCCATCTAGAGAAGAACTACAGCTAGAGTGTACCCCCCAAAAAAAGGGGAAGTTCCAAATGATCAAAATCCATCTGCTAACAAAGTGCACAATCTAAACATTATAAAGGCAGTAAAGTTAAAGAATCTGGGAGAGGCTAAACGAAACAAAACCTACCACAACTAAATATCACCCACATTCCCCAACTTGTAACTATCAAATGCAAGAAGATGTCAAGCCTTGAGTTATGAACTTCTTCCAAGGACTAGAATGTGTGGCAGCTGCATGGATTGAATTAACATCTCCACCCTTTTAAATGAAGGCCAATTGCTTCTCATCACTCTATCACAAAGAAATTTGGCTCTTCCACCCGTAAACCCTCCTCCTGCCTAGACCGAGAAATAGCATCCCAATCTACCAAATATTCCCTCTTCTCATCCCCATCCCAGCCAGAAGAAAACCCCCTATGATCCTCTCAATAGATTTAGCAACACAAACCAGAAGATTAAAGAGCAACAAAAGATAAATAGGGGTATAGAAAGACCCTACTGTTTAAGGGCCTTCCAAGAGAAAAATAAGCACCTTTCCAGTCATTCAATCTCTAACCAATCCTTTCAACAAACTTGTCCTAAAGCAAATGCAGAATAGGCCTAACCCCTAAAAGCACGCTGAAATAAGTTATAGGAAGCTCCAGACATCTCAACTCATCAATAAAGCGTAATCAGCAATAACCTGAGCCTCCAAACTAATAACCACTTAAATACACTACTAAAATTAATTTTAAAGCAAGAGAACTCTCAAAATCTGAAGGATGAAAGGTTTGATATTGAATCCACGAGAAACCAAGATCTTAAAATTTCAAGACAAAGGAACACTAGGAAAGCAACAAGGACAAAACTTGAGTATCCTATGTTTCAGTTGTACCGTGCAGCTCTATGGGAATAGAAAGCAATAACGGCCTAGCAAGTCATATATGTCAGATTTCTAAAAAAAACAATTGCTCTAACAACGCTTTCTTATATTTTTTTTACTTTGGTTTTGTTTGCTGGTTGTCTTAGGTTGCTCTCCTTTTTCCTTTGTTTTCATAAGTCACATAATTTGCTTGAAGCTAATATCTCAGAAGGTTTGACTTTATGTGCACCGTGCTTAATGCAATAATTTACTCATCGAAATTCTTGTCCATATATAGATATTCGATCCAAAGCTGACCAAAGGTATGTGCGCAATATTCATTGTATCAACTATTTTTCAAAATATAACATATGAGAAGGAAGCACTATTCAAAATGATGAATTAAAGTTTTATAAGCAGTGTGCAAGCAACTTCACTTTCAAAATCATATATAACAAGTTGGAAAATAATCTTTTCTGAAAGGACACAGATCCAAATTCAAACAAAATCTTGAAATTATATAAAGAATGTATCAGATTTAATAAAGTGGCTGATATATGAGGACCATTATGTCCTAAAAACAGATTTTCAAGAATGGACCCATGAAGCAGAAGCAGCTTGCAACCACCATTACGAACTTTGAAACGCAAAGCTATTACACGGACATTTAGGCCATCTTGACACGACAGTTCATATATTTTTAAACAGTAAACAAATAAGTCAGTCCAACAACCAGTGTAAGGCACTGGCACATTCATGGAACAAATTCAAATTCAATTTTGTTGGGGATGGTATGGGAGAGGGTGAAAGTTATTTTCCCACTCATAGTATAGAGGAGGGATTGTCATCATATCAGATTGCAGCAGGACACCAAAACAACAAAACATAAATAAGAAGAAACACACTTGATTTACCTTTGCTAGAACCCTACTGCGCCTGCCTCTTTGTCTTTCTCTTGTACCAGTTGCCGCTCTTGATTTTAGAAGTTTAAATTCCAATAATAAACCCCCATAAGGGTTTTTTAAATGTGAAGACGCGGCGCTAACTATTAAGTGAATGCCATAATTATGGAAACAAAATCAGGATTTTGAATTCTTTTACCCTAAATATTTATGATTATAATAAACCATCATAATCATTGATAATTTTGATTATAATATATTAAATCATTTTATCGGCAATTATATCTATATATAACAAAAATGAAAATCTTAAACCCATCCATCTATATAAGGAAACCAAGCTTTCCCGACAAAGCCTATTATATTTTCCAATCGAAAAACACATCCGAACAACAATTAAAATAGAAGAGTCCAAATTAAAAATATCCAGAATTAAGGCTTTTCAGGCTTGTTTAGCTAGTATTCTCCTTAATTACTTGTCATTGTTTGGATCCAGGATAGGACTGCAAATTCCCTTGATAAGTTTATGACAGGTTTTCTATGGTCAAGGTTAGGGATTGAGAGGAGGGATTACTTGTTAACTTGGTCTGTCAGAATATAGCATTGGTGGGTAAGTGGTTTTCTCTCAACTGCCTCTGGCTTAGGGTCACTAAGAGCAAATTCAGCATGCAAATAAATCGGAAAAATGTGAAACCTGGGAATATGCTACTCATAAAGTCTTTGGGAACTCATTTCCCAATGTTCTACATCTTTCGACTCTCATTTGAGATATACGACCGGGGTCATCAAATTTCTTTTTTAGGGAAGACGCATGGATGGGTCAAATTTAGATTTCTAAAGCTTTTAATGGTCTTTGTTGCATATTTTTCTTTGCATAATGCTCTGTTTTCTGATTTTATCGTTCGTGATCGTGATACTATGTATTGGGAATGTCATTTTTGAGGAATCTCACTGACGAGGATGCCATTGAGTTGGCATCTCCTAATAAACTAGTTTGGACTCTAGCTTCTAGTAGCTTTTCTTGTAAGAGCGATGTCTCTTTCTGGACTCGTTCTCGTGTCGTCCCAAAATCAAGTAATTTATTTGGTGTAGGACTTTAAAAATGGGTAAATAATAATAATCTATATCAAGTCCACATACCACAAGGCTTTACCTTCAGAGTCACAGACATCAAGCAAAATGATGAGTCATATTCTCATTTATTTTTGCATTGTCATGTTGCTTGGGATAGATGAAATTTTGAAGTGTTGAGAGAGGAGTGTGAGCTATCTCGGCTCGGTGGAGAATTTTTTGCTTATCCAGTTTAGAGGTTTTGGAGGGACCAAAGGATGCTATAATAGTTTGGAAGTTCGCAGTCTATTTTATTTGGGGAATCTGGATTGAGCATAATAATATGCTTTTTAGAAGTGACTATTACGTTTCGCTTTATCGCAAGCTATGGATGCTTTTTAGGGGAACTTATGTTTCCAATCTTTGTACAGATTGAAGCGTTGCTCTCTTTTGTCTTTTTTCTACTTTTTATAGGATGGGTCTACTACTCATTCCCCAAAGTTTATCTTCGCTCATTTCATTTATTAAAATTTCATTATTTAAAAAACGAAGGATTTTTTAATGATAACTACCCCAAAGTTCACATATGTAAAAATAATCTTACAACTACAAGGTTCTCATGTCTTCCATTAGTTTTTTTTAATATGGCCTATGGGAATGCACCGCTTTGGTAGAAGGAATTTTGTTAACTCGCGCTCGAAGGTTTGAAATAAGAGTGGATGCAAAATTTCTATGGAAGCACACTTACAAGTAGTTTTATGTCAAATTCGAAATGAGCAAAATGCAAGATTGTCTAGACTTTAAAGGTACTTATATTTTGATTTGTTAAGAAATTTGGTTATTTTTCTTGCATATCTTTAGGCCTATGTATTGGACCTTAAGAGCAACCTGTATGACTAATATGTGTAGATATTTCATGTCCACAATCTCTCCCTTGGAATTTTTTTTGAAGAGAATGTGCCAAAAATTAATACACTATTATATCACAGTACTAGATATATAGTGAGTCTTCCAATATTTCTAATTCTTCTAAACCCCCATCAATACCATTCTTAGACCAAGTTATTAGATTAACGATGCATAATACCAAGCTACATGATTAAAATTTCCAAATATGAAACACAATACGATTAGGAACATGTGCTTCTTGGCTAGGGTTTCTTCTGAAGCTATACTAGTGTGGTGGGCAATCTCAGCGCTCAATCTTTTTAGGATTTGATAGTTGAGTTCATAGTCAAGAGATAAAGTTGGAAAAATATGTACTTGTCTCTAGGAGCAAGGATAACAGAGAATTACCAAATAGCCTTATTGACCTAGCAAATAGCGTTTTAGCACTTTCGCTCCCAAGCATGTTACTCTTATGTGCAGAGCTCTAAATTTAGCTACCCAAATATTTTTCTACTCTCATACCAAGTTTCACTCACCTTCATTTATTTCCCAAGTCATACAACATAATTATATTGTAATATATAACCTAGATTACACACCAACTCCAATCTAACCAAATATCTCTTATACTCCAAAGACCAGCTCATAGAACTTGTCATATAATCCGTTCAAGGGCATCCATCACCCTAACCCGAAGGCTAAAGAAATGTAATATAAAAGATGAATGCTTGACAAACAAGATAATTGCAAATAATGTTAGCTCAAAGGGAAAAGAAACCACCCTTCCAAAATTTCAGTCTCTTGGGAACGCACTTGACAAACAGATCAAAAGGATAAGATCCTGATTACCCCCAAAAACACCCAAGTAGGTCATAAGAAGAAACTGAACCTTGCACCCAATAAAAATCAAGAAGAAAGTGACTGACTGATAAGTGATGCCTACTAGACTACAGTTTACTAGATTAAGTTTCAGGCCTAGTATGTTGTCAAACATCTATTCAGGAGGATGGTCATTACACACTTAAATCCTTGGACCCCTTCCATAAAAAATGGGACTGAAGTATCAAAAAAAAGTTAAGAATGGTGTCATCCCCAGACAAAAGGTGTGACACCTTTTTATGGATAAGATAAAGATATTTTATTAGATGAAAAGAGAGAACCCAAGATCTCCATCAATCCCCAAAAGGCCAAAACTTTATCTAACCCTCCACCGGCCGCAAATTAATCCAGTCATGCGCCTTTACAAATCCCAACTTGAGAATTAACCCCCTTCAGCTCATTCTCTTAAAATCCTTAACAACCTCATCATAATCTATTTCCAATAACACCCATCGGCTCTCCTCTTAACAACCTCATCGGTAACTATTTCCGCAACCAAACTGTCTACTCCCATCAAAGACTCTGATCCACTGTCATTGTCTTATCTGATATCTCCCCAAATCATCTAGAAAAAACTTTGGAGAGAATCTTGTACACGCCCTGTAACAAAACTAATAGGCCTAACCTTTATAGATCCAACCTTCTTATGCACTAAAATGATAAATGTAGAGTAAATGCTCTTGCAAATCCTATCGACATGAAACTTCTGACAATATCGCGTAAGTTTTTCTCTATCAGCAATCAACAACCATCCAATGGACCATGGACTAAACAAAGTTGGCAAAGCCTATCTAAATGCATATGTTTCTGAAAGAAGGGCACTTCACTTCCTAAGTGACCTACTTATCCTCCTCAATTTTTGGGCCCCCTTGAACTATTAGTTTAATATATAGCAACTGAAATTATTAATAGAAAGAATCATACAAGTATTCAATTCTTCAGTTAATCCAAGCTCTCTAAATTCAGAATTTGGTCCAATAATATTATGTGTGCTTGCCAACTTTTTGACTATTTATATAACTTGTCCTAGTCCAAGTCAACCTCATGTCTAACTGTTGAGTCATATTCTTTATCCTACCGGACTAACAAGAAATCATAACCTTTTTACAAGGACTTGTAATCAACGAGACAATAGCATGTAAGCTACGGAATGCAACTCCACAATAACTGAAAAGCAAGGTGGAAGCATACTGAATTCAGGAACAAGAGCCACTCTTATACCCAAAAAAAATAATCTACTTGCAGTAAGGAACATTTTCAGTTGTAAATTGTAGTAGGGGCACCCAAAGCTCTAGCCCAAAATATCATGCTTGAAAGTAGTACAAAGATTGAGAGGTCAAAATGGTAGTAGAAAATTACCTGCAACCTTGAGCCTCAATAGGTTGCAACTTAGCCTCAGCACTCGGTTTCGCATGGATAGCCTGTTTGATATCTCTATCTCCAGATTCTCCACTGATGGCTCTATTACCTGCTGCTCCAAAAGTTCGCTTCCTTTTCATTTTTTTGTCCCATCCAACACCTCCAGCAGGCAATCTTGAGATTTTCTCTTCGATATGAATAGCATTCCCACCCACAGTCCTAACCATATCTCTATCTTTTTCCACAATAATTTGCTGCCTTGAGACATCAGCTGACCTACCATCTGCCTGGATGATCAGCGAACTCAATCAGTCCAAAAAATAACAGAACAATTAGTTAAAGTAATTGGTTATGGAAGTATAGAAGGGTAATAAAACAGAACTGAAAGCTAAAGAGCAAGTATTTTAGGAAAGAGACTATTTACTTATCCTAAAAAAATAAAATAACAAAAAAAAAACATGTAATGATATCCCTAAAAAAACAAAACACCAGTCCCAAAAGACTCCAATTGCTTACAAAATAGTATATTGTCGATTGGCTTGAATATCTTGAAATTTAAAGAAGAATTCATAGAACCTTCTTCGATGTTGAGCATCAACATATGATTCTTGTTGACAAAAGGTAAAACACTACATTTTTATGTTCGAAATCAAATGAAGCTTTGCAGAAGCTGCATTTTAAACACAAACATAAAAATATCATCCTGAATGGGATATTTTTTTAACAAACAAGACAAGATGCTAAAAGGAACAGATAGATAAAATATATCAGCATAAACTTAAACACAAACCCGCGCATCAAACATTGACGTACGAAGGCGCTTATTCATCTCAAGGTCAATACTCTTAGTTTTAGCCTCCAGTTTTTCAGGTGGATGAGCATGAGGGTTACAAATAACCTGACCACCCATCTTCAGTATATTTGCCTGGCCCAAACTTTCATTAAATAAGAGATCAGTCCTTTGTCCCTTTGCTGAGGTTAGATCTTTCTCATACTGATCCAATATAAAAATAGACCTTCGTAATAACTTTGCTCTATCCCTGTTAAAATGTTGTCATATCTTTAGTATCATACCAAATGTTCCCATGTCAAAAGACAAATATATTGCCAAAATTCTAAGTTTGCAGTCTAAGAAGAAAAGGAGTATTCCCATGGTTAAAAAAACAGTTTCCAGCTAAAATATGAAATTCTGTACAAAAAGAAATGGTTGGCCAGAGGAAATAAATTCCATTCTTTCCTGTAGTAAAACAGAAACTTAATCATATATGATGAATAGAATCCAAACAAGAAAAATTACCTGGCCTTATTTGAGGTATCTTGCACGCTATCCTTAAATTTTTTCAGCTTCGCTGTTGCCAAGGGAGGGGTAGGCTTTGAATGTCCAACTCCAAAATGATGATCTTCCAAAGTATTTCCAAACCGAACCCCCAGAACCTTTTTGAGTTCTACAGAGCGCGGATACTTTTGGTTCTCTAAAGTAATGTTTTCCAATAGCAGACATTGAGGTAGAGGAGAGATATCAGATGATGATGATGTAGAGCTCCCTCCTCTCGCACTTTTGACCAAACTTAACATTATGCAGTCAAATCTGTTGCGATATGTTCCCAAATCCATGAAAGTGGCAAAATTCCAACATTCGACTCAGATCTCCCTTACTGCCAAAAAAAGAAATTACCCATTAGAATAATGAGTTTCTTATTAATAACACATTTCGTTTATTATCCATAACAGAAACACGAATCCAAAACCATTCCATTAAACTTTCAAGTTGTTACCAAGAACACTGATCAGCTGGGTACATGGAACGAAATCGGGCGCGATGAATGCTATCTATGGTAACAAGGCATTTCTCATACCACGAATTGCGGAACGCAGGGAAATAAGAGTCCCTGGTAACCATTTGAGATAAACCCCAAATATATAATTGAACATTCATGGATATCTAATTGCTAAAGCAGGCTTGGAATATAGAAGCAACGACAAGACATCCATTATTAATGTGAAATGGACATATTATTGAGTTAAAATAACAATTAAATGCTCAGAAAATACAAAACATATCCAACAACATGACTGCGCCGGCACTAGTTCTGGAATTAATCAAGTTCCACGAAGAAAAAATAATCCAACAGAAGTTACTAAAACTCTTCACTAAGCATCCATGATAACTCAGCATTAAATTAACTACAAATATTGAGAAACGCCAATTCAGCTTCAGCTTTACAATAATTAAAGTTTCATGAATTTCCATAAAATACACATGAATTTCACATGAAATTCAAAAACATGTAATAAATCTAACACCATATATATACAGAGAATTATAAATAAGCCTAAAATCATAACAAAATATGAAATTCAAATAACCATGTAATCTGAAATCTAACATATATATATAGAAGTAATTCAATTCAAACTCTGTCAAAACCTTCAAGCGAGAATGCCTGACAATTCAGCATACATTGAGCAATCCACGAAAGTAGAAGCTGATAACGTATCGTTATACCATGATCAAAGGCCACAAGATGATAAATTGAATAACATTGTCTCTGAAAATCATAAAATTTATTCAGTATAAAAAATTCTAAAATTGAGGGAAGCGAAGAACCTAGAAGGAAATTGGTGATGAGACCGAAGCTCAAAACCCTACCCGCATTGAATTCAGATTGCTGTGCTAAGCATTCCGCAGACGTAAATACAGAGAGTCACAGAAGTAAAGAGTAAGAGACTAAAGATTGACGCACTTTGAGATACCGTAGTCAACATGGTGAACCTGTGGGTTTTGTTTTTATGTCAGTGGATTTATGTTTTTTTCTTTTCTTTTCTTCTTTCTTACTTGTGTAAGAAAAAGTGCTTTATTTTTTTTATGTTTCTTTGTAATCTTTGTTATGGGGGAATGGATTATATCTATTTAATATAGACTAGAAGACAAAATGCACTTCAAACTTCACTTCCTATTTACTTTTGCACCTCAAATTTAAAAAGGTGTCTAAGTACACCCTAAACTTAATTATACGTAACAAAACATACACTTTTATCACTTAACCGGTCAAAAGTGACCGGCCGTGACCCACGTGTGGATCTGAAGGGGTATGTAAGTCTTTTTTATATCTTCTTCTACTACCTGAGTTGGAACAAGCCAGTCATTCAGTATAATTCGTGCAGCTCGATTTGGGAAGTAAATCCAAGAAATTCGAGCAAGAAAATCAAGGGAAATTAGGGCTCATGGATCGTAATTGCTGGTGCATGAAGAAATCAGTGATGAAGACGGCTTGGAGAAGCTCAAACAATGCCGGTGGAAGATTCCTTGGTTGTATAGATTGGGGTTTAGCTGGGCACTGTGGTTGTATTTCTTCTTCTGGGTTGATCCTCCAATGTGTGAGCGCTCTAGAGAAGTAATATCTGGATTAATTAGAAGATTAGAAAATTTGGATGCTGAAATCAAAGCTCTGCAAGATGAACTGAAGGAGTGCAAAATTAAGGCAAGGTTTGCAAAGGGTTTGTTGCTTGCAACTTGGGCTGTGATTTCCTATTTCATGTTCAACTCAACAAAGGCTGAAATTCCCCACAAGTAATTTTCTAGGCAATATATTGGTAGTACTCTGGGATTGTAATTTTTATTTCATGTTCTAGGTAGTAATGCTGAAATCATGTATGTATTGGTTGTACTGAGGGAAGTTTTTGGTTGTAATTTATGGGCAATTTATTTGAACGAAGATGGTGTAAGCTTTAAATTATGTTTTTGTGCATGTGTGAATGAAGATGCTGTGATTGGATGGTGTGATAGTTGACGGTAAAATCCATGGTTGATGTGCAAGTTGACAATAAATTGGTATGGTGTGCAAGTTAAGATATCTGTTGCACATCACTTGCACACCAACCATGTAAGCTTTAAATCATGTATGTTTGAATGAAGATGGTGTGCTAGTTGGTTGACAGTAAAATGGGGTTGCACTTATGATATCTGCTGCAACAAGTATGCACAAACCAAAACCATAGAACCTTTATGTCATTCAATGAACAAAAAAACAGAGGCAATTCATGCACAAACCATAGAAGCTATTGCCATTCAATGAACAAAAAATAGAGGCCATTCAATTAAGTGTTTAATGATCACTACATGTCCCAAAGGAGCTACAATTCAAAACATAAGTTGATGCCTATTAACAAAAAGCATCATATACTATCACCGGACAACATTGCAAACTATGTAACCCAAACCAATACCAAGCATCGTATACATCAAATGCAGCCACATTTCATTGCAAATCTATGTACTAAAAAACAACAAAAAGATGCCAAAACTCTCATCCCAACACTAGGAATCTGCAGCAGGCCTTCCACTATCATGTTTCTTAAACTGGATCTTCTCTCTTTTGGATCTTGCTGCAGCTTCTAGGTCTCTTAGTGTTGTAACATGTTTCCCATTCCATGTGTAGTCTTTGGGCAGCAGTCCCTCACCTGACACCTTGCTTTGGCTACCCTTAGAATGTATTCCCCCTTGACACTTTGTAGAACCTTTTACTTGCTTTTGATCAACATTAAATGTTTGTCTAGACTCTTGTGTCGGAGCTTCATGTGTAGACTCTTGTGTTGGAGCCTCTTCTGTTGGAGCTTCATGTGTAGACTCTTGTGTTGCAGCTGTTGAAGTCTGTTGAAGCTTTTTGGCCCTCTTAGCTCCTGGCTCCTTGTTGAGTTTCTGAAAATAGACAAACAGAAATGTATGAAACTCAACATGCATTATGTTTCATACATAAATAGAAACAGGCATCTTAACTTACTTGAGGACAGCCTATTGTGACCCCATTCCTTGCAAAAACCACATCTCAATGATGTTCCTTTCCTCTTCAAACTTGTACCTTTTGGATATGATTCTGGAATATCATTATCTTTTCTCCTAACAACTTTAGGTCTGCCTACAGGAGTATGTTTAACTGGTGGCAAAGGTGGCTCAACACTAGTTGGATCCCACTCAGATCTGTGCCTTACAGGCTCAATGTTGTGACTGTAAACCTTTAGATACATGTCCTTGGTTAAACAGTCATGTACATATGTGTATGGATCCTGACCTATTTTATTGATGCATGACACAACATGAGCACAAGGTATTCCAGACAAGTCCCACCTCCTACAAGAACATGTTTTATTCCCCAAATCCACCACAAATGAATAACCCCTAGCAGTCATAGTCACTGTAAACCTACCACCACCACCTGACCACAATGGCAGTCCACCCCCTCTAATTTTTTAGCTATTCTAGGGCACACTACACCATTATGTTTCAACATCATTTCCCTCCTTTTAATAATCCTATTCATGCAATATAATCTAAGTCCTTCTAGACACCCTATTATTGGTTTCGCTCTAGACTTAAGAATTTTGCTATTAAATACCTCACAATGGTTATTGACATACATGTCACTTTTGCATATGGTCTGAAAATGAGACCTACTCCACTGAGCAGTTGGCTTAGGAGCTAGCCATTCATATGCACTCTTATCTTCTCTTTTTAGCACTTTCATTGCCCTTTGAAATACATAAGGATTTGTGGCTTTAGCAACATTCCACACCAACTTTCTTAATCTAGAACCTTTGTGTTTTTTGCCAAAAGTTCATGTACAAATGCATTACACAATGTCTATGTTCAGCACTAGGGACCACATCTTCTAAAACATTAATCAAACTCTGGAGACAAAGGAAGATAAGTTATCAAAAAGATACTTTGGGGTGTAATAACTGATTGAATAACAAAAAGATGTTTTTACCTTTTGTTTATCTGAAATGAATGTCCAGCTTCCATCATTTGCAACACCAAGATCTTCCACCAGCAAGTTCATAAACCACACCCAAGACTGAGTGTTCTCAGATTCAACAATAGCCCATGAATCGCCACGTCCCATCATTAGGGTTAACACCAATCTATGCATCGATAATCGACCCCCATATGGTCCTTTGAGAAAGCAGCCATCAAGCCATACTAGTGGTCCACAACCCAATTTGAATCCTTCTTTTAGTGGTTGGAGACAGACATAAAACCTCAAAAATCTGCCTAAGTCTTGTCCCTGCTCTGGTTCTGCTCTCTTAAAAATACAAGTACTCCCAGGCATGAATCCCCATGTTGGATTCATTCGAAGATCATCTTCATATTTTTTGGCAATGTATTCTGCATTTATACAATAATTATCCCATTCTCTACAACAAGTATGCACTTTCTGTAACCTAGTGATTTTAAATGTATGCTCTCTTTGCACATTTGCAGCATAGAAGTACCATGTACATGGCTCCACACACCTTACTTGGATCTTATTTGACAGGTTTTTCTTGAAATAAATCTTCCTTCCTTGTTTGATGATGTGAGACCCCGAATTTTATGAAATGAAAGTATTCAATTTTCTTATAATTATTCTATTTAGTAAATGGTTAAATTGATAAAAGGTTAAAGTTAAGGGTGATATGTGAAAATTTTGCAAAAGTAAGCAAGTTGATATAAAATATTCGTTGTGTCGGGGAATATTCGATTAGTCGGAGAATATTCTTTTTATCAGGGAATATTCGTATAACGGCACAATCATTGGTGGACCCCACAACGAAATTATTGTCGGATTGAGAAATTGACAAAAATATTTTTATGAAAATAATGGCGGAAGTTTTATCGTTAACTGTTGAAACACCCGGTGTTAAAAGTACAATAATACGCGTGGTTGCATAGTAGCACACGGTATTGATTATTGATGCTTATGTTAGAAGTCACTCAGTTTTGTTCAATTATTGCTACAGTAATTGTTGCATAGTATCTCATGTTATTTGATTCAATTATTGTCGATATTTTATATATTATTAAATCAATAATTGAGATAACAAAGTTATTAATATTATTATTTGCAATATTAACGATGTTCAGTAAGTTACGCCAAGAGAGGTTTGGTCACCTAATCATGCGCTAATATAGGAAAGAAATCTTTATAGAAAGCCCCTCTTTCACAGGGAACAACTTTAGTCGATTAATATTGTGAATTATAATAAAGGTGATAAATTTTATTTTATTATTATTATAAATGTAATAAAACAAAAACTTTTTATATAAAAAGTAAAAAACTTTTTATAAAGTTTTGTTTTATTTGATTATAAATAGAATATATTATATTTTATTATGTATAGTGTTTGCATAGTAAAATCTTTTTATATAAAACAGAATACTTTTATAAATTTATTCGTTTTATTAGATTATAAATAGAATATATTATATTTTATTTAAAAGATTTTGTTTTATTAGAATATTTTATTAATACTGCACAGTAAATATGACGCCCCCAAAATAGGTCTACACGAGCCATTCTGAGTCGCCAGATATCACACTATAAAAATCAAATACAAACTTCATTTATACAACTGTTGAACTGTCGTGCAGAGTACGACAACAGATAACCTGTGAGTTTTAATACAATAGTGTCTCGTAGACAATATCCAACTCAAATTGTTACAATGTCATATAAAATACAGCAAAAAATATTTTAAGACCCCAAAGAAGAATGAAAAGATTATTATCATTTTCATTCTAATGAGGTGCATTTTTGACGCTTTCAAAGTCGGGTTCTCATCACCCTATTGTTGTTCGCCAAAATCAATTATTAAGTGACGATAAAATACGACACACACATCTTAGGTCCTCAATACAATTATCCGTTGCATAATATGCCGCTTTTTATAATGTATTGAGAAACTTCGACGATCTTGGACCATCACACTATTTCCTCATTATCCCGCTCACCCAAATACACTCTTATTACACGAAAGGAATTGTGAAAGCAAAAGGTGAGCACAACTAGCCCAGTAAAAAATATCATGACTAAAGATAATTTAAATATCAATAGCTTTTGTCAATAAAAAATCAGAGATTTAGAACATATGGTATATGATAAAACTTTTCAACCATAGTTACAGCGGAACGAGCAATCCATTAAAAGAGTCAAATAGAACATCAGGTCTATTATCTTCTCCATGTTAAAAGTCCACCAATAATGTTTTATCCCTGTAACATCAATCAACAATTCTAGTCCACAATTATATAAATAACTCATAATCATAATTGTGATACTAAATTTCCTTTTCGCACCCATGACGAAGATAATTTTCATCACCTATCTTCACCTGAAACATCAAAAATCATGGTTATACCAAATCACAATTCCTGTTCATAATCATACTCACAAATTCATCTTTACACTACGGTTGAAGATATACAATCAGATAACTAATAACAAAACAGCCATCTTTCGACTACGACCAAAGATATACAAATCAGAAAACTAATAACCAACAAATTCCATCTTTACTACTACGGGCCAAAGATATACAATCAGAAAACCAATAATGCCGAGACTCGACAATAAATAAACCACATCATCGAATCATCCTCATACTACGGCCAAGGATATTCATTAAATCACATCCATGAATTAATATTTCATTCAATGAGACTCAAATCAATAATTAATCCACATCATTGAATCATCCACGCACTACTGAGCCAAGGATATTCGTTAATATCACGACCACGAATTATCTATGCACTTTTACGGGCCAAAGATAATCGTGTTTTCATCAACCATTCCGATCATGCCATAAAATAATTCATCTTTGCACTCTTGGCCAAGAGAATCCATAGCCATAATCATACCAAAAATCGTCCCATCAATGCACTACGGGCCAATGAGGACTTTTTCACATCATTTGTAACATTACGGTTATGATTATACTCGAATAATCCCTCAGTCATAATCATACCAAGTCCATCTATGCACTACAGGCCACAGATGACTTTCAACATAATATAAACATGAGAATGATGACAATGATATAAGCATTAATCAAACGAAAACAAGGATAAATATTAAAGACTTTAAAATTTTCCAAATATTATCAATCACTTAATAAACTCATAATCTAATATTATAACAATATTTTAATCACTTCTTAAACTTATAAATAATTTATTTCAATTGTTTATATTTTACCAAATAATGCATTTAATCATTCAAAATGCCAGATTCATAAGATTTCATCACCAATGATTCAAAAATATGCATATACCTTATATAGGATTTCCAAGCCATAAAATCCTATTTTCCAACTTTATTACTTCACATAACATATTTAACTCATATGTTACTAAACCATTTTTATGAAAAATATCAAATTAGTCCCAAAAATATTTCTTTTCTGGAATTTAGTAGAATATAGTCCCATAATGAACATATATTTTTCTCGGAATTTTTAAAATTCATTTACTATTTTTCAAAAATCAATTTCTAATTAATTCTTTATGAAATTAGCTACCTCAAGTTTAACTCCAGAAATTCCCAAATCTTGACAGGATCTTACACATGTTAACGTGAGATTCCAGTTTAAATTCCATGGTCATCAGAGTTATAGAACTCCTATTATAAGCGTTTTTTAAAAAAAACCTAAATATTGAAATAGTCATAACTTGCTCATTTTAAGTCGGAATGAGCTCATTTTTGGACAGGAAGTTCTTTATACCATATACTTTCATGTCCCAAAAGGCCAGAATTTTTCTCACAAATTAAGTGGCCGAAACAGCCCTTCTAAAATCTGGACAGTAGCATTTCGGTAATTTCCAGCTTTTGACTCCTTTGCTAAAATCAGTCCACACGAAAATTTACGACACCTTTTCCAATGATTCCACTTGGAGATGCTAAAAAACTCATAGATCTAACTCTAGAACTTGACCACACTCAAAAATTCAAAATATAATAGGAGATATGGTCAATTGAATTTTCATGTTCCATTTTCACCAAAATCTGATTTTTCAACCCTTTGTGATTTCTAAGAAACTTTCATGTTTTCACATAATAACCAACATAACTCATCATGAAAATGACATAATAATTCAATAAAACAAGCTCAAGAATAAATTTTAAAGATTTATAAGTTAATTTATCCCGAACTCAATAATGTCCAAATTGTCAACACGATACTTTTTTGTAGAGAGTAAAATGCAAGAAATGCTTTCGGAAGAATATTTCCATGAAAAGATACTCGGATGAAGCACAAATATCAAGGATATTCCACTAATTTCATGGAGTATAAAGTCAAAACTTTAACCAACCGAGTATAATAAAAAGAATATATGAAATCGCAAATGGATTTTCACTCACGCCATGCAGTATCCACGATATCTGATCATTTCCACAATTTAATAAGGAATGAATACAAAGGATCATTCACCATGCATGTGGTAATTCATATGTATGAGTTATTCCAATGAATAATAAAGAAATAAATAATGTATGATTCACCATGCATGCGATGTATCGCATGCATACGAAGTTATTCGCAATAGAATAATAAAGACGGAACTAGTCCCAAGTAAAACGATGTAAACGGATATTCCAATAGAATAATAAAGAATGAAATAAAAACAAAAATCACCATTCATGCGGTGCTTATTAGATAGACAAAAGTATTCCAATGTAATAATAAATAACGGAACCGTGTTCTACAGATAAACTAGACGAGAATAAAGATATTCCAAATGTAATAATAATGAATGGAATAATGAAGAATTTCATCGAAGTATACTACGATATCAAAGTTATTCCAACGTAATAATAAAGAATGGAATAATGAAGTTCTCTTCATGAATACTGAAAGAAATAATACCCTTACGAAAGTACAACAAATAATATCCCTTACCTTTGAAAGAAGAGTATTCCGAATTTGGTAAAGGCGAGGATATACTGAAGAAAACTCAGATCACTGCGCCAAAGCTTCCTTAAACTCTAAAGAAATACACTCAAGATTATAGAAGAAGAACTCTCTCTATAGTTTCTCTCTCTGAGTTTCAAAGTGAATTCGTAAGAAATAATGAAGGAATGAGCTTATTTATAGAAGAATGAATCGAATAAGAACTAATCCATGAACGGTCCAGATTGATTTATTTTTGTACTTTTAGACGGTCCAGATTGGTTTACAATAAATTATAATATATTCTATTTATAATCTAATAAAATGAATAACTTTATAAAAGTATTCTCGCTTTATATAAAAAGATTTTACTATCGCAAACACTATGCAGTAATTATCAAAAACACTATGCATAATAAAATATAATATATTCTAATTATTGTCTAATAAAATAGATAACTTTATAAAAGTATTCTGTTTTATATAAAAAAAATTTACTATTAGCCTAATAAAACGAATAATTTTATAAAAGTATTCTGTTTTATATAAAAAGCTTTTCTGTTTTATTACATTAATAATACTAATAACACAAAACTTCATCATCACTTACTTTGAAAAATTTTCAAATGTCACCCTTAACTTTAAACTTTTATCAATTTAAATATTCACCAAAATAGAAAAATTGAATACTTTTATTTCATAAAATTCGGGGTCTCACAATCTCCCCTCCTTATGAAATTTCGCCCTCGAAATTTACGTACGTACCTGGTATTTCGAAGAGATGAGAATACCTTACTTTCTTTTGGATTGTACCTTCCCGGTTATTTCTTCTGTATCATGATTTTCCCATTGCTCATCTCTTGTGTTTCAGATATCATTCTAGAATATATTTCAAAAAAAGGTTAATTGACATATCATAATTTGTCAACTTATCAAGTAAACAATTTCAGCTTAGGTAAGTCACACACTAGCGAAGTATATTACTCGTCTCTCCCTTCCTAGTTCTAGACTCATATCTCCGTTAGTGACCATATCCCTAAGCTCTGATACCAATTGTGACGCCCCCAAAATAGGTCCACACGACCCATTCTGAGTCGCCAGATATCACACTATAAAAATCAAATACAAACTTCATTTATATTAACTTGTTGAACTGTCAAAGCGATGTACGACAACAGATAAGCTGTGAGTTTTAATACAATATTGTCTCGTAGACAGTATCCAACTCAAATTGTTACAATTCCATATAAAATACAGCAGCAAATATTTTAAGAACCCAAAGAAGAACGAGAAGATTATTATCATATTCATTCTAATGAGGTGCACTTTTGACGCTTTCAAAGTCGGGTTCTCATCACCCTATTGTTGTTCGCCAAAATCAATTATTAAGTGACGTATAAAATATGACACACACATCTTAGGTCTTCAATACAATTATCGGTTGCATGTCATGCCGTTTTATAATGTATTGAGAAACTTCGACAGTCTCGGACCATCACACTATTTCCCTGTTATCCCCGCTCGACCCAGCTACACTCTTATTACCTGAAAGGAATTGTGAAGCAAAAGGGTGAGCACAACTAGCCCAGTAAAGAATATCATGACTACAGATAATTTAAATATCAATAGCTTTTGTCAATAATAAATCAGAGATTTAGAACATATGGTAGATGATAAAACTTTTCAACCATAGTTGCAGCGGAATGAGCAATCCATTAAAAGAGTCAAATAGACCATCAGGTCTATTATCTTCTCCATGTTAAAAGTCCACCAATAATGTTTTATCCATGTAACATCAATCAACAATTCTAGTCCACAATTATATAAATAACTCATAATCATAATTGTGATTCTGAATTTCCTTTTCGCACCCAGGACGAAGATAATTTTCATCACCTATCTTCACCTGAAACATCAAAAATCATGGTTATACCAAATCATAATTCCTGCTCATAATCATACTCACAAATTCATCTTTGTATACTACGCCAAAGATATATAATCAGATAACTAATAACAAATAGTTCATCTTTCTGCACTACAGCCAAAGATATACAACTCAGAAAACTAATAACCAACAATCCATCTTTTGCACTACAAAGCCAAAGATATACAAATCAGAAAACCAATAATGCTTTGAGACTCGACAATAAATAAACCACATCATCGAATCATCCTCGCACTACGACCAAGTATATTCATTAAATCACATCCATGAATTAATATTTCATTCTTTGAGACTCAAATTCAATAATTAATCCACATCATCGAATCATCCTCGCACACTACAAAGTTAAGGATATTCGTTAATATCACGACCACAAATTATCTATACACTACGGGCCAAAGATAATCGTGTTTTCATCAACGGTCCTGATCATGCCATAAAACAATTCATCTTTGTACTCTTGGGTCAAGAGAATCCATAGCCATAATCATACCAAAAAGCGTCCCATCAATGCACTACGGGGCCAATGAGGACTTTTTCCAAATCATTTGTAATATTACTTACGGTTATGATTATACCGAATAATCCTCATTATAATCATACCAAGTCCATCTATGCACTACAAATACATTTGACTTTCAACATAATATAAACATGAGAATGATGACAATGATATAAGCATTAATTAAACGAAAACAAGGATAAATATTAAAGACTTTAAATTTATCCAAATATTATCAATCACTTAATAAACTCATAATCTAATATTATAACAATATTTTAATCACTTCTTAAACTTATAAACAATTTATTTCAATTGTTTATATTTTACCAAATAATGTATTTAATCATTCAAAAATGCCATACTCATAAGATTTCATCACCAATGAGTAAATCCCTCATCAAAAATATGCATATACCTTATATAGGATTTCCAAGCCATAAAATCCTATTTTCCAACTTTGTTACTTCACATAACATATGTAACTCATATGTTCGTAACTAAACCATTTTTATAAAAAATACCAAATCAGTCCCAAAAATATTTTTTTTCTGGAATTTAGTAGAATATAGTCCCATAATGAACATATATTTTTTTCGGAATTTTTAAAATTCATTTACTATTTTTCAAAAATCAATTTCTAATTAATTCCTTAAGAAATTAGCTACCTCAAGTTTAACTCCAAAAATTCCCAAATCTTGGCAGGATCTTACACATGTTAACGTGAGCTTCCAGTTTAAATTTCCAAGTCATCGGAGTTATCGAACTCCGGTTATAGCGTTTTTCGTTGGAAAAACCTAAATATTGAAATAGTCATAACTTGCTCATTTTAAGTCGGAATGAGCTCATTTTTGGACAGGAGGTTCTTTATACCATATACTTTCATGTCCCAAAAGGCCAGAATTTTTCTCACAAATTAAGTGGCTGAAACAGCCCTTCTAAAATCTGGACAGTAGCATTTCGGTAATTTCCAGCTTTTGACTCCTTTGCTAAAATCAGTCCACACGAAAATCTACGACACCTTTTCCAATGATTCCACTTGGAGATGCAACAAAACTCATAGATCTAACTCTAGAACTTGACCACACTCAAAAATTCAAAATATAATAGGAGATATGGTCAATTGAATTTTCATGTTCTATTTTCACCAAAATCTGATTTTCAACCCTTTGTGATTTCTAAGAAACTTTCATGTTTTCACATAATAACCAACATAACTCATCATGACAATGACATAATAATTCAATAAAACAAGCTCAAGAATAAATTTTAAAGATTAATAAGTTAATTTATCCTGAACTCAATAATGTCCAAATTGTCAACATGATACTTCTTTGTAGAGTAAAATGCAAGAATGCTCAGAAGAATATTTCCATGAAAAGATACTGGATGAAGCACAAATATCAAGGATATTCCACTAATTTCATGGAGTATAGAAGTCAAAACTTTAACCAACTGAGTATAATAAAGAATATATGAAACTGCAAATGGATTTTCACCCGCCATGCGGTAATCCACGTATACAGATCATTTCCATAATTTAATAAGGAATGAATACAAAGGATCATTCACCATGCATGTGGTAATCCACATAGGCAAAAAGTTATTCCAACGAATAATAAAGAATGGAATAACATAAGGATTCACCATGCATGCGATAGAGACCGCATGCATGTTATTCCCGAGAATAATAATAAAGACGGAACCGAGTCCGTGTAAAAGCATGCATGTGATATTCCAACGAATAATAAAAATGAAATAACAATGAAATCACCATGCATGCAGATTGCTTGCATGACAGTTATTCTAACGTAATAATAAATAATCTAACCAAGTCTGGCGTAAAACTCACAGACATGATATTCCAACAGAATAATAATGAATGAAATAACAGAAGAATTTCACCAAGTAAACTACGTATACAAGTTATTCCAACAGAATAATAAAGAATGGAATAATAGAAGTTCTCTTCATGAATACGAAAGAAATAATACCCCTGACGAGTACAACAAATAATATTCCTTACCTTTGAAAGAAGAGTATTCCGACTGGTAGGGCGAGGATATACTCGAAGAAAACTTGCACTACGCTCAAAGCTTCCTTAAACTCTAAAGAAATACACTCAAGATTATAGAAGAAGAACTCTCTATAGTTTCTCTCTAGAGTTTCAAAAGAATTGTATGAAATAATGAAGGAATGAGCTTATTGATGAAGAATGGATCGAATAAGAACCAATCCATGAAACGGTCCAAATTGATTTACTTTTTAGGCCAGACGGGTCGTATTGGTTTACAATAAAATATAATATATTCTATTTATAATCTAATAAAACGAATAACTTTATAAAAGTATTCTGCTTTTATATAAAAAGATTTTACTATCTGAAACACTTTATCAGTACTTATGCAAACACTATACATAATAAAATATAATATATTCTAATTATTGTCTAATAAAAATGTATAACTTTATAAAAGTATTTTGTTTTATATAAAAAAGATTTTACTATTAACCTAATAAAACGAATAACTTTATAAAATTATTTTGTTTTATATAAAAAGCTTTTCTGCTTTTATTACATTAATAATACTAATAAAACAAAACTTCATCATCACTTACTTTGAAAAATTTTCAAATGTCACCCTTAACTTTAAACTTTTATCAATTTAACTATTCACCAAAATAGAAAAATTGAATACTTTTATTTCATAAAATTCGGTCTCACAAAGAAATCAATATAGATAGTCCGCTTAAAAAGTAAATCAATCTGACCGCTCATGAATTAGTTACTATTCACCATTCTTCTATAAATAAAGCTCATTCCTTCATTATTTCTTACGAATTCACCAAGCTTCTAGAGAGAGAAACTATAGAGAGAAAGAAGAAATGTATTCTGCTACTTCACTACTCTTATATCCAGTTTCTTCTAAGGTAAGGGTTATTATTTGTTGTACTCGTAAGGGGTATTATTTCTTTCGTATTCATGAAGAGAATTATTTTCTTTCAAATACTCGTAAGTGTTGTTATTCCATTATTTATTATTATGTTGAATAACTCGCCTATGCTCAGCAATCGCATACATCGTGAAATTCTTCATTATTCCATTCTTTATTATTCTATTGAATAACTCCATCTGTGATCTATAGCATGCCCGTGAATTTCGTTGTTATTCCATTCTTTATTATTCTCATTAGAATATCCCGTGCATGCTTTACGTACGACCGTTCCATTCTTTATTATTTTGTTGGAATAACCTGTTTGTGTGGTCTATCGCATGTATGGTGAATTCCGCTGTTATTCCATTCTTTATTATTCTGTTGAGAATAACCTGTTTGTGCGGTCTATCGTATGCATGGTGAATTCTTCTGTTATTCCATTCTTTATTATTCTGCTAGAATAACCTGTCTATGTGGATTACCGCATGCACGGTGAATGATCCTTCAGATTCATATGAATAGTATTTTCATTCAAAAGGGTTTCACGCCAGGCGCGATTTCATAATTTTTCCGACCTCAAAAATTCTGGAAAAATTTGAAATGATAATTTGATGAGTTTTCTAGATTGTGTCCAAAAATGGCGTTTTTTGGATGTATAGATTAGGAGTTATGAATTTTATAGGAAAAGATTATTTTAAAAGTAAACCCTTATAACTCCTTGTGGTTAACTCCAAAATTGGTGAAATTTTTATTGGGATTACATGTATATAACAGGATTATATCTTGTAAATTTCGGAATTTTCGGACAAAAGTACAATTTATGATAAATGTCTAAATATTTGGCAGTTTTAGCCAAAAAATAGTAAATAATTTTAAAAATTTTGAGAAAATATATGTTCAATATGGGACTATTGAAAGTAGTATGCACACAAGCCAATCATGTTTGATGATAAAGCATATACTTTGTAACAATCTTATTCATTTATTAAGAAAAAGTATTAATTTATTAAAGGCTTTTAATTATCTACATGATGCTGTTTTATAATATGTGATAAACCTATAGTTTTAAGCAATGCTTTTAGAATAATGATGATGATCATTCTAATGAGATCTAAATTCTTAGAAAGCTTAAAACTAAAATAGTTCCCAATCATTGGATTACTAAATTGGGGATTAGTGAATCCGGATAGATTGATTACATACGTTGTTTTTACTCATTGGATGAGGATGATTGATCTCATGATCATTTGTGTGGAGACACTAAAGCAAGTATGTAGGTGCTTATTAGAGAATAAGTTCATTTGAACGCGTGGCTCGCTAAGGAATACCTAATGGAGTTTTATTTGCTGTCAATAGGAATTCTCAGAGTGATAGTAGTCAAGTAATCCTTGGACTTGAGATCATCATAGTATCTTTGTGTATGATGAGTTATACTTTGACTTATTCCTTAAGACCCTTAGGGTATATCAAAGGGTATGCTTGGGTATAATAAGTTGTACATGGAGATAATGTATGATCAATAAAGAATCTACCACTTCTAATAAAAGAAGAGAAATGTCCTATGTGATTCGATAAATGACAACCCAAAGAGTCCTTGGCCATGCGTAAATGAAATTAGAAAGGAGTTTCTAATTTGCATTAATCGGAGTTGTGCATTTAAGGATCGAAATACATATAATTAAATAAAATAAGACTTGACAAGAATTCCATGTCTTATATTTAATTGGGACATTGTATAATGGAAGGATTGAATTGTACGAGAAACTATTTACTCAAAGGTTCTTTAATGATTAATGTTGAAATCTATATTATCCGGAAAGTCGTTGATCGCTAGGAGGCTTATCCCTATCAGAATAAAAATATTATTTATTTAAATAAATTAATTGTTTAATTTATTTATTTAAATAAGATTAAATTGTTCTAATTGATTTATTCACAACCTTTTAATATGGAGAACCTAAAGGTCACACACCATAAAAGGAAGAATAATTATTTAAGAAGTTAATGGCATAATCGTAATAATATAAAGCATATGTATATTTAATTTAATCTATGGTGATAGAATAAATTAAATAGCTTAATATTTATTATTTAATATTTTAAAATATTAAATATAAATTAATAAGAGGAGTCTTATTAATATTATTACAATTATTATTATTTTAATTTCTAAAAGAGTTTAGAAATTAATTTAATATAAGTACTCTCATTTATTCCTCGATTGGATTAGGAAGGAAAATTAGTTAAAGGAGTTTAATTAATTATCCCTAATAAGATTAGGGAGCTTAATTAATTAAAAAGAATTTAATTAATTAAAACCCAATTCCTTAATCGTTAAGGTGGGTTGCCCACATCTATAAACAAGAGAGTCTTATTATGGGTGATAGAGTTGTTGACTTTTCAACATACGACATATATTCCAATTGTTGGGAGAGTACACCTTTCTATAGAGATAGAAAAACTAGGGTTTAGCCAACCACCCTTTTCTTGAATCATTATTATTCCTTGGTGGATCACCTCTGAGAGGCCAAACATATATGGGTGGCTAACGTTGATCAAAGGAAGGAACAAAACCCGTGGATTCAAGTTGAACGCGAAAAGGATTTGGAGGTGAACTTGTGCACGAGGAAGCTCGATCTTCAAGGGTATGATTTTATTCTTTATCTTTTTCGTTTAATTAATAATTGTGCATAAAGGATGATCCGGTATATATGGTTTGTAATTTTTTTTAAACTCGATTTTTCACGCTTAAACTTAATTTTTGCAATTTGATCACGTTATGAATATTACAAAACCTAACAGTGGCATCAGAGCCAAACCTTTATGCGAATTATTAATTATTTTGATTTGATATGTATATTGATATGTGTTTAGAATAATTTAATTGGGCATAATTTTATTATATATAATTTATAAAAAAAAAAAAAACAATTTTTTTTATACCGAACTTGGCGTGATGCACGGATATATAACAGTTGGCATGTTATTACAGCGCATGATTGGCTGATTGTCACGCTGCAAACCAAACAAAAAAAAAAAAAAAAGGCCACTTGATTTCCGTGTTTCTACTTAAATAAAGGAACGGATATATATATATGATACATGTCCAAGGATAGCACGGAACAATATAAAAAAAAAAAAAAAAAACAAGGCAGCAGGTAAATTTTTTTACATACGGAATTCATGGAATTACTATATATATATATATATTATATATATATAACATATACCGTATAATATATATTTTAATATATACGGATATTATATATATATATATATATATATATACTGATTAATATAATATATATATATTAATTATTTTATAATTAAAATAAAAATTATTTTAATATTAAAATAAAAGGTTTATTATAATCTTAAAATAAAAAGTTTATTTTAATTTTAAAATTAGATTTCATGCTAACTAATTAGAGTTGGAATTTGATTCCATGATAACTAATTGGAGTTGAAATTGGATTCTATTGTTTCCTTAAATAAAGGAGTTTATTTAGATATGAAATAGGATTTCATATTATTCAAAAATAAAAGAGTTTATTTGTGAATAGGAAAGAGAATCCATGTTTCCTTAAATAAAGGAGTTTATTTAAATATGAAATAAGATTTCATATTATTCAAAATAAAGGAGTTTATTTGTGAATAGGAAAAAGAATATCCGTGTTTCCTTTAAATAAAAGATTTTTTTTCTTACATGGAATTGGATTCCATAATTAATTAAAATAAAAGAGTTTATTTTAATTAAAGATTTTTTTATTATATGGAATTGGATTCCATAATTAATTAAAATAAAGGAGTTTATTTTGATTAAAGATTTTGATTAAAATAAAATAGTTTATTTTATTCAAAATTGGATAAATTAAAATAAAATAGCTTTATTTTGATTTAAATTTGGATTTAAATAAAGGAGTTTATTTTGATTCAAAAATAGATTTTATACTAACTAAATTTGCCCATTAAATGATATCAATATATATATTAAATGTTTTATTATTAAGAAGATGAATGTTATTTATCGATGCATATGATGATGTGTATGATAATAAATGGGATTGATTATGGACTAGTGACCAATGTGATTGGATTTTATTTTAGTTGGATGCATGAATGTATGGGTTTTATTAAATGGGGTCTGCATGCCTGCCTTTCTCTAATTTTTTCTTAATGTAAATTATATCTCCTCCTATGCATTTCCTCGATCACGATCAAGGTTTCTATTTACTTTAAATAGTTTTGTAATAGGAATAGTTAGAATTAATTTTGAAAATTGGAGATCAAGGAGCAAGGAGCGAGCTTGAAGACCCGTTTTGTAATGGAGCCCGGTTTTAAATGTAATAGTTATATTTAAATATTATTTCTTGCACCCCTAGGGTTTGACCTTTTTGGTTCACTTGGTGGCTCTAGTGAACCAAACTAGAATAAAAGTCCATAATCAATCCGGTAGAATATAGTATTCTATATGTGCATGCTTATACTATATATATTATATATTATGCAAACATGCTTCGCATGTTAATTAATATGACGCGTATTTTATATATATATATGCGCATGCAGCTAAACAAGATGAGACAAATTAATAACAAACCCCTCAAATATTTTTATATTAAGTCCTAAGCGTTCAAAGATATTTGGAATATCGAACGTAAGCCTTCTAAAGATGATAAAATTAATAGAGTATTAAATATTTAATATGAGTTTGTTGTGTCACCACAAGGCAAGTATTAAGTATTTAAGATGTTAATTTATCACATTTGATGCTTATAAAGAAAATTGAACAATATTATTTTGTTGTGTCACCACAAGGATGATATTTTTCTTTTTGAATATATGGAGTGCTAGGTCGGACTTAACTTGGATAATTTTGATTCTGGATGTGCCACCACTTGATCAAAATAATCTAAGAGGCAAAAAAGAAAAGGAGTTGCATAGTTGATGTAATTGACAAAAGTTGTCTACCTATTTATTTATATATAGTTTGTTGTGTCACCACAAGGCTATATACATTTGAAATGGGATCCTTATTCTCACTAGCAAATCTTTAATTAGATTTTGCTTAAACTATATATATTGAGGTAATATAGTTTGAAAGAAAATAGTGGGAGATACCAATTTAAAACAAAGACCTAAATTATTTTGGTAATTAATAAAAGAATGTATGTTAAAATGTTGTTAATTACAAATTCATTTACGAGAATTTTACAATGTCTAAAATTACTATCATTGCGAAGCATATTAGATGCTAAATTAACCGGATCAATTAATTAAACGGATTGGTTAAGGAATTTGAGAATAGTTCTCATAGTGAAAAGCTATCTTATGTCCTTAATACGCCTATCCTCTAGAATGGTTGCGAGAGAAATGCCTCGAGGAAGACATTGCTACTTTTAGAAAGTGGCGAGATGATGCACATTGGCTCAATGCATCATGCTCGCATCCACGAAAGTAACGAGCTTGACCACAAGATGAAACTATGGATGCTCCTACTATATTCCTCGCACATCAAGTAGTTGATGGTGAGGAAAGTAGGGCCGATAGATATCGAGATATCTAAGGAGCTCTTGGATCTAGAATGACCGGCCGACACTACAAAGATCTGAGATAAAGTTCTTAACATGATCAATTTGATTGATCAATTAGACAACCGGTTTTGTCATGGATGGAGAGTTGAGCCAAGATTTGATCTTGCACTCACTCCGGACTCCTTTCACAATTGTTGTGAATTTTTCATATAAACAAGCTAGATATCGACTTTGATTTGCTTAACATGTTGAAAAATGTTGAGAGTCACTTTCCAACCAAGAAAACCAAGTCTTCTTCGGTAGGGGCCAAAGGATCTTCCGAAAAGAAGAACGATTCAAAGAAGGTAAATGAAAGGCGTAAACAAAGGATAATAAGAACAAAACCGATACTGATAATAGAAAAGAGTTTGCTTCCACCGCAATAAGCTTTGGACACTTTGGAAAGAAATCTGCGAGAAGTATCTTGCAGAGGCTAACCAAAGAAGCTTAGTGAAGTTTCGGTTATAAATACAAATTTGTTCATGATTTAAAATAAAATTTTCTTTAAGTCAAGGTTCTACTTGGGTATTGGATACCGATTTTGGTTATCATAAATATAGATTTATGAAGGGACCAAGCAGAAGTAGAAAGCTAAACAAATATAAGTAATTCTATGTGTGGAAAATGAAGCAAAGGTTGTCGCATTAACTATAGAAACTTATAGTTTAGCAATACCTACGAGAAAATCTATTAAGTTAATAAGTTGTTATTGTATTCCAGTTCTTCTTAAAAATATTATTTCCATTTTATTGTTGGACAATGAAATCTTTGGTATTATAATTAAGAACAATTGTTGTTCTATTTATAATAATAATGTTTTTGTATAGAATTGGAATATTACTTAATAAATTTTGTATACTTGACTTACATGAAAATAATTTTGCATATTGAACAAATTAGTATAAGAAAAGGAGATGATCATTCAAAGAGTTGAATGTGTGTATTTGCTGAAATACAAGTATGAATTATTTGAAAGGTTCAAACAATTCGAAGTGAAACAAATTGACAATGTATTAAGATTCTTTGATTAGATCAAGGAATAAATACTTGTGCAATAAGATTCTAGATCATCTCAAATGGTTTTTCATAATGGACGCCTCTCGATACATAATAATTGATTGATGTATCTGAAAGGAAAAATCATACCTTGTTGAACATAGTACGGTCCCATAATGATTTTACTGACATTCCAAATCCTTCTAGGGTTATGTCCTAGAAATGGCTGCATATCTACGAAAATGGTAACCTCTAAATCGGCCCCAAGACTCCATAAAAGTTATGGATGTGGAGGATTCCTAATCTTAAGTATGTTAAGATAAGGGGTTCCAACTTATGTGAAAAGGTTTCAAAAGGATAAGCTTGGGACAAGATTTGACAAGTGTCGATTTGTGGGACATCCTAAAGTAAGTTTAGGGTATATGTTCTATAATTCTACTTAGCAAAAGGTGTTTGTTGCGAAACACGCTTCTTTCTAAGATAAAGGTGTTTATCATTGAAAGGGCTAGTGGGAGGATAATAGATCTTGAAGAGTTCAAGAACCACAAAACACTATAAATCAAATAAGAGGAACCTATAGATATACCTATTGTACCACAACCGAATCAGAAATCGAATAATACCCAAGATACACCGGAGGTATGGATTCATCATAGATGATGATGATGAGGTACACATCATAGAAGATGATGATCCAGATTACATACGATGAGGTAAGTGTTGTAGTCACTCGTAGAAATGGATTGAAGCAAGTTTCTCAAATATGGAACATTCGTTTTGATGAGGCAATCAAAAGAGTTTGATTTTATCAAAAATAAGAATGAACCAAGTGTGTACAAAAGGGTCAGTGGGAGCGCCGTGACATTCCTAATATTATATGTTGATATACTACGGATAAGGAATGACATACCAATGCTACAATCAGTAATGATAAAGTTGTCTAAACATTCCTCCATGAATGGTTTGGGAAGAGTATCTTAATTGGGGATAAAATCTATATAGATAGATTCAAGAGGATGCTCAACTTAACCCAAGGAACGTGTATTCATTTGATGCTAAAGTCGTTTAGCATGGCAAACTCCAAGAGATGTCTCATGTTGATGAGCTATGGAGTGTATCTCTTTAATAGTCCGCATGACTCTCGAAAAGAGAGTCGACGATGAGTGACAATCATGCATGCAATGAAATGTACGAGACCGATGTTGATCACCATATTATGGAGAAGTTCACTATGAGTCGTTGAAAACATCTTAAAGTGCTTAACCTAAAGCACTAAGGATGTGATCGTATTCATGGTGGGTCTAAATTAAAACTAGAGGGCTTAACAGACTCAAGTTTTTCGAGACGTACCAAGATGATGAAAAATCCACTTTAAGGTAAAGTGTTATCTTGATCGATTGGTGCGATTGAATTGAAAGGTTCCAAACAAAGAAAGAGTTCTTTGGTTTAGTGATAAAGACAAAGTATATAGCTATAAATGAAGTCGCAAGTTGATTGTTTGGATTAAAAGTTCATTACGAACTAGGAATAGTTCCTAAGTCTCATCTTGGATCTAAACATGTGTTGTGGCACTTTCATTTGATTATTAGAATCATTGAAAGATGGGAAATCACTATAGAGATATTGGACTCTCATAAACAACATTACATATCCATTAACCAAAGCTTATCCAACAAACAGGATAATCGTCACTTAGAGAAGAAGAGTATGAGTTACCATGACGATTGGGCTTTAGTGCAAGTGGGAGATTGAAAGTAGTATGCACACAAGCCAATCATGTTTGATGATAAAGCATATACTTTGTAACAATCTTATTCATTTATTAATAAAAAGTATTAATTTATTAAAGGCTTTTAATTATCTACATGATCTTTGTTTTATAATATGTGATAAACCCATAGTTTTAAGCAATGCTTTTAGAATAATGATGATGATCATTCTAATGAGATCTAAATTCTTAGAAAGCTTAAAACTAAAATAGTTCCCAATCATTGGATTAGTAAATTGGGGATTAGTGAATCCGGATAGATTGGTACATACGTTGTCTTGCTCATTGGATGAGGATGATTGATCTCATGATCATTTGTGTGGAGACACTAAAGCAAGTATGTAGGTGCTTATTAGAGAATAAGTTCATCGAACGTTGCTCGCTAAGGAATACCTAATGGAGTTTTATTTGTCCATCAATAGGAATTCTCAGAGTAGTGATAGTAGTACAAGTAATCCTTGGACTTGAGATCATCATAGTATCTTGTGTATGATGAGTTATACTTTGACTTATTCCTTAAGACCCTTAGGGTATATCAAAGGGTATGCTTGGGTATAATAAGTTGTACATGGAGATAATGTATGATCAATAAAGAATCTACCACTTCTAATAAAAGAAGAGAAATGTCCTATGTGATTCGATAAATGACAACCCAAAGAGTCCTTGTTAAGGCGTAATGAAATTAGAAAGGAGTTTCTAATTTGCATTAATCGAGTTGTGCATTTAAGGATCGAAATACATATAATTAAATAAAATAAGACTTGACAAGAATTCCATGTCTTATATTTAATTGGGACATTGTATGGTGGAAGGATTGAATTGTCATGAGAACTATTTACTCAAAGGTTCTTTAATGATTAATGTTGAAATCTATATTATCCGGAAAGTCGTTGATCGCTAGGAGGCTTATCCCTATTGTAGAATAAATATTATTTATTTAAATAAATTAATTGTTTAATTTATTTATTTAAATAAGATTAGAATTGTTCTAATTGATTTATTCACAACCGGTTTAATATGGAGAACCTTAAGGGTCACACCATAAAAGGAAGAATAATTATTTAAGAAGTTAATGGCATAATCGTAATAATATATTATGTATATTTAATTTAATCTATGGTGATAGAATAAATTAAATAGCTTAATATTTATTATTTAATATTTTAAAATATTAAATATAAATTAATAAGAGGAGTCTTATTAATATTACTACAATTATTATTATTTTAATTTCTAAAAGAGTTTAGAAATTAATTTAATATAAGTACTCTCATTTATTCCTGATTGGATTAGGAAGGAAAATTAGTTAAAGGAGTTTAATTAATTATCCCTAATAAGATTAGGGAGCTTAATTAATTAAAAAGAATTTAATTAATTAAAACCCAATTCCTTAATCGTTAAGGTGGGTTGCCCACATCTATAAACAAGAGGAGTCTTATTATGGGTGATAGAGTTGTTGACTTTTCAACATACGACATAATTCCAATTGTTGGGAGAGTACACCCTTTCTATAGAGATAGAAAAACTAGGGTTTAGCCAACCACCCTTTTTCTTGAATCATTATTATTCCTTGGTGGATCACCTCTAGAGGCCAAACATATGGGTGGCTAACGTTGATCAAAGGAAGGAACAAAAAACCCGGTGGGATTCAAGTTGAACGCGAAAAGGATTTGGAGGTGAACTTGTACTGGAGGCTCGATCTTCAAGGGTATGATTTTATTCTTTATCTTTTCGTTTAATTAATAATTGTGCATAAAGGATGATCCGGGTATATGGTTTGTAATTTTTTTTTAAACTCTGATTTTTCCACGTTTCCGCATTATTTTGCAATTTGATTGCGTTATGAATATTACAAACCTAACAACTATATTCTGCTAAATTCCAGAAAAGAAATATTTTTGGGATTGATTTGGTATTTTTTATGAAAATGAACTAGTTATGAGTAAATGAATTAAATATGTTTTGTGAAGTAATAAAATTAGAAAATAGGATTTTATGGCTTGGAAATCCTATATAGGGTATATGCAGATTTTTGATGAGGGATGTAATCATTGATAATGAAATCTTATGAGTATGGCATTTTTGAATGATTAAATGCATTATTTGATAAAGTATAAACAATTAAAATAAATTGTTTATAAGTTTAAGGAATGATTAAAATATTATTATAATATTAATGATATTAGATTATGAGATTATTAAGTGATTAATAACATTTGGTTATTATTGAACGCTAGATAAATTATATTATAAATGTTTAATATTTATCATTTATCTCATTTGATTGATTCTTTATATCATTGTCATTATCCTCATGCTTATATTATGATGAAAGTCATCTGTGGCCTGTAGTGCATAGATGGACTTGGTATGATTATGACTAGGGATTATTCGGTATAATCATGACCGTAATGTTACAAATGACACGGTAAAAGTCCTCATTGGCCCGTAGTGCATTGATGGACAGTTTTTGGTATGATTATGGTTATGGATTCTCTTCGTCCAAGGGTGCAGAGATGAATTGTTTTATGGCATGATCAAGACCATTGATGAAAACACGATTATCTTTGGCCCGTAGTGCATAGATAATTAAGTGGTCGTGATATTAACGAATATCCTTGGCCATAGTGCGGGGATGATTCGATGATGTGGATTAATTATTGAAATGTCTCAAAGAATGAAATATTAATTCATGGATGTGATATTAACGAATATCCTTGACCGTAGTGCAGGGGTGATTCGATGATGTAGATTATTTATTAAGCTGAGTCTCAGCGATAAAATATTGATAATAAAATTTTAATTCATAAAAGATAGTAGATATCATGCTCTACTTGATTCTTCTAAAATACAGTTGTATGTCTTTGGCCTATAGTGCAAAGATGAATTGTTAATGAATATCTTTGGCCGTAGTGCAAAGATGAATTGATTAGTATGATTATGAGTAGAAATTGTGATTTGGTATAACCATGATTTTTTATGTTTTAGGTGAAGATAGGTGATAAAAAAAAATCGTCCTGGGTGCGAAGAGGAATTTAGAATCACAATTATGATTATGAGTTATTCATATGATTGTGGAAAAAATTGTTGATTGAGGTTACAGGGATAAAACATTATCGGTGGACTTTTAACACAGAGAAGATAATAAATCTGATGGTCTATTTGACTCTTCTAATGGATTGCTCGTTTCGCTGCAACTATGGTTGAAAAGTTTTATCATCTACCATATGTTCTAAATCTACGATTTATTATTGATGAAGGCTATTGATGATGTAAATTATCTTTAGTCATGATATTCTTTCTTCGGGCTAGTTGTCTTTTGACCCTTTTTTTCCTTCACAATTCTTTTCGTAAATAAGAGTGTAGCTGGGTCGAGCGGGGATAACAGGGGAATAAAACGGTGGTTTATAGCTGTTGAGGTTCTCCCTAAATATTATGAAAATAATTTTATTGATTACTTTAGATAAGTGTGTCGTATTGTATATATCATTTGATATTTAATTTTGGTGAACCGAATAGGGTGAGGTGAACCCAACTTTGGAAGGATGTTTTGCCACTATCATACAAAATGTCTAATGACATACAACCTCGTGTTATCATAAGATATGGTTGTGCACATCCACTTACTGAGTATATCTACGAGCACTACCTATATGATCTTGGAGTTTATTTGAAATATAATTTTTACTTGGAGACAGTAGAGATAGTTATATGTCAAGAGAAGACTCACCATTGGAAAGAAGATGATAGTAATCTTCTTGTTTTTCTTTGGGGTCTATTGGGTCAACCAAGGATAATTCTGTGGACATATGATATCTATCATAACCTAGACGCATGGCCTCCCATGTACGAAGGTTTCCTTGAGCACTTCCCTAAGATTTTAATTTCTAAAACAGTTTTTGACTATACTTTTATATAAAGTATCATTGTAAGGATGTGGTTGAGGCACCATGAGAGTTACATACATTTGTATTAAAACTCACAGTTAACTGTGGTCGTATTCTATACGACAGTTCAACAGTTATATAAATTAAGTTTGTATTTGATTTTTATAGTGTGATATATGGCGACTCAGAATAGGTCGTGTGGACCTATTTTGGGGGCATCACAGATGCCATGACTTCTGATTTCTGCCCTCACTTAAGTGACATTGTTAAATTTCATTCCCAACTCAAACTCAGGATCCTTTGTGACACCTTCACTAAATTATGATTGCAGCCCTTTTATGTAAGTCATGTATTTCAGGATCAAATTCATCAACTCTAGGCATCCTTTCCACATCAGATTCATCATAGTTAGAGGATGAAAATCCTGGTTCACGTGGTTCTTCTTGTGTACTCTGGGTTTTTGCAGTTTATTTTCTTTTCCCTTTATCCTTTATCTTTCTTGTTTCAGCTCCTTTTCCTTTGCCTTTCTGTCTTGCACCATTCCCTTCCCTTTGTCCCTTGCCCCAACCTCAGTTGCCCCAACCTCAGTCTCCCTAGCCTGATCACCCTCTGGCCCATCATCAATCCCCCTGGCATGCTCATAATCCTTTTCATCCTCATCTAAGTCATAATCCTCTTCATCCTTAGTTGACTCTTCCCCAAAACTATCCACATAATCTTCATCAGTTGACTCTCTTTCATCATCCAAGTCAATTGATGCTCCCACAGGTCTAATCACCTCTAAATATATTTCAATTAGCCTACCAGCAGGCATAAGCATACACATTGTCAGTATATCATCATCATTTTCTAACTCCCATAATCCCTTATCCATACCAGTTGCATATGTCTTGTACTGGGACTTAAAGTGTCCACCTTTATATCCCAACTCCTTCCCCATTTCGGCTATATCAAGTAAAGAGATGTAATCAGGATGACAGAAATCAAAATAGTTGAATGTACCTCCCACCATCTGCTTATGTGGGCTATCTTCAAGGTGTCCACCATGGAAAAATTTGACTGAAAAATATTCCTTATTGTCTGCACAACCACAAACATAAAGGGACCACTACCAGTTAAATGTGTGGACCACTACCCATAATTGGGACCACTACCCATAATCGGGAGAATAAAGCATAAAAAGGGACCACTACAAAACAAATACTACAAAAAGCAACAAACAAAGTTAAACTACTACCAGAACACAATAAACAAAGAAAAAGAAGTCACTAAACTACAAAAAGTACACACTAAAAAACACCAGACTATTATTGCCCATGTATTTGAAGCACTTACTGTATTCAGGGACACCCTTCTCTCCATAAACGTCATTGTCTATCGAATCCTTCAAGAATCGAGAATCACTCATCTTCTCCTTCATGAATCGCGAACCCTAAGCAAATTGATTTGGGGATTTCTGTCTGATAACCAACATAACCGGTGTCAAAATATCTGCCTAAGTCTTAAATGTAAACTACCAATCTTACCCATCTGTAATAAATATTACAGCCTTAGCCGGTCACAACCGGTCACTTTTGACCGGTTAAGTGGTAAAAGTGTGCGTTTTGTTACGTATAATTAAGTTTGGGGTGTAATTAGACACTTTTTTAAGTTTGGGGTGCAAAAATAAATAGGAAGTGAAGTTTGGGGTGCATTTTATTTTTTAGTCTTTATATAATTATACCAATTTAATACTTGTAAGTCATTTTTTCTTTTTAAATTAGTCTGTAATGGTACTTTTATGTACTTTCGTTCGGACGTAAAAGTTGTCTGGACATTTACGACCTAAATATTTTTATTTTTGGGTGATCAATAATGAAATATTAGTAATGTACTCTCTCTGTTTTTTTAATATAATTCGTTTTAGAATTGTGCACAAGTATTAAGAAAATAATTGTATAGTATTAAATATAATATCAATTGTCTATATTGCCCTTGTATTTATTGGGCAAACAATAGTAAAAGAACCAAAATTATATTTATTACTTTGAATAATATTAGAAACTAAGCAATTAATATTTACTTGAAATTCTCAAACGACTTATATTAAGAAACAAAAACAATTCTCTAAAACGACTTATATTAAAGAACGAAGGGAGTATAGTCTTTTATGTGTACTCTGAGTATTGTTATTACAAGAAATTTTCAATTTTATCCTAATGATTCTCATTATTTATGTCACCCTAGTTTCACACTAAAACATATAGGAAAAACTTGTTTATATATAATGAATTAAGTTATTAACAAAAGTTACTTCAATTATGACATTTTAGGTGAGTCTATGGCGAGTTAAAAGCCTAAAATGACCAAAGATTATAATATTGAGATATTGGTTTAAGACCTTTTTTTGGATGAATTTGATTCGCTACTTTCAACAAGTTGATTCTTCCGATTATATTGCCAGAAACGAAGGCTGGTTGTATTATATCCTCGCAATGGAGAGAGGCAAAGATCTATAAAATGCGTGTATAAATTATTAACATTAGAACCATCAACTTTTATTTCATGAAATTAAATTACTAATGATAGCACATTTAATCATGATTCATATAAATGGAAATCCTATTTACTATTCACATGAGAAAAACTTGTGAAATTATCAAATTCTCTTGTAAAAATAATAATTTCCTAATTTTATACATACAATTATATAAAGCTATATATTTATATATCAAATCTGTTAGTTATATAATTATATTATATTAATAATTAAGTGTGTAAAATAAATAAAACAGATTATTTGTGGTTATCCATTGGATATGAAAAACTCGATGAATATTTTCTGAAATTGATAGAATCGAGCATCTAATTTATACAATCGGAGGGGGGATTTTGCCTCTCTCTCCAATGGTTTGTTTTATGATAAAGTAATTAAATAGTAAATTTAATTACACCTTTTTTTGCTAAATTATTTAATTACACCTTTAATCAATACTTATATTTAAAAGGCCGACTTGTGTTTAGTTTTCAATTATTGTAGTGATCAACCGAGTTAACTTGATAGTGATTCCTATTATCCAACCAAGTTTACTCGGTATAAATAAATATTGTGTTTAATAATTATAATCGAGTTCACTTGATCATTGTTAATTTTATGCTTAATTATTTGTTGCATTAATGTTATTTAATTTTTTCATTATTGATGATAGGTGCGGAAATTTTAGTATTAATTGAATACTCATGTATGTTCATTTTTCGAGTTTCATGAATGTTAGTATAATACTCGGTTTACTATTATTTATGTGGATTGCACTTAGGTTGTGATGCCCTCAAATTCGAATTTATACCATTCAATTTGAGTCGTCAAAATACATACTATAAAAACAAATTATTCTATTTAAAATTATTACAATTTCATATATAGTACGACAATATTGATACCCAAATTATTACAATTCCGTATAAAATATGGCAACACACATTTTAAGTTCTCAGTATTGTCATGTTATTTTATAATTTGATGAGGATAACCACTAACTCAAACCATCACTCCATTCCCCTGTTCTTCCTGCTAGACCCAACTATATTCTTATTTCCTAAAAGGAATTGTGAAGCAAAAATGTGAGCACAAATAGCTCAGTAAAAAATATCATAACTAAGATAAATAATTTATTAATAACCTTCAACAGTAATAAATCAAATATTTAGAACATATAGTAGATGATATAAGTTTTCAACAAATAACAATAGTTAAATGAACAACCCATTAAAATATTCAAATAGATAATAATGTTTACTATCTTCTCCAATTGAAAAATTCATCATTAGTAAGACCCCAACTTATTATAAATGAAATTTAATTTCCTCTATTTATTATTTTGAAATAGTAAGAGTTGATTTGATTAATGTGGTTAGTTATGGGTAAAATGCGCAAATATTTCAAATAAGTAAATGGTTATAAAATATTCATTGTTGTTTTAGAATATTCGTTTGGTGTAATGGAATATTTATGCAATGACCACGACCTTAAATTGTGTGTGGGCCCCATAACGAAAATCGATTGGATGAAGAAAATGACAAGTATAAGTTGTTTATAGATAACGGCGTAATTGTTACCGTAATATTGTTGGAATACCCGGTAGTTAAAACATAGTAATACACGTTGTTGCACAGTAGCACACGGTATTGCACCAATTATTGATTCTTACGTAAGAAGACACTACTCAATAATTTTTACAGTAATTACTGTTCAATATTTTATTTTATTGATTCAATAATTGCTGCGTTGATATTTTATATTATTGTTATTTCAATAATTGTCACCACACAGTATTTTCCATTATCAGATCAATAATTCATATTATTTGAATAATATTATTAGATAGCATTATTAGCGGCAATATCTAGAAAGTTACATCAAGGAGAGGTTTGAATATCTAATTGCTTGGCGTCGAGAAGGAGAAATCCTTATTGAAAACCCCTATTTCCTGAACTACTGCGGTTGTCGACGTATTGTGATTACGTAATATTATTTGTGAATAATTAATTATTGATTTATATGATAAGAAAAATATTCATTTTATGTGGATATAGATGGAGAAAATTTTTAATGTGACAATTGTTGAAAATTGATATTTTATCTTTTCTGATAAAATAATTCATTTAAATATGTTATTATATTTTAATAATATAATAATGGTGATATTTTTACAATGAATGTGTGATATATGAATAAATGAGGATAAAGAGTATTTTTATTACAAAAAATATTTAACACATGTTTTGTGTGTTGATGGACCCCATTTTTAATTGAAATTTGATTATAGTCTGCAAAATCATCCGTATGTGGATTTTGGTCAATTTCTGTTTGGAATTTGAAAAAACTTTCTTCTGCAAAGTTGTAGAGAATTAAATTTTCTATGGAATGGACATAAGATTTGATTTTTTCTGATAAAATGACTATTTATTATGAATTATTGAAGTTTCAGAATATTGGGTCTGAATTGATTTTGTTACAAAAATTGTTTAAAACATATTTTTCATGTTGGCGGGCCCCACTAGCATGTGTGAATTGCTGAAATTCAGATTTCAAAGAGTGCGTATAATATTTTTATAAATATTATTATTTTATTAAATTTTCTGATTTGGTGTTCTAAGCATTTTCCTATAAATAGGGTGCTTAGGTTAGAATTGAAAATCACACCAGAAACTGAAGTTTTCTCTCTCTATATTATAGAGCGTATTTTTGTGAGTATTTAGATATCTTGAGTGTTGCTATACTACGCAAGTTTTTTCTTCATATATATCCGATATTTCAAATGTAAGTACTATTCTTTTGAGGTAAGGGATATTATTTTTTTAAAATGATATTATTTCTTTCAATATCATTATGCCGGAATATTGGTAAGATTTTTCTTGTGAAATTCTTATCTTTTTATGTCAGAGTTACTATTCACGAGTTACTATTCACGAAGCATGATGATTTTTCTTGTGGAATTTCTACCTTTTAGTGTCAAAGTTACTATTCACGTATACGACACTATTCAAGTATACGGCACTATTCATGAATACGACACTATTCACAGAAAAATTAAATTTTCTTTTCTGTGTCCAAGATATCTATTATGGATACTAGCTTTAATTGTATCCATGTTTTGATATTCATTCTTGAATTTTACTCCACTATGGTTATTTATGAAATATTTTTGAACTTGGATTGTTTAAAGTACGAATCCCTAATATTTGTTCTTTTGTCTCACTGGATTCGTTTTCTTTAAAATATATTTTTCATCATCCTCAGTCCTAAATGATGATATTACTGAATATCTTTGGCCTGTAGTGCAAAGATTAATTATTTTATGATGAATATCTTTGGCCCGTAGTGCAAAGATGAACAAGTGTTGAAATGAACATGACCGACTGATTAATATCTTTGACCTATAGTGCAAAGATGATTATTTAATTCAAGATGTATATTGATTGATGTTACAGGGATAAAATATCGATGATGGACTTTTAAATTCATAGATGATAGTATATTTCATTCTCTACTTAACTCTTCTAATGAATTGTTGTTTCCGCTGCAGTTGTTGATCTAAAATTTGTTGTCTATTGTATTCTATCAGATTTTTTCCTGTTGAAGACTAAGGATAATTTGTTGTACATTATCTTAGTCATAATATTCTTTACTGGGCTAGTTGAGCTCACCCTTTTCTTTTTTGTTCCATTTTTCTTCTCAGGAGGCGAGAATATAGCGGGAACTAGTCGGGGTGTGGAATGATGGTTCCAGATAGTTGTTTTAGTAGTCCTCACTATTTTGTAAAATAGTGTATCAATAATGAGGACTTTATTTGAGTGTGGATATTGTCTAAAAGATAATATTTGTATTTAAACTCACAGTTTATGTGTTGTCGTATTTTGCACGACAATTGTAATAATGAAGTTGTAGTTGTTTCTGTACCATGTATTTGGCGACTCAGAATAGGTTGGGTGGATTGGACCTATTTTGGGGGCATCACAATTAGTATTTTATCACTGTGACACCAATCAATAGTTCTTGGTCATAATGATGTTAACCAACAGATCATCTTTGCACTCAAATCAAAGATAACTTTCACCACGTGTCTTTGTCTGTAACACTAAATGTCATGATTATACAAATTCACAGTTCTGGGTCATAATCATGTCAATCAACAATTCTTCTTTGCACCCCGACAAAAAAGAACTTTCAACATGTATCTTTGTCATACAAGCTAAAAACACTCAACAATAATATTATTTTTGCACCCAGGCCAAAGACATTTATAACAACTTAATCTTGATGACTAGTAAAAATAATAATAATATAAAAGATGAACATAAATAATCAACATAAATAAATATAGAATAAATATTAGCGATTTTTAATTTAATTTATCCAGAGTTCAGGTTGTTAACACGATATCCATAAAATCGATTAGAGTTCTTAATATAAACTTCAAGAAAGTATAAGATTCACATTTTAAATATAACGATTTGAAATTTAATATGAATATTTAGATAAAATAAAATTAACTATTAAGGATAATCTACTAATTTTAGAAATTTTCACCATTTAATGATAAGATTGTAGAGACGAATAATAATTTCTTACCATAAATTTAAGAGTATGAAAGAAAATGATATCCCTTACCTTAATAGGAAACTAAATTCTACAATTTTAGTAGACGAATTTTGTGGTTTTGGTGTGTGTGTTTCTTGAATGTTTCATCTTCTTCTTCTCTATCTTATTCTCACTCTTTAGCTTTCTATTATTCGTTGCAAGTAAAATACGAAGAATACTTATTTTTATTTATTGACCAACTTAAATTGGCCCTTGACCATATGGAGGGGCAAAATGTAAATTGACCCTTAGTCTTATAGAAAGGGGCAAAATGACTTTTGGCAATATGGAAGAAGCAAAATGACTCTTGACAATATAGAAGGGGCAAAACAACTATTGGAAATATAGAAGAGGCAAAATGTAAATTGACCCTTGGCTAAAATGACTATTATATTACAAAGTTATAATAGGCTAACATCTTATTTCTTTTGAGTGTCGGCAACTTATTATTAAAAGATATAATATTACACTAATTTAATATAATATTATAATAATATATTTAAATGCATATTATTATCAGATAAAATAATTATGAAAAAATATGTCAAACTTACAACAAACGTCTCATTCTAAACCTCTCTATTTATATAAAAAAATTAAACAAATATCTACCACACATCACTTACTATACTTATTTTGCTTATCTTTAATTAACACCTTTTATTCATCAATTATTTCACATTAATATTATATGCTCACAATACTGAGGGTCTTCCGTAAAAATAATATCTTTCATTGATAAAACTTCTAGACATTGCCAATTATGCTAAATGGTCTAATAATATCATATCAAATAATATGAGTTACTAAGACGTATCAATTATTGATTTAATAATATGAAATATTGTGCAGTTGCTGCCATAACATTTATTAAGTTCAATAATATGAAATATTGTGTAGTTTCTATTGTAACAATTATTGAATCAATAATATGAAGTACTGTGCAATACCGTGTGATATTGTAAAATGTCGCGTGACACTGTTGAATATCGCATGTTATTATTCTTTTATCATCAAATATTTAAATAGTTAAAAGTAATAATACCGTTGACAATCTTTATTAAAAGGGTTATTTCTGTCGTTTTTTGCATCCGACAATATTTCATTGTGGGACCCACCAATGATTGATTATTTCAGCGTCGTCGTACTTTTACCTAATATTCTCGACAAAACGAATATTCACCAACACAACGAATATTTCTCAACATACTTTTATAATTTGCACATATCATAATTAACTTTAACCTTTTATCAACTTAACATTTTACTGCTTAAAATTATAATCATAAATAAAATTAAAATTTTATTTCATAGAAGTCGAGATCTTACATAGGCCCAATTTTAAATGACTGAAAAAAATTGACAATTACTATATTATATGTTTAAATATAAACTTAAGTAATAGTCATTGCGCCACACACATTATGTGTGTAATTATTTTAAGGACATAATAGTAATTTTTCTAATTTAAAAAATACAATTAAAAGGGACAATATCGTAACAAAACCAAACTTATAGGAGCAGAAAGGGAAGGAGATTTGTGACAGAGTGTCAAGGCTAATGTCACCAACTCATCATCCCTCTCTCCCATTATTTATTCTTGATGTGTTATTCAGCATAAAATTTAAGAAAATTCTTGTTATTGGAAATAATTTGTGAGACCCCGAAACAATTTTTCTATTTTGGTAAATAGTTAAATTGATAAATGTTTAAAATTAAGGGTAATATGTGAAATTTTTTTAAAGTAAGCAAGTTGATATAAAATATTCGTTGTGTTTTAAAAATATTCGATTAGTGGGAATATTCTTTTTCGTGGAATATTCGCATGCACGACTAAGACAATCATTAAAGGACCCCACAACTAAATTATAATCTGGATTGAGAAAGCGACAAAAATATTTTTATGAAAATAATGGCGGAAGTTTTACATTTAAAACTATTGAACTACTCGGTAGTAAAAGTACAGTAATACCCGTGGTTGCATAGTAGCACACGGTATTTGTAAGACCCCAACTTTTATGAATAAAAATGAATTTTCTATAAATATCATTTTTGAATATTATGGAATAAATTTGATATAATGTTATAGTTGTGGGTAATATTTATAAATTTTGTAAAGTACGCAAGTTGTTGTATAATATTCGATTGATCAGGGAATATTCGTACGACGACACAATCATTGGTGGACCCCACAACAGAATTATTGTCGGATTGAGAAAATGATAAAAATATTTTTATGAAAACAACGGCGGAAGTTTTCCACCACCCCTACTCCGATTATATCACTACAAGAAAAAGTCTTACTTCCGACAAAATTATTTCCGAGGGAAAATATTCAGTCGTAAATAGAGTAAATTCGACGAAATTATCTGTCGGAAATAGTTCCCTTGAATATAAGTTATGTTCGATTGAATTCTGTAGAACATACACCCAGGAAAATGGCGCCAATGTTCCCGCAGCGCCAACTCTATTTTTGAGGGAATGGTAATTAATGTAAGACCGCAACTTATTATTAATAAAATTAAATTTTCTCTATTTATTATTTTGAAATAGTAAGGGTTGATTTGATTAATGTGGATAGTTATGGGTAAAATACGCAAATATTTCAAATAAGCAAGTGGTTATAAAATATTCGTTTGGTCGTGGAATATTCTTACCATCGGAGAATATTCGCGACGCCAACAATTTGTTATGGGCCCCATAATGTAAAGCGATTGGATAAAAAAATGACAAATATAAGTTATTTAAAAATAACTACCAGTAGTTATTCACAGATTATCTAATGTTAAAATACTCGGTGGTTAAAACACAAGAAGATACTAGCGGTATTGCACGATTTATTGATTCTTACGTAAGAAGGCACTTTACTCAATAATTGTTACAATAATTATTCAATATTTTATTTTATTGATTTAATAATTGATGTGTTGATATTTTATATTACTGTTGTTTCAATAATTGTCACTACACAGTATTTTTCATTATCGAAGCAATAATTCATATTATCCGAATAATATTATTAGATAACATTATTGGCAATGTCTAGAAAGTTCGTCTAAGGAGAGGTTTGGTCACCTAATTGCTACGCCAAAGAAGGAGAAATCCTTATTGGAAAGTCCCCTCTATCCTGGGAACTGCTTGGTTGTCAATATTGTGATTATGTAATATTATTTGTGAATAATTAATTATTGATTTATAGGATGAGAAAAATATTGATTTTATGTAGATATAGATGGAGAAATTTTTTAATGTGATAATTGTTAAAAATTAATATTTTATCTTTTTCTGAAAAAATAATTCATTTAAATATATTATTATATTATTATAATATAATAACGGTGATATCTTTACAATGAATATTGGATATATGAGTATATGAGGAGGAGGAGTATTTTTATTACCAAAAATATTTAAAACATGTTTTTCATGTTTGTGGACCCCATTTCTTGACTGAAATTTGATTATAGCCTGTAAAATCACCCGTTTGTGGATTTCGATCAATTTCTGTTTGGAATTTGGAAAAACTTTCTTCTGTAAAGTTGTAGATAATGGAATTTCCTATGGAAAAATCGCGAGTTTTGAATTTTTCTAACAAAAGGGCTATTTATTATGAATTATTGAAGTTCTGGATTAATTAATTATCATTTTTTGGAGTTTTAAGCCACTTTTGCATGAAAAACGTTTTTGTCACTTAGGAGACATGTGTTAGTGGCTGATTTCAGCTGGTGGTGTGCGTAGGAAGATGTGGAAAATTAATATTATTAATTTATTAAATTTTCTCCTTTGGTGTTCTAAGCATTTTCCTATAAATAGGGTGCTTAGGTTAGAATTGAAAATTACACCAGAAACTGAAGTTTTCTCTCTTTCTCTCTCGATATGTTGAAATATTCTTGTGAGTATTTTAATACTTTGAGTGTTTATATATCTGGTGCGAGTTCAAGTCATAGCTTATATTGATTGTTTCAACTAAAAGTCTATTCTTCTTTAAGGTAAGGGATATTATTTTTTTTAAAATGATATTATTTCTTCCAATATCATTATGCCGAAGTATTGATCTGAAATTTTAATCAAATTTGGAACTTTTTGTGTCGGGGTTACTATTCACGTATACGGCACTATTCATGAATACGGCACTATTCATCGAAAAAATAAAATTTTTCCTTTTCATCCAAAATATCTATTATGGATACTAGCTTTGATTGTATCCATGTTTTGATCATTCTTGAATTTTACACCATTATGATTATTTATGAGGTATTTTTGGACATGAAATAGCTGAAATACGAATCCTTAATGTTTATTCTTTTATTTCACTGGATTCGATTCTTTTAAAATATTTTTCATCATCCTCAGTCCTAAATGATGATATACTTGAATATCTTTGGTCTGTAGTACAAAGATGGTTGATTTTATTATGAATATCTTTGGCTGTGGTGCAAAGATGTACAGGTGTTGAGATGAACATGACCAACTGATGAATATCTTTGGCCTGTAGTGCAAAGATGAACATTTGACTCAAGATGTGTATTGATTGATGTTACAGGGATAAAATAATGATGATGGACTGTTAAATTCATAGATATTAGTAGATTTCATCCTCTACGTAACTCTTCTATGAATTATTATTTCCGCTGCGAATATTGATCTAAAACTTGTTGTTTAGTGTATTCTCTCAGATTTTTCCCTGTTAAAGACAAACGATAATTTGTTGTATATTATCTTAGTCATAATATTCTTTACTGGGCTAGTTGAGCTCGCCCTTTTTCTTTTTGTTCCATTTTTCTTCTCGTGAGGCGAGAATATAATGTACTAGTTCTGGTATGGAATGAAGGTTCTAGAGAGAGTTGTTTAGTAGTCCTCGCCATTTTTATAAAATAATGTATCAATAAATGTGATGAGGATTTATTTGGGTATAGATATTGTCTAGAAGATAATATTTGTATTTAAACTCACAGCTTTATGGTTGTATTAATAAAGTTGTAGTTGTTTACATACCATGTATTGATAACTCGTAATGGGTGGTGTATACCTATTTTGGGGGCGTCCATACTTGGTATCGAGCTTAGGGATATGATCTCTGGCGAGATCGGGAATAGAACTAGGAGGGAGAGACGAGTAAATCCTTCGCTAAAGTGTATCCTACCTAAGCTTATTTGTTAGTTGGTCAGTATATAGGGATATTATGTGATTTATTGATTTCCTTAATTAACCCTTATTTTATGGCAGTATTTAAGAATGGCATCCGAGAATGTTAACAGTGGAGTAAATGAGACCGTGGAGATGCTGTCAGACTTACCAAAGAGGAGAACGTATAACAGTGACAATGTTCCTCCCGTGAACAACACCACCACTAGCGCGAGATGATGAACGACGGATGTTTAGAAGTTTTTTGCGCTTCATGCAAAATCGACGGCGAGGAGACTCGTGTTCAAAATACGAGGAAGAAATGATAGCAATTACTTGGTTATCACAACGAGCGATTCAAAGAGTTGGGACCACCGACTGCAGGGAAAGCCGGATTCTATTAAAGGCGAGAGACGTGGGTCAAATAAATCACCAAAATATTCGATGTCTTGGGATGCACGGAGGAGCAGAAGGTGCCATTCGCCACCTTTATGTTCCGTAATGAGGCAGACATCGGTGGGAATCATCGTGAAGTGTACCCACCCATCAAGGCCAAAGATGTCTTGGGAGACATTTCAGAAACTATTTAATGACAAATACTTTCCTGAAAGTGTTCGTCATATGAAGGAGGTAGAGTTTATTAGACTGGAGCAGAATAACCTGACGGTGTCTCAGTACGAGGCAAAGTTTACAGAGTTATCCAGGTTTGCACCTCATTTGGCGGATGTTTCTAAGAGGTTTGAAACCCGGCATACGTCAGTATCTCATTTCTCATAAATTTTCTCTTTATACAGATGTTGTAAACAGGGTTCAATTGTTAGAGCGAGATAACGAGTACGTTCAACCGAGGGACCACAACCAGGATCATACCGTAGATAGCGATCAATGTAATAATGATAACCAAATGAAAAAGAAAAAGATTTTGACAAAATGGTAACCACTCGGTGGTAATCATAGCCATGAAAATAAAAAGAAGCGAGTCTGGGGAGATTTTAAAAAAGGAGATTCAACAATGACAATACGAAGACGTCAAAGACCAAAGAAGAATCGGTTCTAAGGAAGGAGAACGACCACCGGTCGTATCTACAAATCGGAGAGAGGATATATCACCCTGAAACCGCCTTTACAACAGCTCAAGGTATGCCATAATTGTGGAAAAGAAGGACATATCGCCGAGATTATGCAGTGGCGAAACCTAGTTCAATGAGGGGACGGTGACTCAAAAGGTCATCCCGGAAAAGTCAAAGTCAATCGCCTCTGGAAGAAGCGTTTGTCACGACCGGTCAAAATGTGAGGAACCCAAACGAGGTGATCATGGGTAAGCTAATCATAAATTCTTGCGAAGTTTATACCTTACTTGATACCGGGTGCTACCCATTCATTTATCTCTCCGCTTGTGCTCAACGTTTAAACTTGACTCGAGAAATTAGACTTTGACCTATCTCGTGGAAACTCCGTTAGAGAAACTTTCATCACATCCACTGCTTATAAATCTTGTCTAATCTAAGTTGGTACCATCACATTACCTGTTGACCTTATCTCTTTAAAGATACTTGCTTTTGATGTGATTTTAGGGATTGATTGGTTAACTACTCATCATGCCAAAATTGATTGTTTTCGTAAGGTTGTTAGCTTTCATATTCCTAAACAACATGTTGTATGCAATTCAAGCAACTAAACCATTAAAATCAATCAATTTCGCTATATCTAATCATAAAGCTATTCGCTTATTGAAAAACGATGTCAAGCTTTCTTAGCCCATGTTATGGATTTGAATAAAGACACGTCAAAATTGAATAATATTCCCGTTGTTATTGACTTTCCCGACGTATTTCGAAGAACTTCCCGGCCTACCCCTAACGTGAAGTTGAATTCTTTATTGATCTTGAACTCGGTACAAAGCCCATTTCTAAAACCCCATATCGAATGGCTCTATTGAACTTCGTGAGTTAAAGGTCCAACTACGAGAATTGTTGGACATCGGTTTCATTCGCCCCAGTACATCTCCTCGGGGTGCTCTTGTTTTATTCGTAAGAAGAAGAAAGACTAGTATGCGACTTTATATTGACTATCGAGAATCGAACCATGTCACCATCAAGAATAGGGTATCCTCTACCTCGTATTGATGACTGTTTGACCACGGTTCAAGGAGCACAATTCTTTTCAAAGATTGATCTTAGCTTACGGATATCATCAATTTGAAGATTAGAATCGAGGATATTCCAAAGACCGCCTTGAAACTTCGATGCGGGCATTATGAATTCTTAGTCATGTCTTTCTTGATTGACTAATGCTCCAGCGGCTTTTATGGATATGATGAACCGAGTATTCAAGGAATATTTGGATCAGTTCGTTGTTATCTTTATTGATGACATCCTCATATATTCCAAAATTCGTGAAAATCATGAGCACCATTTGAAGCTGGTACTCCAAAGGCTTCGTGAAAACAAACTATATGCCAAGTTGAAGAAATGCGAGTTCTGGATTTAGGAAGTAGCATTCCTTGGGCACGTGGTGTCAAAACATGGAGTATCTGTGGACCCGACGAAGATTGAAGAAATACAAAGTTGGGAGCAACCAAAGCTCGGTGGATCAAGACGTTGCTTTTCGGGCTTACTTGGTTATTATTATCGGAGATTCGTGGAAGGATTTTCTCGAATCGCTACTCCATTAACTCAAATTGACTCGGAAAGATATAAAATTCGTTTGGAGCGAAGAATGCGAGAAGAGTTTCCAAGAGCTTAAGAGAGACTTATTTCGGACTGTTCTAACAATACCATCCGTTTGGATGGATTTGTTATCTACAACAATGCTTCTTGCAAAGGGGTTAGGATGTGTTCTCATGCAACGTGGAAAGTCATAGCTTTATGCCTCGCGACAACTTAAAGAATATGAGAGGAATTATCCTACTCATGATCTAGAGTTAGCGTTGATCATTTTCAAGCTAAAGATCCTGAGGCACTATCTATACGGGAGAAAGTGGAGATATATTCGACCATAAAAGCCTCAAATATTTCTTCACTCAAAAAGAACTTAATATGCTTAGCAATGACGTTGGCTCGAGCTATTGAAAGACTACGATCACACTATTCAATATCATCCCGAAAAACGAACGTAAGAGGTACGCGTTGAGTGAAGATCATATGCGGAACGAATGCGATGATGTCAAGTATACGCAGAGCCAACTTTAATAGAAAAAGTTAAGGTTGCTCGAGCCAATGAATCTTGAGTGATGCATATGAAGAAGAAAGTACAAGAAAGTGTTATTCCTGAAGCGAGAATTGATAAAGAAGGAATACTTCGAGTCCACTCCAGATTTTGTGTTCCTAACGACTCTAATTTGAAGTACAAGATTATGATGGAGGCACACAATACACCGTTTGCAATTCATTCTGGAAGTACCAAGATGTATCGTGATCTTCGACATACATTTTGGTGGAACAATATGAAGAGAGAGATTGCAAAGTTTATCTAGATGTGTTTAACTTGTCAACGTGTAAAGGCGGAGCATCAAGTGCCTAAGGGTCCATTACAACCACTTGAGATTCCGAAATGGAAGTGGGAACATATTACCATGGATTTTGTTACGGGTCTTCCTATGGTTTCTCAAGGCATAAATGCTATTTGGGTTATTGTTGATAGATTAACCAAGTCTGCACATTTCTTGCCGATACGGGAGACTTATTCCCTTGAACATCTTACTAGTATGTATGTAAATGAGATTGTGAGGTTGCATGGCATGCCAGTATCCATAGTTTTGGATCGTGACCCAAGATTCACTTCAAGATTTTGGGTTAGCTTGCAAAAAGCTATGGGCACGGATTTATTTATTGGGCTTTGGCATACCATCCTCAAACGGACGGACAATCGGAGAGGACTATTCAAACTCTTGAAGATCTATTAAGACTCTGTGTCCTAAACTTCAAGGGCAGTTGGGATAAGTATTTACTATTGGTGGAATTCTCCTACAACAACAGCTTATCGAGCAAAGTATAGGTGTGGCTCCATTTGAAGCATTATATGGACGAAAGTGTCGCTCTCCATATGTTGGGGACGAGGTGGGTGAAGTAACATTGTTGGGACCCGAGTTATTACGTATGATTACGGAAAAAGATCCAAATGATTCGACAACGATATAAACCAAGACAAGATCGACAAAAGAGTTATGCGGATCTTCATCGAAAGGACGTAGAATTTAGTATTGGGGATTATGTATTGTTGCGTGTTGCCCCATTGAAGGGAGTTACAAGATTTGGGAAGAGAGGAAAGCTCAATCCACGATTATTGGTCCATTTCAAATTATTGACCGAGTAAGAAATGTAGCCTATAGACTCGCATTACCTCCGAGTATGTCTCGTGTTCACAATGTGTTTCACATATATGTACTTCGTAAATATGTGAAAGACCCGAACCACGTTATAGAATTAGAACCAGACGAGATAGCCGAAGACTTAACATATGAAGAGGTACCTGTCAATATTTTGGATAGGAAGGAGCATGTCCTATGTGACGCCCCCAAAATTAGGTATACGTCACCCATCTTGGGTCGCCACTTACATGGTACATAAATTCAAATACAACTTACTAATATAACTGTCGTGTACAATACGACATAAACTGTGAGTTTGAATACAAATATTGTTCACTACTAGATATTATACAAACTCAAAAGGAGTCCTCATTATAACTATTATCACACTATTTCACGTAATAGTGAGGACTACTAATGCTATCCTCCGACCATTACTCCGCTCCCGACTCGTCCCAAATATGTTCTCATTTCACAGAGAAACAAAGGTGAAAGAAAGGGTGAGCTCAACTAGCCCAAGAAGAAATATTATGACTAAGATAATGCGAGAATAATTTATCATTAGCCTTCAACGGTGTTAAACCGATAAAATACAATAGACAACAAGTTTAATCTGCGGTGGGATAAGCAATCCATTAAAAGAGTCAAGTAGAGAATAAAGTCTACTATCTTTTAGGTTTTAAAAGGTTTTTCATCATCAAGTATAGTTTGAGACTCAAACTTTAATAAATAATCCACATCATCGAATCACCCCTTACTACTGCCAAGGATATTCATCAAATTATCAATGGTCATGACTATACCGAATCACCCCCTCGATCATAATCATACCAAAAACTATCCATCATCAGACATACGTGCCACCGAGGACTTTTATCACCTCATTTATAACAAGCCATGATTATACCGAATGATCCCTAGTCATAATCATACTAAGTTCATCTATACACGTAAGTCAAGAAGATAACATAATATAACATGAGGATGATGACAATGACATAATAATTCAATAAAACAAGTTCAAGAATTATTTTATCCAGAATTATTAACGTCCAAATTGTCAAAATGATACTTTGCTTTGTAGAGTAAAATTCAAGAATGATCGTAAGAATATTTCCATGAAAAGATCTTGGATGAAACGCAAATATCAAGGATATTCTACTAATTTCATGGAGTATAAAGTCAAAGATTTAATCAACTGGGTATAATAAAGAATGGAATAACAAAAGAAATCACCATGCATGCGGATTAGCAGATAAAGTTATTCTAATGTAATATTATTAACGAAACCAAATCGTGAAATTCACACCGGCGGGATGTTCCAACGAATAATAAAGATGGAACCCGGATCCTGTGTAAAACACACGATAGGATATTCCAATAGAATGATAAAGATTTTAACCAGTCCTGTAAAAACACACGCATGTGGATATTCCAAATGTAATAATAAAGAATGGAATAACGAAAGAAGATCACCAAGTATAGGGGATTACACAGATATACGAGTTATTCCAATGAATAAATAAGAATGGAATAACATAAGGATTTCACCAAGTATAGGGTATCTTGCATATATACAAAGTTATGTATAAGGTATACCACTTTTTACAAAGTTATTCCAATGTAATAATAATGAATGGAATAATGTAAGTTCTCTTCATGAATAAGAAAGAATAACACCCCTTACGGGCACAACAAATAATACCCTTACCTTAGAAGAACTGAATATTGGCGAGGTGAAGTAGCGAGATACTTTTCTTCTTTCTCTCTATAGTTTCTCTCTAAAGTTTCAAAGAATTCGTGAAAATAATGAAGCACTAGGCCTCTATTTATAGAAGATTTCTAGCTTAAGACCCGCCATGTGAAAAAAGGCAAGTGGCTCGACGACCGTGATGTGAAAAGAAAAGTGGTTTGACGCCTTTGTAATGTGAAACGACAAGTGGTTCGGCGCTTTGTAATGTGAAACAACAAGTGGTTCGACCTTTTGAATGTGAAAACGACAAGTGGTTCGGCGCTGTAATGTGAAACGACAAGTGGTTCGACGCTTTGTAATGTGAAACGACAAGTGGTTCGGCGCTTAGAATGTGAAACTAAGTGGTTCGACGCTTTGTAAAGGTAATTACTATTGACGAAGGTAATTACTATTCACAAAGGTAATTACTATTGACGAAGGTAATTACTATTCACAAAGGTAATTACTATTGACGAAGGTAATTACTATTCACAAAGGTAATTACTATTGACGAAGGTAATTACTTATTCACAAAAGTAATTACTATTATCGAAGGTAATTTATTTATTGAGAGACTCTTAGATGATGACATATGGGCCCCATAAAATAATCAAACTTACCACAAATGTCTCATAACAGACTCTTTATATACATCAAGGATTGAATAAATATTACCACAAATCATTTTATTTTTAATCAACACATATTTAATCTTTCAACAATTATTAATTATTTATAACTTGTTGTCTCAATTATTGATTTAATACTATAACATATTATACAGATGATACTGTGACAATAATTGAATCAATAATATAAGAGATATGATGCAGTAATTATTGTAGCAATAATTGAGCATAGCTGAGTGACTTCTCATGTAAGCATCAATAATCAATATCGTGTGCTACTATAATACTACTACGATATTATCAGATTTTTTTACTACTCGGGTAGTTCAGCTTTTAATTCAGTAACACCTCCTGCCGTTATTTTTATAGAAAGATAATTTTGTCGCTTTTCTAACTACGACAATACTTCGTTATGGGGTCCACTATTGATTGAGTAGTCAGATGAATATTCCTCGACAAAAGAATATTCCCAGACCAAACGAATATTTTATAACAACTTGCATACTTTGCAAAATTTATAAATACTACCCACAACTATAATATTATCTCAAATTCATACCATAATATTAAAAAATTATTTCGACAAAAATTAAATCTTTATTGATAAAATCTGGGGTCTCACATCCTACGCACAAAGGTCATACCACAAGTTAAAGTTTTGTGGAGGAATCATGCTATAGAAGAAATGACCTAGGAATTAGAAACGGAAATGAAAGCGAGATATCCTCACCTTTTCGAAACACCATGTACGTACGTCAATTTCGAGGACGAAATTTCATAAGGAGGGGAGGTTGTAAGACCCCAACTTATTATTAATGAAATTAAATTTTCTCTATTTATTATTTTGAAATAGTAAGGGTTGATTTGATTAATGTGGATAATTATGGGTAAAATACGCAAATATTTCAAATAAGCAAGTGGTTATAAAATATTCGTTTGGTCGTGGAATATTCTTACTGTCGGGGAATATTCGTACGACGGCGCAACCTTGTGTGGGCCCCATAACGAAAAGCGATTGGATGAAGAAAACGACAAATATAAGTTGTTTAAAAATAACGGCGTAGTTGTTATCAAGTATTATCTGTTAAAATACTCGATGGTTAAAACACAAAGAAGCTTTACAGTATTGCACCAATTATTGATTCTTACGTAAAAGGCACTACTCAATAATTGTTACGATAATTAATGTTCAATATTTTTATTTTATTGATTCAATAATTGTTGTGTTGATATTTTATATTCTTGTTGTTTCATAATTATCACTACACGATTTTCATTATCGAAACAATAATTCATATTATCCTGAATAATATTATTAGATAACATTATTGGCAATATCTAGAAAGTTCATCTAAGGAGAGGTTTGGTCATCTAATTGCTACCAAGAGTGAGAAATCCTTATTGAAAAGCCCCTCTATCCCTGAACCGCCTCGGGTTGTTGTTGTGATTCTCAGTATTATTTGTGAATAATTAATTATTGATTTATAGGATGAGAAAATATTGATTTTATGTGGATATAGATGGAGAAAATTTTAATGTGACAATTGTTGAAAATTAATATTTTATCTTTTTCTGAAAAAATAATTCATTTAAATATATTATTATTATAATAACGGTGATATCTTTACAATAAATATGGGATATATGAGTATATGAGGAGGAGGAGTATTTTTATTACCAAAAATATTTAAAACATGTTTTTCATGTCTGTGGACCCCATTTTTTGACTAAAATTTGATTATAGCCTGTAAAATCACCCGTTTGTGGATTTTGGTCAATTTTTGTTTGGAATTTGGAAAAAATTTCTTCTGCAAAGTTGTAGATAATGGAATTTCCTATGGAAAAGATGCGAGTTTCAAATTATTCTGACAAAAAGGCTATTTATTATGAATTATTGAATTTCTGGGCTATTTTTTTTTGTAGTTTCTGACAAAACGTTTTTGTCACTTAGGAGACATGTGTTAGTGGCTGATTTCAGCTGGTGGTGTGCGTAGGAAGATGTGGAAAATTAATATTATTAATTTATTAAATTTTACCTTTGGTGTTTCTAAGCATTTTCCTATAAATAGGTCTTTAGGTTAGAATTAAAAATTACACCGTAAATGTAAGTTTTCTCTCTTCTCTCTCGATATATTGAGCGTATTCTTGTGAGTATTTTAATACTTTGAGTGTTGCTATACGGTGCGAGTTCAAGTCATAGCTTATATCCGGTGTTTCAACTAGAAGTACTATTCTTTCGAGGTAAGGGATATTATTTTTTTTAAAATGATATTATTTCTTCCAATATCATTATACCGAAGTATTGATCTGAAATTTTAATCAAATTTGGAACTTTTTGTGTCGGGGTTACTATTCACGTATACGGCACTATTCATGAATACGACACTATTCATCGAAAAAATAAATTTTTTTCTTTTCATCCAAAATATCTATTATGGATACTAGCTTTGATTGTATCCATGTTTTGATCATTCTTGAATTTTACACCACTATGATTATTTATGAGGTATTTTTGGACATGAAATAGTTGAAATATGAATCCTTAATGTTTATTCTTTTGTTTCACTGGATTCGATTCTTTTAAAATATTTTTCATCATCCTCAGTCCTAAATGATGATATACTTGAATATCTTTGGTCTGTAGTGTAAAGATGGTTGATTCTATTATGAATATCTTTGGTCGTGGTGCAAAGATGTACAGGTGTTGAGATGAACATGACCAACTGATGAATATCTTTGGCCTGTAGTGCAAAGATGAACATTTGACTCAAGATGTGTATTGATTGATGTTACAGGGATAAAATAATGATGATGGACTGTTAAATTCATAGATATTAGTAGATTTCATCATCTACGTAACTCTTCTATGAATTATTATTTTCGCTGCGAATATTGATCTTAAACTTGTTGTTTAGTGTATTCTCTCAGATTTTTCCCTGTTGAAGACTAACGATAATTTATTGTATATTATCTTAGTCATAATATTCTTTACTGGGCTAGTTGAGCTCACCCTTTTTCTTTTTGTTCCATTTTTCTTCTCAAGAGGCGAGAATATAGCGAGTACTAGTCGGGGTATGGAATGAAGGTTTTAGAGAGAGTTGTTTAGTAGTCCTCACCATTTTTGTAAAATAATGTATTAATAAATGTGATGAGGATTTATTTGGGTATAGATATTGTCTAGAAGATAATATTTGTATTTAAACTCACAGTTTTATGGTTGTATTAATAAAGTTGTAGTTGTTTCTGTACCATGTATTAACAACTCAGAATGGGTGATGTATACCTATTTTGGGGGCGTCACAATTAATCCAGACGGAATATCCGTCGAAGATAACGTAATTTCGAGGGAATGAATTCTGAGAGAATGTTCCGTCGAAAATAGCCTTTAAAACCTAAAACCCAGTTCTGTTCCTGCTAGCGCCAACTCTATTTTTGAGGAAATGGTAATTAATCCCGACGGAATATCCGTCAAAGATAACGTAATTTCGAGGGAATGAATTCTGAGGGAATGTTCAGTCGGAAATAGCCTTTAAAACCTAAAACCCAGTTCACTTCCCCCAGCCGCCTCATGTTATCTCTCTCACTCTGTCTCAGCTCGCTCTCATCTCTCTCTGTCCCTCGTCTCTCTCTGCTCTGGCGACCACCTCTTCTCCCTTCGGCGACCACCTCTCCTCCCTCCGGCGACGACATCTCCTTCTCCTCCCCTCCGGCAGCTTCTTCTCCTCCCCTTCGGCAGTGGTTAGCAGTTTCTCCTACCCATTTGTTTCTCTATTTTTTGCTAGCATATAATTGTTGGTATAATTTGATATGGGATAACTTTGTGAATTAATATATATATATATATATATATATATATATATTATTATTGCTAAAAGTATGAAATTGGTCTAAATTTAGTTGTTGGTCTAGCATATAATTGTTCCCCCTCCGGCAGTGCTATTTTTGTTTGTTGAATTTGTTAATTGTTGGCATATAATTGTTTCCCCTCCAGCAGTGCTATAATTTTGTTGGCTGAATTTGTTAATTATTGGCATATAATTGTTCCTCCTCCGGCAGTGCTATAATTTTGTTGGCATATAATTTTGTTGGCTGAATTTGGTCTAGCATATAATTGTCTGCCTTATGTTAATTTTTGGTATATTTGCTATTTCCGACAGAATTGTCGTCATAATTATGCAATTGTAAAATTTGTGGGTCATACAAGTATATTTATTTATTATGTAATTAATTTTCCAATATTAAAATATAAACTAAGTAGCATTTACTTAGTTTCTTACTACTAAAATAAAATAAAATAAATTTAATTTAATTTAGTTTATTAAATAAAATAAATTTTAAAAATTAGATAATATAATATAATACAAAATAAAGTAAAATAAAATAAAATAATAAATTGAATAAAATAAAACAAATTTGATTTAATTTAATAAATAAATTAAATTTAATAAAAATATTTAAAAATATATAATATAATACAAATAAAATACAATTCAATAAAAAATAAAATAAAATAATAAAATAAATTTAATTTAATTTAAATTAAATTAAATTTTATAATTTAATTTAATAAATATTTTAAAATTATATAATATAATACAAAATAAAATTAAATAATTAATTAAAATAAAATAAAATAATTAATAAATTAAATTAGAACTAATAAAATATAATACAAAATAATAATAAATTTAATCCGATTTAATCAAATAAATAAAATAAAATAAAATGATTTAATTTAATTTAATCAATTAAATTTAATAAATAAATAAACCAATTATATACTATAATATAATATAATACAAAATAAAATAAAAGAAAATATAATATAATAATAAACTAAGTAGAATTTGCTTAGTTGGGATGCAATTAAAAGAAACTAAATAAGAATGTTTTCGATTAAATAAAATAATATATTTTGGAACTTAATTAGAAACTCGTTTGATAAGTAAGAGTGAATGTCGAACAGCAATCTCTATAGATTCCAAATAACAATTCTCATAAACTAAGTATCACTTACTTAGTTTATCATTGACAAAATAAACTAAGTAGCATTTGCTTAGTTTGCCACAATTTTCAATAAATGCAATAATACTCTCCCTACATATATGTATTATTCCTTGTATGCAGGGTTCGACATAGCAAATGCAACTAATACTACTCCAACCGGTTCCTCAGCAGTAATTAAAAAAATTATGGGTCGTAGTTCCTGATTGTGTCATATACTCGAATAATAAAGTTAATTGAATTACTGCAGACATTCCTCACTGTTCCATCATAACAGATGACAACATCCTGAAGGAGTGCCATTAAATTGTTGAACAAAGTTATAGGTTAAGCAACCCTATAGATGAACGAACGATCACTTCTTTGCTAGAAATGAATCATCTCCCCATATGGGTCCAATCCATAACATATACAGCTTCTCACCACTCCGAATTCCTCGAATGGGTAGTTCTCACAGAATGCCTCACCTCTTTTTTTATGAGAACTACCCATTTGAGGAATTCGGAGTGGTGAGAAGCTGTCTATGTCATGTATTGGACCCATATGGGGAGATGATTCATTCCTAGTAAAGAACTGATCATTTGTTCATCTAGAGGGTTGCTTAACCTAGAACTTTGTTCAATAGTTTAATGGAACTCCTTCGGGATGTTGTCATCTCTTATGATGGAACAATGAGGAATGTCCGCAGTAATTCAATTAACTTTATTATTCAAGTATAGGCAAAAAACAGGAACTACGATTTTTTTTTTTCACCAGAAGAACCATTGATTAGCTTATACTATGTCAACCCTGCATACAAGCGAAGTCCTTGACTCTTCTCACTAGTAGTCATTACAATTAAGAATCGCTATGAAACTTAGAAACCAGTTTGACAAGTAAGAGTGAATGTCGAACAGTAGTCTCTATAGATTCCAAATAACAATTCTCATAAACTAAGTACCATTTACTTAGTTTATCATTTGCAAAATAAACTAAGTAGCATTTGCTTAGTTTGTCATAATTTTCAATAAACTCAGTCCCCATTTTGGCACTATTATTGGATGTTAATACATGTTTTATGAATATTTTTATTAGGCCTTGAGGAGGACCTTGGGCCGAGATCCTACCATTTTAGAGTTTTTGGATCGAGCCCACATGCCTAAGGCCGCGTGCTTTATTCTCGAAAACTTTTAGCTATACGGGTAAAACTCATCTTACTATTTAGCTTTTAATAATATTCAATCGTAAATAAAATGATATAATTAACATACGAATACAAAATAAATTACAAGACTGATTTTAGAGGCTTCGGGACGAGCGTATAGCTGAGCTGGAGGCTATTAGGAGGGGTTCTGAGTTGTTAGATTTCGCCACCCCTCTTTCCGATATTGTATTAGATCGGGATGAGGAGCTAAGACTATGGGTCATGTCTCAGGATCCCTCTACTAGCAGTACCGACAGATATCGAGTGTTGGGTCTACCGTGGATACCCGCATATACACTTCCTTGAGGTAATATTTTTTATGTTTCACGAAATTATCCGAATTTATCACATTATATAAATTATTATTCGTAATCAAATTTATATCTTTTTATAGGCTCCAGCCAGCGCCAGTGTCCGAGAGCATATGTCGGACCATCTCATACGGGCGCTGGCTTAGATGACGAGAATTTCAGGCGACTGATAGAGGCTGTGTCAGATAGGTTCCGTACCGATCCGATCTGATCTTTCGGCGTCAGCAGTTGCCTACTAGTTCTCGTCTTCACCAGATTGCTCAGGATATTATAGCAGGGGCCTCCGCAGAGATTACGGGATTACCGCGGGAGTAGTTCGACGCTTGGAGCGGTGAGATGCTCTGCATAGAGATTACCCTATTGGAGGAGGCTTTTCGTCCGCCCCGCCTACTCAGGTATTCTTATTGTTTATGTTTTTTTCAATTAAGGCTAGCTTGTTAATTCTCACGTATATATATACGGACTAATGATTTATATTTTTGATTCTATCAATAGGGTGACGATGGAGAGCAGACTGACGATGACAAGCAGGTAGACGACACTGATTTCCATACACCAAAGCAGCGTCGTTCACCTCCACCCGATGATGATACTTTTACTAGTTTATAGTTCATTTGTATTCATGTTATTGTAGAATATTTGTATATATTGTAGTGGCTAATTGTGTCTGTATAAGTATTGTAGAACATTTATATATATTGTAGTGTCTAATTGTGTCTGTATAAGTATTGTAAATTATATTGTTTATCATTTATGGAACATTAACTTATATTTGTAATTGTTAACTCAATAGTGTTGATGATAATCAGTTAGTAGATTATGTTTTGTTAGATGTGTTGCTATCGTTTTTAGCGCTACGTTGAATATTTAAATGTGAGATACAGGTTTATATTACTGTGTATTTGGTTGTGACAGGTTACAGGTACATAAATGGGTTTAAACACCTGAAAACGACACTTTTCAAATCTGCATTTTAAAAAAAATAGTTAATTCTGACGGAATAAGGTATCTCCGACGAAAATTCCATCGGATTTAATAATTAGTCATTTTTTTATAAATACCAGTATATTTTAATTTTCAGTCGAAAATAGGTTAATTCCGAGGGAATATGTCCGTCGAAAATAAGGTATCTTCAATGGTAATTCCGTCAGATTGAATAATTAGCCATTTTTAAATAAATACCGGTATATTTTAATTTTCAGTCGGAAATAGGTTAATTCCGAAGGAATATTTTCGTCGGAAATAAGGAATTTTATACTCGACGAAAAGTTTCGTCCTATTTATTCAGTCGTAGATAGCTTATTTTTTCGATTTAAATTCCGTCAAAAAAATAAATTAAATCGAAGATAAGATAAGATCTGACGAAATTTGTGATTTTATGGTATCTTCGACGCATATATATACGACCGAATTTTCGACGGAATATTCCGTCGGAAATAACTTATTTCCGACTGAATAGGCTTATTTCTGAGGAAAAATTCTGTCAGAAATAAGACTTTTTCTTGTAGTGTATAATAGATAATAGATACTCGATTACTTAATTTGTCCATTATACCGATTAAATGTACAAAATTTTTTGTCCATAAATGAATGAAATAAAGTACATAAAGTGAAATGTAAATGTGTCATTTAATTTGGTCCATTAGTATAAAAAATATAAAAGCTGTACTTATAACTTTATATAATCCTGCGGAGTCATTAAGGATAAATTTAGAATTTTTTTACTCTCTTTCTTTTACTTTTATATTTTTTAATATGTGTGAAATTTGTATTTTATTCATCTTTTTGAGAAGGGATGAAGTATAATAGATGAAAGTCTAAACAACCCCTAATCACAACTTATCAAATTTATATATAAATGTTAGGACATTAAAACTTTAGCAAATTCAAAAGATTTGTTTATTTGGTAAAAATAGGTTCATATTTTGGTTATATATCAAATAGTATAATTCGGTTATTTGGTTAATACTAATTTTGAATATTTTTTTGAATAGTGACATTATATGAAATTCAATATTCGTTTATAACCGAATAGACAATTCGGTTCGGTTATAAACAAATAATCAACCCTATAAACAGGAGAACGATAAAAATTTACATATTTGATGTTATTATTATTTTTTAAAATGATCTATCAAGTACTCTTCCCGTTCCAAAATTAGAGTTACAATTTTTTTTTTGTGGTCAAATGACGGCATATTAAATTTTAAATTGATATGAATTTATTTAATTTTAGTTGATATAATTATTATAATTGTATAGTATATAACAAAAATTATTAATTATAAAAATTATTTAATTTTAAATTTTTATAAGTCATACTAATTTTGAAGTTTAATATGTTATCATTTAAACTCGAAAGTCAAATTATTTTTCTGATTTTATTTTATTTTATTTTTGTCAACGTTAAGAACACGCATCGCGTTATTCGCGTGCGTGCATGTACTAATGAATACGAATCGGGGAGGGAAAATATTGTTTTTATAAGAAGAATTAAAATGTTTTACACTTTCATATCTTTCTCCTTCTCAATATAGAGATATACAATAAACTACCAAAGTGCCCCGTGTGAAGTATATGTTTATTTTTAAATAAATTATTTTTAATTTCTTATTATATATATATATATAATGTTTATAAAATAATTTTTTGAATTTTATTTTAACTTATTATAGAATGACTACAAACTTTGTTCAAACAAACAATTATCAATAACTTGCAATTAAATGTTTGTAATATATATTTTTTGTTGTTTTTAATTTAATATTCATTTTATATATTTATAAATTTAATATTTATTCTTTATTTTCAATCTTTCAAATTTATACAATATAGTTATTTAAAGTTAAAAAATGAATGAAACCTAAAAGCCTAAACTTTGTATTTAATGAATTCTACATGACATAAAATTGTTGTAAATTAATAAGTTATTATCATGGTTTTTATTTTTAATGGTGACTTAAATTTTAATAACTATACATAAGTGAGATTTGTTTCAAATCAAGTAAAGATTTTCTATCTGAAATAAAATTAGTAATTAAATTTTAATCATTAATATATTTTGTAATGTATATATGACACTTTTTAATATTAATTATTATTTTCTCATTATATTTTTATATTTTTTTAAATATATAATTATTTAGGAATAAAAATATTGTAGAGTAATAAGTTATCATTATGACTTTTAGTTTTACAAATTAGCTAAAGTTTAATCACAATATATAAGTCATACTTATTTTTTAACATTAATTAAATAAATGTCTCCAATATTAATTATTATGTAATCATAATTTTTTCCTATGTTTTTTAATATTTAGTTATTTAGAGCTAAAGTTTAGTCAAGTAAAATTTTAAACATGTTTTCAAATGTAAAATTTATTGTACGATTATAGAATAAAGTTATTGTATAATAATAATTTAATATTAAAGTTTGTATAACTACAAAAAAGAATTTTGGTTCTCTAACATTAACTAATAATTATTTTTAATAGTTAATAATTTCACAACTTAAGTTACTAATTGCATATAGTTTAGTTTAATTTTATTATTTAATTATTTCATTATTTATTATAAAACTCTTATGATGTTACACCATTATCATATTATGTTGGGGTTGGAAGAAAATTACAAGAATTAACAAAAATAAATAAATCATGAAACATATATAAAAGAGTCCTATTAACTTTGGATTCTATTAGTAGTTATTTAAATTATTTTAAAATAAATTTAGAGACTTTAAAAGTGTTTTAATTGTACTTAAATTCTAAGTCCGTGCCAAAGATCAAAAAACCAAGTATGAAACATGTGTTTATTTTGAGCACTTTTATAAGGACATGAAAATTGGACACGGGTGTTTTATAATTTTATCTATTTGTATTTTTATCCTTCCATTTTAAAGCACTCGTCATAAAGTTTTTTGGTATATTTTTCAAACAACATAATTTTTAATTTCTTATTCATTTTATATATAATGATTATAAAACATTTTTTAAAATCTCACAAATTAACTTACTATTTGTTAGAATTTGAGCCTAATTTAATATGGGTATCATTAATTATTTTTAATGATTCCATATATTAATGTGTTCTACTCCACGAGAGGATTAAATTATGTATTTGAAAGCTCAAATCCATGGACTAATGAATAAAATATTAACTCTCAAAGATCACACTTGGAAATAATAAAAGATAATAAATGCATGTGGAAAAAATCAAGTTTCACACAGGTTAGGAATTAAATGTGTTATATGTTTATATACAAGGAAAGTGCTTTTGGGTTTAGGCCCCAAGGGGCACCCCACTTTTGTGGAAGGGAGAGGACCTAACCAATGCTAGGTTCGAACCCACGCCACATTACCACGCCACCAATCAATCGAACTTGGCTCTGGCTCCTGGCACGTGGTTCTGCTAATACTTAAACTATGTCGTTTTAAGGGCAAATGGTCAAAACTAAACCCTTCCTATAAATAGATAGGAGGGGACAACCTTCATATTCATTCCATTCAGAAGCAATTCAATAATTTAGTCATTCTAGTCTTTAGTTTGTAATCAGTTTCATAGTTATAAAAGAGAGAGAGTTAGAGCATTTCTTTTTGTTCGAATAATACACTTTTAGTAGTGCTGCTAAAGTATACATTGTCATTGTATCCTGGGAGACAAGTGCTATCAACTCTGAGCACCATACGGAGGGCATAATTGTCTTAATGACATAGTACCAAGTATTAACCTTGACAAATATTTTTCTATAGTTCTGATTATTTGAGATAAGTCTATATATATATATATATATATATATATATATATATATATATATATTATGACGCCCCAAAATAGGTATACATCACCTATTCGAGTTGTCAATACATGATACGTAAACAACTACAACTTTATTATTACAACAAGAAATCTGTGAGTTTGAATACAAATATTATCTTCTGACAATATTTATACTCAAATAAATCCTCATCACATTTATTGATACATTATTTTACAAAATGGAGAGGACTACTAAATAATCCTTTCTAAAACCTTCATTCCATACCCAGGCTAATTGCTACTCGCTATATTCTCGCCTCTTGAGAAGAAAATGGAACAAAAGGAAAAGGGTGAGCTCAACTAGCCCAATAAAAGAATATTATGACTAAGATAATATACAACAAATTACCGTTAGTCTTCAACAGGAAAAAATCTAATAGAATACAATAGACAACAAATTTTAAATCAATATTCGCAATGAAAATAATAATTCATTAGAAGAGTTAAGTAGAGAATGCAAACTACTATCTTCTTTGTATGAATTTAAAAGTTCATCGCTCATCTTTTATCCCTCGTAACATCAATCAATATACATCCGAATCAAATATTCATCTTTGCACTACAGCCAAAGATATTCATCATTAGTCATGTTCATCTAAACACTGCTTCATCTTTGCACTACGTACCAAAGATATTCTTCAGAAATCATTCATCTTTGCACTGACCACAGCCAAAGATATTCAATAATATCATCATTTAAGACTAAGGATGATGAAAATATTTTTTAAAGCGAATCCAAAGGAAACAAAATGACAAGGATTAAGGATTAAGGATTCGTGATTTTTGTTTTATCCATGTTAAAAATACCTCAAAAATAATCATAGTGGTGTAAAATTCAAGAATGATCAAAACATGGATACAATCAAAGCTAGTATCCGAATAGATATTTTGGACAAAAGAAGAAATTTTATTTTTCTATTGAATAGTCTCAGATATCGTGAATAGTCTTGAGTATCGTGAATAGTAACTCAACACCAAAAGATAGAAATTCCACAAAAAACATCTTCAAGCTTCATGAATAGTACTCGTGAATAAGAACTTTCGTGAATAAGTAACTCATGAATAGTAACTCGTGAATAGTAACTCATGAATAAGAGAACCCCGACATGAAAAAGTTCCAAATTTGATAAAAAGTTCCAACCAATATTTCAAAGATAATGATATTGAAGAAATAATATCATTTGAGAAGAAAATAATATCCCTTACCTCGAAAGATTAGTACTTAAATTTGGAATACTAGGGTATAGTCTTTGAAGGAACTTGCATCGCCTAACAATACTCAAAGTATACTCACAAGAATACGCTCAATATATCGAGAGAGAAATAGAGAGAAACTTCAGTTTACGGTGTGTTTTTCAATTCTAACCTAAGCACCTTATTTATAGGAAAATGCTAGAACACCAAAGCGAAAAATTTAATAAAATATTAATATATATTATAAATTTCCTTAGCCCATCTTTGAAGATCTGATTTCAGCAATTAATATCACATGTTAGCCCACTTAAATGCAAAAAACGTTTTTCTATAAAATAATAATTAAAACTTCCAAAAATCAATTATTTGAACTTGAACTTCAATAATTCATAATAAATAGCCCTTTCATCAGAAAATTCAAATCTCATGAGTTTTTATAGGAAATTCAATTCTCTACAACTTTACAGAAGAAAGTTTTTCCAAATTCCAAATAGAAATTGACCGAAATCCACAAACGGGTAATTTTACGGTATAATCAAATTTCTATCGATAATTGTGTCCACCAACACACAAAACATGTGTTAAACATTTAATGCCACAAAATACTCTTCCTCCTCATATACTCATATATCCCACATTCATTGTAAAAATATCATCGTTAATATATTATTAAAATAATATATTTAAATGAATTATTTTATCTAAAAAGATAAAATATTAATTTTCAACAATTGTCACATTAAAATTTTTCTCCATCTATATCCTCATAAAATCAATATTTTCCTCATCATATAAATCAATAATTAATTATTCATAAATAATATTACGAGAATCACATTATTGACAACCGGCGCAGCCCTCAGAAAGAGGGCTTTCCAATAAGAATTTCTTCTTCTTGGCGCCTTGATTAGGTGACCAAACCTCTCCTTAGATGTAACTTTCTAGACATTGCCAATAATGTTATCTAATAATATTATTCAGATAATATGAATTATTGCTTCGATAATGAAAAATACGTGTAATGACAATTATTGAAACAATGATATATAAAATATCAACACGATTAATTATTAACTCAATAAAATATCGACAAGAATTATCAGTAACCATTATTGAGTAGTGCCTTCTTCGTAAGACTCAATAATTGGTGCAATACCGCAAAGTCATCTTGTGTTTTAACCAAGGGTATTTTAACAAAGATAACTTGTAACAACCACCACCGTTATTTTTTAAACAACTTATATTTGTCGTTTTCTTCATCCAATCGCTTTCAGTTATGGGGCCCATTACATGGTCAAATGCATTTAATATTCCCGACAAAGCATTTAATATTCTCCGACAACAATGAATATTTTATAACCACTTGCTTATTTTGAAATATTTGCGTATTTTACCCCTAACTATCCACATTAATCAAATCAACCCTTACTATTTCAAAATAATAAATAGAGAAAATTAAATTTCATTAATAATAAGTTGGGGTCTTACAACCTCCCCTCCTTATGAAATTTCGTCCTCGAAATTGACGTACGTACCTGGTATTTCGAAAAGGTGAGGATACCTCGCTTTCATTTCCGTTTCCAATTCCCAGGTCATTTCCTCTATAGCATGATTCCTCCACAAAACTTTAACTTGTGGTATGACCTTTGCGCGTAGGACATGCTCCTTCCTATCCAAGATCTTGACAGGTACCTCCTCATCACGTTAAGTCTTGGCTATCTCGTCCGGTTCTAACTTTCTATAACGTGGTTCGGGTCTTTCACATATTTACAAAGTACGATATGTGAAACACATTATGAACACGAGACATACTTTCGGAGGTAACGCGAGTCTATATAGCTACATTTCCTACTTTCGGTCAAGAATTTGAAATGGACCAATAAATCGTGGATTGAGCTTTCCTCTCTTCCCAAATCTTGTAACTCCCTTCCATGGAGCAACTCGCAATAATAATACATGATCCCTACACTAAATTCCACGTCCTTTCGATGAAGATCTGCATAACTCTTTTGTCGATCTTGTGCCGCTTTGTATATCGTTGTCGAATCATTTGGATCTTTTCCGTAGTCATACGTACCAACTCGGGTCCCAACAAAGGTGTTGATTCACCCACCTCGTCCCCAACATACCGGAGAGCGACACTTTCGTCCCATATAATGCTTCAAATGGAGCTACACCTATACTTGCACGATAAGCTGTTGTTGTAGGAGAATTCCACCAATGGTAAATACTTATCCCAACCGCCCTTGAAGTCGAGGACACATAGTCTTAATAAATCTTCAAGAGTTTGAATAGTCCTTCGATTGTCCGTCCGCTTTGAGGATGGTATGCCGAATCAATCGTAAAATCTGTGCCCCCATAGCTTTTTGCAAGCTAACCCAAAATCTTGAAGTGAATCTTGGGTCACGATCCGAAACTATGGATACTGAGGCATGCCATGCAACCTCACAATCTCATTCACGTCATATACTAGCAAGATGTTCAAGTGAATAAGTCTCCGTGTCGGCAAGAAATGAGCGGAGACTTGGTTAATCTATCAACAATAACCCAAATAGCATTGATGCCACGAGAAACCGTAGGAAGACCCGTAACGAAATCCATGGTAATGTGTTCCCACTTCCATTTCGGAATCTCAAGTGGTTGCAACGGACCCTTAGGTACCGGATGCTCGCCTTTACACGTTGACAAGTTAAACACATTGAGATAAACTTTGCAATCTCTCTTTCATATTGTTCCACCAAAATGTATGTCAAGATCACGATACATTTTAGTACTTCCAGGATGGATTGCAAATGGTGTATTGTGTGCCTCCATCATAATCTTGTACTTCAAATCAGTGTCGTTAGAACACAAAGTCTAGAGTGGACTCAAGTATTCCTTCTTCATCAATTCTCGCTTAGGAATAGCTCCTTCTTGTACTTTCTTCTTCATACGCATCATCAAGATGCGGTGGCTTGAAAGCAACCTTAACTTTTTCTATTAAAGTTGGCTCTATGTCGTATACTTGACATCATCGCACTTCGTTTCGCATATGATCTTCTACTCAACGCGTCACTACCACATTCGCTTTTCCGGGATGGTATTGAATCATCGTGGTCGTAGTCTTCTTCGATGCTTTCGAGCCAACGTCATTTGCCGCGTGTTGAGTTCTTTTTGAGTGAAGAAATATTTAAGGCTTTTATGGTGCGAATATATCTCCACTTTCTCCCCATATAGATAGTGCCTCCATATCTTTAAGCGAAAACAATCTGCAGCTAACTCTAGATCATGAGTAGGATAATTCCTCTCAAACTCTTTAAGTTGTCGCGAGGCATAGGCTATGACTTTCCCACGTTGCGTGAGAACACATCCTAACCCTTTGCACGAAGCATCATTGTAGATAACAAATCCATCCGAACCGGATGGTATTGTTAGAAACAGTCTTAAAATAAGTCTCCTCTTAAGCTCTTGGAAACTCTTCTCGCATTCTTCACTCCAAACGAATTTTGTATCCTTCCGAGTTAGTGAAGTTAATGGAGTAGCGATTCGAGAAAACCCTTCCACGAATCTCCGATAATAACCAAATAAGCCCAAAAAGCTACGTGACTTGATCACCGAACTTGGTTGCTCCCAACTTTGTATTGCTTCAATCTTCGTCGGATCAACAGATACTCCATGTTTCGACACCATCGTGCCCAAGGAATGCTACTTCCTCGCCGCGAACTCGCATTTCTTTAATTTGGCATATAGTTTGTTTTCACGAAGCCTTTGGAGTACCACTTCAAATGGTGCTCATGATCTTCACGACTTTTGGAATATATAAGGATGTCATCAATAAAGACAACAACGAATCGATCTAAATATTCCTTGAATACTTTGGTTCATCATATCCATGAAAGCCGCAGGAGCATTAGTTAGTCCGAAAGACATGACTAAGAATTCATAATGCCCATACCGAGTTCTGACGGCAGTCTTTGGAATATCCTCAGTTCTAATCTTCAGCTGATGATATCCAGAATGAAGATCGTGTTAGGTTTGTAATATTCATGTGCGCAATCAAATTGCAAAATAATGCGGAAGCGTGTAAAATCAGAGTTTAAAAAAAATTTACAAACCATAAACCCGGATCATCCTTTATGCATAATTATTAATTAAACGAAAAAGATAACGAATGAGATCATACCCTTGAAGATCGAGCTTCCTCAGGTACAAGTTCACCTCCAAATCCTTTCGCGTTCAACTTGAATCCACCGAGGTTTTGTTCCTTCCTTTGATCAACGTTAGCCACCCATATGTTTGGCCTCTAGAGGTGATCCACCAAGGAAAAATAAAGAATTCAAGAAGATGGTGTATTTTGGCTCAAACCCTAGTTTTCTATCTCTATAGAAAAGGGTACTCTCCAACAAATTAGAATTATGTCGTTGTAAAAGTCAACAACCCCCCACCCATAATAAGACTCCTCTTATTAATAGATGTGGGCAACCCACCTTAACAATTAAGGAATTGGGTTTTATTTAATTAATTAAATTCTTTTAATTAATTAAGCTCCCTAATCTTATTAGGGATAATTAATTAAAACTCCTTTAACTAATTTTCCTTCCTAATCCAATTAGGAATAAATGAGAGTACTTATATTAAATTAATTCCTAAACTCTTTTAGAAATTAAAATAATAATAATTGTAATAATATTAATAAGACTCCTCTTATTAATTTATATTTAATATTTCTAAAATATTAAATAATAAATATTAAGCTATTTAATTTATTCTATCACCATAGATTAAATTAAATATACATAACATATATTATTACGATTATGCCATTAACTTCTTAAATAATTATTCTTCCTTTTATGGTGTGTGACCTTTAGGTTCTCCATATTAAACCTATTGTGAATAAATCAATTAGAACAATTCTAATCTTATTTAAATAAATAAATTAAACAATTAATTTATTTAAATAAATAATATTTATTCTACAATAGGGATAAGCCTCCCTAGCGATCAACGACTTTCCAGATAATATAGATTTCAACATTAATCATAAAAGAACCTTTGAGTAAATAGTTACTGCATAATTAAATCCTTCCACCATACAATGTCCCAATTAAATATAAGACATGGAATTTCTTTCAAGTCTTATTTTATTTAATTATATGCATTTCGATCCTTAAATGCACAACTCCAAATAATGCAAATTAGAAACTCCTTTTTAATTTCATTCTGCCTTGGCCAAGGACTACTGGGTTGTCATTTATCGAATCACATAGGACATTTCTCTTCTTTTATTATTAAGTGGTAGATTCTTTATTGATCATACATTATCTCCATGTATAACTTATTATACCCAAGCATACCCTTTGATATACCCTAAGGGTCTTAAGGAATAAGTCAAAGTATAACTCATCATACACAAGATACTATGATGATCTCAAGTCCAAGGATTACTTGTACTACTATCACTACAGAAATTCCTATTGACAGTGCAAATAAAACTCCATTAGGTATTCCTTAGCGAGCCACGTTCGATGAACTTATTCTCTAATAAGCACCTACATACTTGCTTTAGTGTCTCCACACAAATGATCATGAGATCAATTATCCTCATCCAATGAAGCAAGCAACGTATGTACCAATCTATCCTGGATTCACTAATCCCCAATTTAGTAATCCAATGATTGGGAACTATTTTAGTTTTAAGCTTTCTAAGAATTTAGATCTCATTAGAATGATCATCATCATTATTCTAAAAGCATTGCTTAAAACTATGGGTTTATCACATATTATAAAACAGCATCATGTAGATAATTAAAAGCCTTTAATAAATTAATACTTTTTATTAATAAATGAATAAGATTGTTACAAAGTATATGCTTTATCATCAAACATGATTGGCTTGTGTGCATACTACTTTCAATCTCCCACTTGCACTAAAGCCAATCGTCATGGTAACTTATACTCTTCTTCTTTAAGTGACGATTATCCTGTGCATTGGATAAGCTTTAGTTAATGGATATGTAATGTTGTTCATGAGAGTCCACTATCTCTATAGTGATTTCCCATCTTTCAATGATTCTAATAATCAAATGAAAGTGCCACAACACATGTTTAGATCCAAGATGAGACTTAGGAACTATTCCTGGTTACGTAATAAACTTTTAATCCAAACAATCAACTTGCGACTTCATTTATAGCTATTTACTTTGTCTTTATCACTAAACCAAAGAACTCTTTGCTATTTGGAACCTTTCCAATTCACTGCACCACTGTTCAAGGTAACCCTTTACCTTAAAGTGGATTTTTCTGTCGTCTTGGTCTGTCTGAAAAACTTGAGTCTGTTAAGCCCTCTAGTTTTAATTTAGACCCACCATGTTTACTCACATCCTTAGTGCCGGTTAAGAACTTTAAGATGTTTTTCACTGTCTTACAGTGATCTTCTCCAGAATATGACTGATCAACATCAGGTCTCGTACATTTCATTGCATACATGATTGTCACTCATGCAATCTCTCTTCTTTGGAGTCTATGGGGACTATTAAGAGAGATACACTCCATGACTCATCAACATGAGACATCTCTTGGAGTTTGCCATGCTAAACGACTTTAGCATCAAATGAATATACGTTCCTTGGGTTAAGTTAAGCATCCTTTTAAATCTATCTATATAGATTTATATCCCCAATTAAGATACTCTTCCCAAACCATTCATGGAGGAATGTTTAGACAACTTTATCTTTACTGATTGTAGCATTAGTATGTCATTCCTTATCCGTAGTATATCAACATATAATACTAGGAATGTCACGACGCTCCCACTGACCCTTTTATACACACTAGAAGTCTTACCTCATTGAATATAACTCTGGATCATCATCTTCTATGATGTGTACCTCATCATCATCATCCATGATGAATCCATACCTCCTAGGTATCTTTGGTACTATTCCAGATTTACGATTCGGTTGTGGTACAATAGGTCTAGCTACATGTTCCTCTTATTTGACTTATAGTGTTTTGTGGTTCTTGAACTTTCAAGATCTATAATCCTCCCACTAGCCCTTCAATGATAAACACCTTTATCTTAGAAGGCAGCGTGTTTCGTAACAAACACCTTTTGCTAAGTAGAATTATAGAACATATACCCTAAACTTACTTTAGGATGTCCCACAAATCTTGTCCCAAGCTTATCCTTTGAAACCTTTTCACATAAGTTGGACAACCCCTTATCTTAACATACTTAAGATTAGGAATCCTCCCTGTCCATAACTTTTATGGAGTCTTGGGGCGGATTTTGAGGTTACCATTTTAGTAGATATGTCTGACCATTTCTGGGACATTATCCTGTAAGGATCTTTGGAATGTCGGTAAAATCATTATGGATCGTACCATGTTCAAATAGGTACGATTTTTCCTTTCGAGATACATCAATCAATTATTGCGTGATCGGGGATGTGTCCATTATGAGAAAACCATTTGAGATGATCTAGAAACTTATTGCACAAGTATTTATTCCTTGATCTAATCAAAGAATCTTAATACTTTGCCAATTTGTTTCATTTCTAAATTCTTTGAACCTTTCAAATAATTCATACTTGTATTTCAAAGAAAATACACACATTCAACTCTTTGAATGATCATCTCCTTTTCTTATACTAATTTGTTCAATTTGCAAAATATATTTTTCACGTAAATCAAGTATACAAAATTTATTAAGTAATATTCCATTCTATACAAAACATTATTATTATAAATAGAACAACAATTGTTCTTAATTATAATACCAAAGATTTCATTGTCCAACAATAAAATGGAAATAATATTTTAACAAGAACCGGAATACAATAACAACTTATTGACTTAATAGATTTGCTTGTATGCATTATCTAAACTATAAGTTTCTATGGCTAATGCAAAGAACCTTTGCTTCATTTTCCACACATAGGATTACTTATATTTGTTTAGCTTTCTACTACTTACTTGGTCCTTCATAAATCTATATTTATGATAACCAAAGCTCGGTATCCAATACCCAAGTAGAACCTTGACTTAAAGAAAAAATTATTTTAAATCATGAACAAAATTGTATTGTAACCGAAACTTCACTAAGCTTCTTTGGTTAGCCTCTAGAAGATGCTTCTTGCAGTTTCTTTCCAGTGTCCAGGCTTATTGTAGTGGAAGCAAACTCCTTTGCTATCTGTATCAGTTTTGTTCTTATTATCCTTTGTTTTTGCCTTTCTATTTACCTTCTTTGAATCGTTCTTCTTTTCGTAAGATCCTTTGGCCCCTACCAAGAAGACTTGATCTTTCTTGGTTGGAAAGTGACTCTCAACATTTTTCAACATGTTAAGCAAATCGGCCAAAGTCGATATCTAGCTTGTTCATATGAAAAATTCACAACAATTAATGAAAAGGAGTCCGGAGTGAGTGCAAGATCAAATCTTGGCTCAACTCTCCACCAATGACAAAACCAGGTTGTCCTAATTGATCAATCAAATTGATTATGTTAAGAACTTTTTATGCATGTTTATAGTGCCATTGGCCATTCTAGATCGGAAGAGCTCCTTAGATATCTCGATATCTATCAGTCCTACTTTCCTCACCATCAACTACTTGACGCGTGCGGGAGTATAGTAGAAGTATCCATAGTTTCAGTACGTGAAGCTTGTTACTTTCGTGGATCTGAGCATGATGCATCAAGCCAATCATGCATCATCTTGCCACTTTCTAAAAGTAGCAATCTCTTCCTCGGAGGCATTATGCGCAACCATTGCGAGGATAGGCGTATTAAGGACATAAGATAGCTTTTTCGACCATGAGAACTTTTCTCAATTTCCTTAACCAATCCGCTTAATTCTATTACGATTAATTTAGCATCTAATATGCTTCGCAAGTGATAGTAATTTTAGACATTGTAAAATTACGTAAATGAATTTGTAATTAACAACATTTTAACATACATTCTTTTATTAATTACCAAAATAAATTAGGTCTTGTTTTAAATTGGTATCTCCACTATTTTCTTCAAACTATATTACCCTCACATATATAGTTCGGCAAAATCTAATTAAAGATTTGCTAGTGAGAATAAGGATCTCATTTCAAATGTATATAGCCTTGTGGTGACACAACAAACTATATATAAATAAATAGGTAGACAACTCTTGTCAATTACATCAACTATCTGAACTCCTTGTATTTTGCCTCTTAGATTATTTTGATCAGTGGTGGCACATCCAGAATCAAAATTATCCAAGTTAAGTCCAACCTAGCACTCCATATATTCAAAAAGAAAAATATCATCCTTGTGGTGACACAACAAAACAATATTATTCAATTTTCTTTATAAGCATCAAATGTGATAAATTAACATCTTAAATACTTAATACTTGTCTTGTGGTGACACAACAAACTTATATTAAATATTTAATACTCTATTAATTTTATCATGCTTAGAAAGCTGACGTTCGATATTCCAAATATCTTTGAACGCTTAGGACTTAATATAAAAAATTTGAGGGGTTTGTTATTAATTTTTCTCATCTTGTTTAAATACGCATTACACATATATATATAAAATACGCGTCGTATTAATTAACATGCGAAGCATGTTTGCATAATATATAATATATAATATAAGCGTGCACATATAGAATACTATATTCTACGGATTGATTATGGACTTTTATTCTAGTTTGGTTCACTAGAGCCACCAAGTGAACCAAAAGGTCAAATCTAGGGTGCGAGAAATAATATTTAAATATAACTATTACATTTAAACCCTGCTCCATTACAAACGGGTCTTCATGCGCTTCTTGTCCCTTGATCTCTAATTCTTCAAAATTAATTCTAAATATTCCTATTACAAAACTATTTAAATAAATAGAAACCTTGATCGTGATCGAGGAAGTACATAGGAGGAGATAGAATTTACATCAAGAAAAAATTAGAGAAGGCGAGTACTGCAGAACCCCATTTAATAAAACCCATACATTCATGCATCCAACTAAAATAAAATCCAATCATATTGGTCAATAGTCCATAATCAATCCCATTTATTATCATACACATCATCATATGCATCAACAAATAACATTCATCTTATGAATAATAAACATTTAATATATATATTGATATCATTTAATGGGCAAATTTAATTAGTATAAAATCTAATTTTGAATCAAAATAAACTCCTTTATTTTAATCCAAATTTAAATCAAAATAAAACTATTTTATTTTAATTTATCCAATTTTGAATAAAATAAACTATTTTATTTTAATCAAAACTTTTAATCAAAATAAACTCCTTTATTTTAATTAATTATGGAATCCAATTCCATATATATATATATATATAAATCTTTAATTAAAATAAACTCTTTTATTTTAATTAATTATGGAATCCAATTCCATGTAAAAAAAAATCTTTATTAAAGGAAACACGGATATTCTTTCCTATTCACAAATAAACTCCTTTATTTTGAATAATATGAAATCTTATTCTATATTTAAATAAACTCCTTTATTTAAGGAAATTAGGATTCTCTTTCCTATTCACAAATAAACTCCTTTATTTTGAATAATATGAAATCTTATTTCATATCTAAATAAACTCCTTTATTTAAGGAAAGATGGATTCACTTTCCTATTCACAAATAAACTCTTTTATTTTGAATAACATAAAATCTTATTTTATATCCAAATAAACTCCTTTATTTAAGGAAACATGGAATCCAATTTCAACTCTAATTAGTTATCATGGAATCCAATTCCAACTCTAATTAGTTAGCATGAAATTTAATTTTAAAATTAAAATAAACCTATTATTTTAAAATTAAAATAAACCTTTTATTTTAAAATTAAAATAAACCTTTTATTTTAATTATAAAATTATTGAGAATAATATATTATATATATATAACTATTATATATATATATATAATAATATTTTTTATTATATATATATATATATATACTATATATACATAATCCATTTGCTTTTCAAAAAAAAAACGCGTGCGTGTCGAAAAAAAAAAAAAAAAAATTCGTTATCCGTGCACTTCTTGTTTCCGTGCAGCAAAAGATGGCAGTATCACGTTGCAACTTTTGATTTCCGATTTTTTTTTTTTTTTTTAAATATCCGGCCCTCGATTTCCGTGCAAGTTCAAAAAATTAACTTGCTATGCATGGCTTACGGAATTCCTTGGTGATACAAAATCTGTTTTCGGTATATATATATATATATATATATATTTTTATTTTTTTTTAAATTTTATACAATAAAATTATGCCCAATTAAATTGTTCTAAACACATATCAATATACATATCAATCACGAACAATTAATAATTCGCATAAAGGTTTGGCTCTCGATGCCACCGTTAGGTTTGTAATATTCACGTATGTGATCAAATTGCAAAATAATGCGAGCGTGTAAAATCGAGTTTAAAAAATTTACAAACCATAAACCCGGATCATCCTTTATGCATAATTATTAATTAAACGAAAAAGATAACGAATGAGATCATACCTTGAAGATCGAGCTTCCTCGGTACAAGTTCACCTCCAAATCCTTTCGCGTTCAACTTGAATCCACCGGGATTTTGTTCCTTCCTTTGATCAACGTTAGCCACCCATATGTTTGGCCTCTAGAGGTGATCCACCAAGGAAAAATAAAGAATTCAAGAAAATGGTGTATTTTGGCTCAAACCCTAGTTTTCTATCTCTATAGAAAAGGGTACTCTCCAACAAATTGGAATTATGTCGTTGTAAAAGTCAACAACCCCCCACCCATAATAAGACTCCTCTTATTAATAGATGTGGACAACCCACCTTAACAATTAAGGAATTGGGTTTTATTTAATTAATTAAATTCTTTTAATTAATTAAGCTCCCTAATCTTATTAGGGATAATTAATTAAAACTCTTTTAACTAATTTTCCTTCCTAATCCAATTAGGAATAAATGAGAGTACTTATATTAAATTAATTCCTAAACTCTTTTAGAAATTAAAATAATAATAATTGTAATAATATTAATAAGACTCCTCTTATTAATTTATATTTAATATTTCTAAAATATTAAATAATAAATATTAAGCTATTTAATTTATTCTATCACCATAGATTAAATTAAATATACATAACATATTATTACGATTATGCCATTAACTTCTTAAATAATTATTCTTCCTTTTATGGTGTGACCTTTTAGGTTCTCCATATTAAACCCATTGTGAATAAATCAATTAGAACAATTCTAATCTTATTTAAATAAATAAATTAAATAATTAATTTATTTAAATAAATAATATTTATTCTGAATAGGGATAAGCCTCCTTAGCGATCAACTACTTTTTCGGATAATATAGATTTCAACATTAATCATAAAAGAACCTTTGAGTAAATAGTTCCGTATAATTCAATCCTTCCACCATACAATGTCCCAATTAAATATAAGGCATGGAATTTCACAAGTCTTATTTTTATTTAATTATATGCATTTCGATCCTTAAATGCACAACTCCAAATAATGCAAATTAGAAACTCCTTTTTAATTTCATTACGCGCCGTGCCAAGGACTCTTTGGGTTGTCATTTATCGAATCACATAGGACATTTCTCTTCTTTTATTAAGTGGTAGATTCTTTATTGATCATATATTATCTCCATGTACAACTTATTATACCCAAGCATACCCTTTGATATACCCTAAGGGTCTTAAGGAATAAGTCAAAGTATAACTCATCATACACAAGATACTATGATGATCTCAAGTCCAAGGATTACTTGTCTTTACTATCACTACTGAGAATTCTTATTGACAGCAAATAAAACTCCATTAGGTATTCCTTAGCGAGCCACGCATCGATGAACTTATTCTCTAATAAGCACCTACACACTTGCTTTTAGTGTCTCTCCACACAAATGATCGTGAGATCAATCATCCTCATCCAATGAAAGAAGCAACATATGTACCAATCTATCCGGATTCACTAATCCCCAATTTAGTAATCCAATGATTGGGAACTAATTTAGTTTTAAGCTTTCTAAGAATTTAGATCTCATTAGAATGATCATCATCATTATTCTAAAAGCATTGCTTAAAACTATGGGTTTATCACATATTATAAAACAGCATCATGTAGATAATTAAAAGCCTTTAATAAATTAATACTTTTTATTAATAAATGAATAAGATTGTTACAAAGTATATGCTTTATCATCAAACATGATTGGCTTGTGTGCATACTACTTTCGGATCGATTTTTGAAAAGAATTGTGCCCCTTGCAGAATCGGGTCAAACAAGTCATCAATACGAGGTGGAGGATACCTATTCTTGATGGTGACATGGTTCAATTCCCGATAGTCAATACTGAAAGTCGCATACTCCCGCTCTTTCTTCTTTTCTGAAATAAAACAGAGCACCCCAAGGAGATGTACTTGGATCGAATGAAACCGATGTCCAACAATTCACGTAGTTGGACCTTTAACTCCTAAAGTTCAATAGGAGCCATTCGATATGGGGTTTTAGAAATGGGCTTTGTACGGGTTCAAGATCAATAAAGAATTCAACTTCACGTTCGGGGTGACCGGGAAGTTCTTCTGAAATCGTCGGAAAGTCAATAACAACAGAATATTATTCAAATTTGACGTGTCTTTATTCAAATCCATAACATGGGCTAAGAAAGCTTGACATCCGCTTTTCAATAAACGAATAGCTTTATGATTAGATATGACAAAGGTGATTGATTTTAATGGTTTAGTTGCTTGAATTGCATAACAGGTTGGTTAGGAATATGAAAACTAACAACCTTACGAAAACAATCAATTTTGGCATGATGAGTAGTTAACCAATCAATCCTAAAATCACATCAAAAAACAAGTATCTTTAAAGAGATAAGGTCAATGGTAAGGTAATGGTGCCAACTTGAATCAAACAAGATTTATAAACGAGTGGATGTGATGAAAGTTTCTCTAACTGAGTTTCCATAGATAGGTCAAAGTCTAATTTCTCCTGAGTCAAGTTTAAACGTTGAGCACAAGGCGGAGAGATAAATGAATGGGTAACAGGTATCAAGTAAGGTATAAACTTTGCAAGAATTTATAAATAGCTTACCCGTGATCACCTCGTTTGGGTTCCTCGCATTTTGACCGATCCACAACAAACGCTCTTCCGGAATCGTTGACTTTGACTTTTACGGGACGATCTTTTGAGTCACCGTCCCCATTGAACTAGGTTTCGCTTCTGCATCTGATCTCGGCGATATGTCCTTCCTTTCCACAATTATAGCATACCTTGAATCATTGTGGGCGGTTTGGTGATATGTCCTCTTTCCGCATTTATAGCATATGACCGGTGGTCGTTTCTCTCCCTTAGAAACCGATTCTTTCCAAGACCTGTCGTCTTCATATGATCGTTGTTAAATCTCCTCTTTTAAAATCTCCTCTGACTTCGCTTTCTTACATTTTCATGGCCATGATTACCACCCGTAGTGGTTACCATTTTTGTCCGTTTGTTTCTTTCTCCATTTGGTTATCATTATTACATTGACCGCTATCTCCGAGTACGATCCTGGTTGTGGTCCCTCGGTTGACCAGTACTCGTTATCTCGCTCTAATAATTGAGCTCATTTATAACATCCTGAATAGAGAGAAAGTTTATGAGAAATGAGATCTTGGCGTATCTTAGGGTTTCAAACCTCTAAGAAACATCCGCGTCATACGTTCCTCATTCTCCACCAAATGAGGTGCAAACTGGATAACTCTGCAAACTTTGCCTCGTCTTCGAGACACCGTCATGTTGTTTTTGCTCTAATCGATGAACTCCACTTCCTTCATATATGAACAACACTTTCGTGAAAGTATTTGTCATTAAACCGCTTCTGAAACGTTTCCCAAGACATGCCGAGTCTTACCGATTGGATGGATGCTTCACTGACTCCCACCGATGATCTCGCCTCGCCACGGAACATAAAGGTGGCGAATGGAACCTTCTGTTCCTCCTTGCATCCCAAGACATCAAATATCTTGGTAATATGTTTGACCGTGATTCCGCCATGATCGGATCGCTTTCCCTTAAATTCTAGTGGTCCCAACTCTTTGAATCGCTTGTTTGTGACAACCCGTGAATTGCTATCATTTCCTCCTATATTTTGAACACGAGTCTCCTCGTCTGATTTTGCATGAATCTGCAAAAAGCTTCTAAACATCCCTCGTCCATCATCTCGCTTTCGATGGGTGTTGTTCACAGGAGGAACATTGCCACTGTTGCACGCTCTCCTTGTTGGTGAGTCAAAGCGTCTCCACGGTCTCATTTCCATTGTTAATATTCTCGATCGACATTCTCAAATCTTGCCATAAAACAAGGGTTAATTAAGGAAATCAATATATCACATAATATCCTTATATATTGACCACCAACTAAAAAATAAGCTTAGGTAGGACACACTAGCGCGAGGATTTACTCGTCTCTCCCTCCTAGTTCTATTCCCGATCTCCTTGGGAGATCATATCCCAAAGCTCTTATACCAATTGTGGCGCCCCAAAATAGGTATACATCACCTATTACGAGTTGTCAATCGTGGTGCGAAACAACTACAACTTTATTATTACAACAAGAAAACTATGAGTTTGAATACAAATATTATCTTCTGTGACAATATCTATACTCAAATAAATCCTCATCACATTTATTGATACATTATTTTACAAAAATGGTGAGGACTACTAAACAATCCTTTCTAAAACCTTCATTTCATACCCACTGGCTACGTACTATTATATTCTCGCCTCCACGAGAAGAAAAATGGAACAAAAAGGAAAAGGGTGAGCTCAACTAGCCCAAAAAAGAATATTATGACTAAGATAATATACAACAAATTACCGTTAGTCTTCAACAGGGGAAAAATCTAATAGAATACAATAGACAACAAATTTTAAATCAATATTCACAAATGAAAATAATAATTCATTAGAAGAGTTAAGTAGAGAATGCAAACTACTATCTTCTATGTATGAATTTAAAAGTTCATCGCCTATCTTTTATCCTGTAACATCAATCAATATACATCCGGAATCAAATATTCATCTTTGCACTACAGAGCCAAGATATTCATCGATTAATCATGTTTAATCTAAACACTGTTCATCTTTGCACTACTGACCAAAGATATTCTTCAAATCATTCATCTTTTACTACAGGCCAAAGATATTCAATAATATCATCATTTAAGGCGAGGATGATGAAAATATTTTTTAAAGAAACGAATCCAAAGTGAAACAAAATGACAAGGATTAAGGATTAAGGATTAGTACTTTATTTTATCCATGTTAAAAAATACCTTAAAAATAATCATAGTGGTGTAAAATTCAAGAATGATCAAAACATGGATACAATCAAAGCTACCGTATCCGAATAGATATTTTGGACAAAAGAAGAAATTTTATTTTTCGGTGAATAGTGCAGAGTATCGTGAATAGTAACTCAGACACCAAAAGATAGAAATTCCAAAAAAAACATCTTCACGCTTACTTGAATAGTACTCGTGAATAAGAACTTCGTGAATAAGAACTTTCGTGAATAAGAAACTCGTGAATAGAACTCATGAATAGTAACCCCGACATGAAAAAGTTCCAAATTTGATAAAAAGTTCCAACCAATATTTCAAAGATAATGATATTGAAGAAATAATATCATTTGAGAAAGAAAATAACATCCTTACCTCGAAAGATTAAGTACTTACATTGGAATACTAGGGTATAGTCTTTGAAGGGAGCTTGCACCGCCTAACAATACTCAAAGTATACTCACAAGAATACGCTCAATATATCGAGAGAAAATAGAGAGAAACTTGGGTTTACGGTGTGTTTTTCAATTCTAACCTAAGCACCTATTTATAGGAAAATGCTTAGAACACCAAAAGCGAAAAATTTAATAAAATATTAATATATATTATAAATTTCCTTAGCCCATCTTTGAAGATCTGATTTCAGCAATTAATATCACATGTTAGCCCACTTAAATGCAAAAAAACGTTTTTCTTTAAAATAATAATTAAAACTTCCAAAAATTAATTATTTCGGAGCTTCGGAACTTCAATAATTCATAATAAATAGCCCTTTCATCAGAAAATTTTAATCTCGCGAGTTTTTATAGGAAATTCAATTCTCTACAACTTTACAGAAGAAAGTTTTTCCAAATTCCAAATAGAAATTGACCAAATCCACAAACGGGCAATTTTACAGCTATAATCAAATTTCATTATTCGATAATTGTGTCCACCAACACACAAAACATGTGTTAAACATTTAATGCCACAAAAATACTCTTCCTCCTCATATACTCATATATCCCACATTCATTATAAAAATATCATCGTTAATATATTATTAAAATAATATATTTAAATGAATTATTTTATCGAAAAAGATAAAATATTAATTTTCAACAATTGTCACATTAAAATTTTCTCCATCTATATCCTCATAAAATCAATATTTTCCTCATCATATAAATCAATAATTAATTATTCATAAATAATATTATAGAATCACATTATTAATGACAACCGTGCGCTTCAGGAAAGAAGGGGCTTTCCAATAAGAATTTCTTCTTCTTGGCGCCTTGATTAGGTGACCAAACCTCTCCTTGAAAGTAACTTTCTAGACATTGCCAATAATGTTATCTAATAATATTATTCAGATAATATGAATTATTACTTGATAATGAAAATACTTGTGTAATGACAATTATTGAAACAACAACAATATAAAATATCAATGCAACAATTATTAACTCAATAAAATATCGAATAGCGATAATTCTCGTAACCATTATTGAGTAGTGTCTTCTTCACGTAAGAATCAATAATTGGTGCAATCTGGTGTGCTACTCTTGTGTTTTTAACCACCGGTATTTTAACAATAATAACTGTAACAACCACGCCTAGATTATTTTTAAACAACTTATATTTGTCGCTTTCTTCATCCAATCGCTTTTAGTTATGGGGCCCACATGGGTTCAACTGCGCTGCCGCATGCGAATATTCCCCGACAAGCATTGCGAATATTCTCCCACAACAATGAATATTTTATAACCACTTGCTTATTTTGAAATATTTATGTATTTTACCCCTAACTATCCACATTAATCAAATCAACCCTTACTATTTCAAAATAATAAATAGAGAAAATTAAATTTCATTAATAATAAGTTGGGGTCTTACATATATATATATAATTTCCTTTAAGGTTATTAACACTACTGTTATGACAATGTTTACAAACGTTGCTCGAAATGGTCTGATTAATGAGTTAAAGGAGTTTTATAAAGAATAAAATTGTTTATTAAATAATATAATATTAATTATAGTAGACAATTGTATGTGGTTTGTATTTTTCCTTTTTAAGCAAATGTTGTTGTGACGCCCCCAAAATAGGTATACATCACCCATCTTGAGTCGCCAAATACATGGTACAAAATTCAAATACAACTTAATTATGCAACAGTCGTGTAAAATAAGACAAAACATATGCTGTGAGTTTTAATACAAATATTATCATCTAGACAATATCCACACTCAATTGAGTTCTCATTACATTTATTATCACACTATTTAACAGAATAGTGAGGACTACTAATGCTATTATCTGGACCGTCACTCCGTTCCCCGACTAGTCCCTGCTACGTTCTCATTTCTTGAAGAGAACAATGAAAGTAAAAGGGTGAGCTCAACTAGCCCAGTAAGAAATATTATGACTAAGATAATACATAATAAATTATCGTTAGCCTTCAACAATGTTAAATTGATAAAATACAATAGACATCAAGTTTAACGGCAGCGGAACAAGCAATCCATTAAAAGAGTCAAGTAGAGAATAAAATCTACTATCTTTTATGATTTAAAAGGTTTTTCACCACTTTTATCATTGGGACTCGACTTAATAAATAATCCACATCATCCACTCACTTTACTGACCAGGATATTCATTAGTATCACAACCACAAATTATCCATTCACTACGGGCCAAGGATATTCGTGTATTCATCAATAGTCATGATCATGCCAACAACTGTCCATCAATACACTACGGGCCAATGAGGACTTTTACCACATCATTTGTAACATTACGGTCATGATTATACCGAATAATCCCTGGTCATAATCATACCAAGTCCATCTATGCACTTCAAAAGCCACGATGACTTTCAATATAATATAAACATGAGGATGATGACAATGATATAAGAATTCAATAAAACAAGTTCAAGAATTAATTTATCCAGGAACAAATAACGTCCAAATTGTTAACATGATACTACTTTGTAGAGTAAAATTCAAGAATGCTCAGAAGAATATTTTCATGAAAAGATACTGGATGAATCGCAAATATAAAAGATATTCCACTAATTTCATGGAGTATAGAAGTCAAAACTTTAACCAACTGAGTATAATAAAGAATGGAATAACAAAAGAAATCACCATGCATGCGATAGATCATGCAGATAAAGTTTATTCCAATGAATAATAAATAACGGAACGGTCAAAGTAAATTCGCACTAACAGGATGTTCCAACAGAATAATAAAGAATGGAATAACAACAGAATCACCATGCATGCGATAGACCGCATGTGACGCCCCCAAAACAGGTATACATCACCTATTCTGAGTCGCCAAATACATGGTACAGAATACAAATAAAATCTTTAATATATAACAAGAAAGCTGTGAGTTTTAATACAAATGTTGTCTTCTAGACAATATTCTCTCTCATAATAAGTCCTCATTACATTTATTGTCACACTATTTAACATAATAGTGAGGACTACTAATGCTATCATCTGGACCGTCACTCCGTTCCCCGACCCATCCCAGCTATATTCTCATTTCCTGAAAAAAAAAGTGAAGGAAAGGGTGAGCTCAACTAGCCCAGTAACAAATATTATGACTAAGATAATGCAGAATAAATTATCATTAGTCTTCAACAATGTTAAACTGATAAAATACAATAGACATCAAGTTTAACTGCAGCGGAACAAACAATCCATTAAAAGAGTCAAGTAGAGAATAAAATCTACTATCTTTTATGATTTAAAAAGGTTTTTCATCACTTTTATCTCTGGGACTCAGCTTAATAAATAATCCACATCATCAATTCATCCCTGCACTACAGGCCAAGGATATTATTTAGTATCACGACCACGAATTATCCATGCACTACGGGCCAAAGATAATTGTGTTTTTCATCAACTGGTCTGATCATCACCCATAAAACAATTCATCTTTGCTCCCTTGGCAAGAGAATCCATAGCCATAATCATACCAAAAAGCGTCCCATCAATGCACTACGGGCCAATGAGGACTTTTTCCACATCATTTGTAACATTACGGTTATGATTATACCGAATAATCCTCAGTCATAATCATACCAAGTCCATCTATGCACTTTCATGTGCCACGTATGACTTTCAACAAAATATAAACATGAGGATGATGACAATGATATAAGAATTCAATAAAACAAGTTCAAGAATTAAATTATCCGAGAACTAATAACGTCCAAATTGTCAACATGATACTTCTTTGTAGAGTAAAATTCAAGAATACTCGGAAGAATATTTCCATAAAAGATCTTTGGATGAAGCACAAATATCGAGGATATTCCACTAATTTCATGGAGTATAGAAGTCAAAACTTTAACCAACTGAGTATAATAAAGAATGGAATAACAAAAGAAATCACCATGCGTGCGGTACTTCACATAGATAGGTTATTCCAACAGAATAATAAATAACGGAACTAGGTCAGCGTGTCACGCATAACAAGATATTCAACAATGAATAATAAAGAATGGAATAACAACAGAAATCTCCATGCATGCGGTACTTCGCATAGACATGTTATTCTAACAGAATAATAAATAACGGAACGGTCGGTGAAATTAGACCGGACGGGATGTTCCAACGAATAATAAAGAATGGAATAACAACAAAATCACCATGCATGCGATACTTAGCATAAATAGGTTATTCAATGAATAATAAATAACGGAACCGAGTCCGGCGTAAAACGCATGCATGACGGGATATTCAACGAGAATAATAAAGATGGAACCCGGTCCCACCAGAAACGCATTTGAGACGGATATTCCAACAGAATAATAAAGAATAGAATAAAGAAGAATTTCACCAAGTATAGGGTAGCCCGCATATACAGGTTATTCCAACAGAATAATAAAGATGGAATAATAGAAGTTCTCTTCATGAATACAAAAGAAATAATACCCCTTACCTTATAAAGAAAAAACTGGATATAGAAGTAGTGAAGTAGCAGAATACTTTTCTTCTTTCTCTCTATAGTTTTCTTTCTCTAGAGTTTCAGTGAATTCGTAAGAAATAATGAAGGAATAAGCTTCTATTTATAGAAGAATGAACTGAATAGTAACCAATCCATGAACGGTCCAAATCGATTTACTTTAAACGGACGGTCCAGATTGGTTTACAATAAAATATAATATATTCTATTTATAATCTAATAAAACGAATAACTTTTAAAAAGATTTTACTATGCAAATACTATGTAGGCACTATGCAAATACTATGCATAATAAAATATAATATATTCTAATTATTGTCTAATAAAACGAATAACTTTATAAAAGTATTACATTTTATATAAAAAGATTTTACTATTAGCCTAATAAAACGAATAACTTTATAAAAGTATTACATTTTATATAAAAAAGTTTTTCCGTTTTATTACATTAATAATACTAATAAAACAAAACTTATATATATAATATATATATATATATATAACAATCAACAATAATTGAATCAAATAACGTGAGATCTTATCGCAAGAACTTCTTTGTAGCAATAATTGAACAAAACTGAGTGACTTCTCACATAAGCATCAATAATCAATACCGTGTGCTACTATGCAACCACGCGTATTACTGTACTTTTACTATCGAGAAGTTCAACAGTATTAATGGTAAAACTTCAGCCGTTATTTTCATAAAAATATTTTTATCGTTTTCTCAATCCGACAATAATTCAGTTGTGGGGTCCACCAATGATTGTCTTGTCGTCTGCGAATATTTCCGAAACAAAAATATTCCCAGACCAATCGAATAATATAACAACTTGCATACTTTGAAAAATTTATAAATATTACCCACAACTATAATATTATTTTAAATCCACACCATAATATTCAAAAAAAAAATTCGAGAAATTTAAATCTTTATTCGTAAAATTTGGGATTTTACACCATACGCATGAAAGTTATTCCAATAATGGAACCGGTCGGTGTAATATGCGCATGATGGATATTCCAATAGAATAATAAATAACGGAACCGTGTCATGCGAACGCATGCACGGGATATTCCAACGAATAATAAAGAATGGAATATGTAAGAATTTCACCATGTATGTGGTAATTTGCATAGACAAAGTTATTCCAACATAATGATAAAGAATGGACTAATGAAGAATTTCACCAAGTATAGGGTAGGTAGCGTGATCACAGATTATTCAAATGAATAAAAAAAATGGAATAATGTAAGTTCTCTTCATGAATACGAAAGAAATAATACCCACTTACCTTAGAACAAACCGGATATAGGAGTAGTGAAGTAGCATAATACTTTTCTTCTTTCTCTCTATAGTTTCTCTCTCAGAGTTTCGATTGAATTAAATAAGAAATAACGAAGGAATGAGTTTATTTATAGGAGAATGGATTGAATAGTAACTAATATATTCTATGCAGAGCACTATGCAAATACTATATGCATAATAAAATATAATATATTCTATTTATAGTCTAATAAAATGAATAACTTTATAAAAAGTATTACATTTTATATAAAAAGATTTTACTATGCAAAACACTATGCATAATAGAATATAATATATTTTATTTATAGTCTAATAAAACGAATAAATTTATAAAGTATTCTATTTTATATAAAAAGCTTTTCTATTTTATTACATTAATAATACTAATAAAACAAAACTTCATCATCATTATTATAATTCACACTATTAATCGACCGAATGTCGTTCCTGAAAAAGAGGGGCTTTCCAATAAGGATTTCTACTATTAGTAGCGCGATTAGGTGACCAAATCTCTCCTTGGCAGAACTTCTAGACATTGTAAATATTGTAATTTAATAATATGAATAACTTTGTCGTCTCAATTATTGATTTAATAATATATAAAATATTATGCGATGATAATCTTGTGACAATAATCGAATCAATAATATGAGAGATATGATCGTGAATTATTATAGCAATAATTGAGTATAACCGAATGACTTATCATGTAATCATCAATAATCAATACTGGTATTGCTACTATGCGACCACCACGCCAGATTCATCGTGCTTTTACTACCGAGGAAGTAGTTCAACAAGATAATTGTGAAAACTTCCGCCGTTATTTTCACAAAATATTTTGTCATTTTCTCAATCCGATGAATAATTTCGTTTGTGGGCTCCACCAATGAATCTTGTAGTTATCTTTAATATTCCCTATTAAAATAAATATTTCCCGACCAATCGAATATTATATAACAACTTGCGTACTTTGCAAAATTTATAAATATTACCCACAACTATAAAATTATATCAAATTCATTCCATAATATTTAAAAAATGATAATTATAAAAAATTCATTTTTATTCATAAAAATTAGGGTCTTACAATCTCCCCTTCTTATGAAATTTCGCCCTCGAAATTAGGGTACGTACCTGATAAGTCGAAGAGGTAAGAATACCTTGATTTCATTTTAGATTCTAACTCCCAGTTCATTTCCTCAACATCGTGGTTCCTCCATAAAACTTTGACTTGAGGTATAACCTTGGAGCGTAGAATTTGTTCCTTCTTATCCAAGATTTGAACAGGAACCTCTTCATACGTTAAATCTTCCGCTATTTTGTCCGGTTCTAACTCAATAATGTGGTTTGGGTCTTTTACATATTTACGTAAAATGGATATATGAAAAACGTTATGAACACGAGATATACTTGGCGGTAAAGCAAGTCTATAGGCTACAGTCCCTACTCGATCGAGGATTAAAAATGGGCCAATGAATCGAGGATTAAGCTTTCCTCTCTTTCCAAATCTCGTAACTCCTTTCCATGGAGTAACACGTAACAACACATGATCTTCAATATCGAATTCCACGTTTTTTCGATGAAGATCAGCATAACTCTTTTGTCGGTTTTGTGAGGTTTTTATACGTTACCGGATCGTTTGTATCTTTTCTGTAGTCATACGTACTAACTCCGGTCCCAACAACGTTACTTCACCCACCTCATCCCAACATACTGGGGAACGACACTTTCTTCCATACAACGCTTGAATGGAGCCAAGCCAATACTTGCTTGATAAGCTGTTGTTGTAGGAAAAACTCCACCAATGGTAAGAACTTGTCCCAACTTCCCTTGAAGTCAAGGACACAAAGTCTTAATAAATCTTCAAGAGTTTGAATAGTCCTCTCTGATTGTCCGTCCGTCTGAGGATGATATGACGAACTAAATTGTAAATTCATGCCCATAGCTTTTTGCAAACTAACCCAAAATTGTGAAGTGAATCTTGGGTCTCGATCAGAAACTATGGATACTGGCATAACATTCAACCTTAAAATCTCGTTTATGTACATACGAACAAGATTTTTAAGTGTATAAGTTTATCGTACTGGTAAGAAATGAGCAGACTTGGTCAATCTATCAACAATGACCCAAATTGCATCTATGCCTTGAGAAACCTTGGGAAGACCAATAACGAAATCCATGGTAAAGTGCTCCCACTTCCATTCTGAAATTTCAAGTGGTTGCAATGGACCTTTTGGTACTTGATGCTCCGCCTTGACTCGTTGACAAGTTAGACACCTTGAGATAAACAGCGCTATCTCTCTCTTCATATTGCTCCACCAAAATGTATGACAAAGATCATGATACATTTTGGTACTCCCAAAATAGATTACAAACGGTGTGTTGTGCGCCTCCATCATGATTTTATACTTTAACTCAGGGTAGTTAGGAACACAAAGTCTGGAGTTGACTCGAAGTATTCCTTCTTCATCGATTCTTGTTTCCGGCAAAGCACCTTCTTGTACTTTCTTCCTCATATGCATCAGCTCCAGGTCTGTAGCTTGAGCAACTTAACTTTATTTCGGTTCTATTCGTATATTTGCCATCATCACGTGGGTCCCTGGAGTCTTTATCTCTATCTCTATCCTTTGCAAGTCATACAAAATGGGCCTTTGCGTTAACAATATCGCACTCGTACCCGCATATGATCTTCTATTCAATGCGTCAGCTACCACGTTTGCTTTTCCAAGATGGTATTGGATGGTATGATCATAATCTTTCAACAGTTCAAGCCAATGTCGCTGTCGCATATTGAGTTCCTTTTGAGTGAAGAAATATTTGAGGCTTTTATGATCCGTAAAGATCTCCACTTTCTCCCCATACAAGTAATGCCTCCAAATTTTAAGTGTGAAGACAACAGCTGCCAACTCTAGATCATGAGTAGGATAATTACTCTCATATTCTTTGAGTTGTCGAGAGACATAGGCTTTGACTTTCCCAAGTTGCATGAGAATACATCCTAACCCTTTGCCTGAAGCATCACTGTAGATAACAAATCCCTCTGAGCCAGATGGTATTGTCAGAACAGGTGCTGAAATGAGTCTTCTCTTGAGTTCTTAAAAACTCTTCTCACATTCCTCGTTCCAACCAAATTTTGTATCTTTCCGAGTCAGCTGAGTTAAGGGAGTAGCGATTCGAGAAAACCCTTCTACGAATCTCCGATAATAACCAGCTAAGCCGAGAAAGCTACGTACTTCAGTCACTGATTTAGGTTGCTCCCAGCTTTGAATAGCTTTAATCTTTGCTAGGTCAACAGATATTCCATGACTTGATACTACGTGCCCAAGGAATGCTACTTCCTCAAGCCAGAACTCGCATTTCTTCAACTTGGCATAAAGTTTATATTCACGAAGCTTTTGGAGTATCAGTCTCAAGTGTTTCTCATGATCCTCACGGCTTTTGGAATATATGAGGATGTCATCAATAAAGACGACCACAAATTGATCCAAATATTCCTTGAATACTCAGTTCATCATATCCATGAAGGCAGCAGGAGCATTAGTCAATCCAAAAAACATAACTAGGAATTCATAATGCCCGTACCGAGTTCTGAAAGCCGTCTTTGGAATGTCATCGGTTGTAATCTTCAATTGGAGATATCCGGAACGAAGATCAATCTTTGAAAAAAATTTGGCGCCTTGCAACTAGTCAAACAGGTCATCAATGCGAGGCAATGGATATCTATTTTTGATAGTGACATGGTTCAACTCCCGATTGTCAATACAAAGTTGCATACTCCCATCTTTCTTCTTCACGAATAGAACAGGAACACCCCAAGGAGACGTACTAGGACGAATGAAATCGATGTCTAACAATTTCTGCAGTTGGGTCTTTAACTCCTGAAGTTCAATAGGAGCCATTCGATATGGGGCTTTGGAAATGGGTTTTGTACCGGGATCAAGGTCGATACAAAATTCAATTTCACGTTCGGGGTAGGCGGGAAGTTCTTCGAAGAATCGTCGGAAATTCATTAACAATAGAAATATCATTCAAAATTGACGTATTTTTGTTTAGATCCGTGACATGAGCTAAGAAAGCTTGAAATCCGTTTTTCAATAAACGAATAGTTTTATGGCTTGAGATGACAATGATTGATTTTAATGGTTTGGTTGCTTGAATTCGCATAATAGGTTGTTTAGGAATATGAAAGCTAACAACCTTACGAAAATAATCAATTTTTGCATGATGAGTAGTTAACCAATCAATCCCTAGAATTACGTCAAATGCAAGTATTTTAATGAAATAAGATCGACAGTAATGTGAGGTGCTTGATTTGAACCAAACAAGACTTATAAACGATGGATGTAATAAAGGTTTCTCCCAATGTAGTTTCAACAGATAAGTCAAAGTCTAATTTCCTTGGAGTCAAATTTAAACGTTGAGCGCAAGTAGGAGAAATAAAAGAATGGGTAGAACCCAGATCAAATAAGGTATAAACTTCAGCTAAAGTTTATAATAAGTTTACCCGTGGTGACCTCGTTTGGGTTCCTTTGCTTTACGGGAGGTCACGACAAACGCTTCCCTTGCTCTTCGGCTTTGACTTTTACGGGGCGTCCTTTGGTGCCTCCATCCTTCTTGAACTTGTCTTCTGTGAGCACGACAAAATTGGGCTAGGTGACATTCTCTTCCACAATTATAACATGCTTTGGGCTGACATCATCGCAGCTTTGGACCGATGTGTCTTTCCCCTCCGCATTTGAAGCATATGATAGGTGGTCGTTCTCCTTCCTTAACCACGGGTGCTGGTGCTGACGTCTTTCCATCATTGTTGAATCTCCTCTTCTTAAAATGTCCTTTCTTATTATTTTGGCCATTATTACCACTGAAGTGGTTACCATTTCTGGCATGTTGATTCCCTCCACGCTTATTGTCACCACTTCGATGACTGTTATCACTGGTATTATCATTTTGTCGGTTGCTCTCTTTTGGTTGGGTTGACTCATTATCGCGCTCCAATAACTGAGCCCTATTAACAACATCTGAATACAAACACAGTTTATGAGAGATAAGATATTGACGTATCTCGAGTTTCAAACCTCTTAGAAACATTTGCGTCATTCTCTCCTCATTATCAACCAAATGGGACGTAAACCGGGACAACTCGGCAAACTTGGCTTCATCCTGCGACACGGTCATGTTGTTTTATTCCAGTTTAATGAACTCTACCTCTTTCATGTGACGAATACTTTCAGGAAAGTACTTGTCGTTGAACAGTTCTTGGAACTTCTCCCAAGACATCAAATATCTTGTTGATCTGCTTTATCCATGTCTTTGCCTTAAGTGGCTTTGGCTCTCCAAAAAACTCCGGTGGTCCCAGCTCCTTGAACTGTTTGGCGATGACCGTCCGAGAGTTGCCAGTGTTTCCACCTGCATTTTGGACAGGAGCCGCTCTCGCCTGATGTTGCATGAATTGCATGAAGTCTCGGAACATTCCATCGTTCATCATTTGGTCAGTGTTGTTGTTTGTATGAGGATTGTCGCCTTTTTGATGCACATTGTCCTGATTATTGATTTGTGGAGACTCAACGGTCTCCTGTGCTCCATTGATGTTCTCAACATTCTCGGATGCCATTTTCAAATACTGCCACAAAACAAGGGTTAATTAACATATCACATATTATCCCTATACTCTGATCGACTAATTAAATACCAAATAAACTTAGGTAGGTCATACTATCGAAGGAATTCCCCATCTCTCCCCTCCTAGTTCTTGTCTCACATCTCAGCCAGGGATCATATCCCTAAGCTTTGATACCAACTGTGACGCCCCCAAAATAGGTATGCATCACCTATTCTGAGTCGCCAAATACATGGTACAGAATACGAATACAATCTTAAATATATAACAAGAGCTGTGAGTTTTAATACAAATATTATCTTCTAGACAATATCCACTCTCAGAATAAGTCCTCATTACATTTATTATTACACTAATTTATAGAATGGTGAGGACTACTAAGACACCATCTCGGACCGTCACTCTGTTCCTCGACTAGTCCCGGCTACGTTCTCATTTCCTGAAGAGAAGAGTGAAAGAAAGGGTGAGCTCAACTAGCCCAGTAAGAAATATTATGACTAAGATAATGCAGAATAAATTATCATTAGTCTTCAACAATGTTAAACTGATAAAATACAATAGACATCAAGTTTAACTGCAGCGGAACAAGCAATCCATTAAAAGAGTCAAGTAGAGAATAAAATCTACTATCTTTTATGATTTAAAAAGTTTTTCATCACTTTTATCACTGGGACTCAACTTAATAAATAATCTACATCATCCCTGCACTACGGCCAAGGATATTCATTAGTATCACGACCACAAATTATCCATGCACTACGGGCCAAGAATATTCGTGTATTCATCAATGGTCATGATCATGCCAACAACTGTCCATCAATGCACTACGGGCCAATGAGGACTTTTACCACATCACTTGTAACATTACGGTCATGATTATACCGAATAATCCCTAGTCATAATCATACCAAGTCCATCTATGCACTACAGAATACGAGATGACTTTCAACATAATATAAACATGAGGATGATGACAATGATATAAAATTCAATAAAACAAGTTCAAGAATTAATTTATCCAGAACTACAAATTGTCAACATGATACTTCTTTGTAGAGTAAAATTCAAGAATGCTCGTAAGAATATTTCCATGAAAAGATCTTTGGATGAAGCGCAGCAAAAATCAAGGATATTCCACTAATTTCATGGAGTATAGAAGTTAAAACTTTAACCAATTGAGTATAATAAAGAATGGAATAACAAAAGAAATCACCATGCATGCGGTACTTGCATGTAGGCGTGTTATTCTAACGAGAATAATAAATAACGGAACGGTCAAAGAAATTACTTGCATCGATAGGATGTTTCAATGAGAATAATAAAGAATAGAATAACAACAGAAATCACCACGCATGCGGTACTTGCATAGGCAGGTTATTCCAATGAATACTAAATAACGGAACGAATCAAAGCGAAATTCACACGACGGATGTTCCAACGGAATAATAAAGATTTTAACCGTGTCCCATAGAAACGCATGCAGACGAGGATATTCCAATGGAATAATAAAAGATTTTAACAGTCCCATGAAAAACGCATGAGACAAGATATTCCAACATAATAATAAAGAATGGAATAATGAAGAATTTCACCAAGTATAGGGTAGCCCACGTATAAAGGTTATTCCAATGAATAATAAAGAATGGAATAATGAAGTTCTTTTCATGAATACAAAAGAAATAATACCCTTACCTTAGAATAAAGTTTGGATCTTTGGAATAGAAATGTAGCAGACTTCTCTTCTTCTTTCTCTCTATAATTTCTCTCTATAATAAATGCTCTATAGCTTTGGTGAATTGGTGAGAAATGAAAGAAGAATGAGCTTCTATTTATAGAAAAATATAGTTTCGATAATTGCACGTTTTGGGGCTCGAAAAATTACAGTACAATACCTCTAACTTTTCTTTCATTTTTAATTTAGTCCTGCAAGTATTATCAAACTTGCACCACCTCCCCTAATAGTAAATAATGTGAATCAATAGTTCAATCATGTGAATCAATACTTATAATCATGTGAAAATACGAAATACAGTATAATACCTCCATCTATACCTCCCTTTTTAACTTAGTCATGCAAGTATTATCAATCTTGCACCAACTCCCCTAATAGTAAGTGAATGTGACTCAATAGTACACACATGTGAATAAATAGTTATATAAGCATGTGAATTAGTAGCAATTAATTGCTCATTTATCCGATAAATTACCCGATTTATCAATATAACCCCCAGACATCAATTATCATCTAATAGATGTCGATTTTCGACTAACACCAATAATCCCACATAATGGAACTATCAAATTCATCTTTAATCAACACGAACTTATTCATTATTAATATCATAACTCACAATATTTAACAACCGGTCGTTTCCAGGGAAGAGGGCTTTCGATAAGATTTTCTCCTATTGGCGGCAGCAATTAGGTGACCAACCTCTCCTTGACGAAATTTCTAAACATTGTAAATATTGCAATTTAATAATATGAATAACTTTGTCGTCTCAATTATTGATTTAATAATATATAAAATATTATCAGGATGATCTTTGTGACAATAATCAACCAATAATATGAGAGATATGATGCAACAATTCTTTATAGTGATAATTGAGTATAAGCGGGTGACTTATCATGTAAGCATCGATAATCATCATCAGGTGTCTACTTATACGATCACGCGTATTCTTTTACTTTTACTACCAGTAGTTGATCAACGATGATAGCAATTAAAACTTAGTAGATTATTTTCACAAAATATTTTTGTCATTTTCTCAATCAGATTAATTACATTGTAGGGTCCACCAATGATTAACGTCGTTATGCGAATATTCCTGTTAAAAGCGAATATTCCCGATCAATCGAATATTATATAACAACTTAAATGACGTCTGCAAAATTTATAAATATTACCCACAACTATAACATTATATCAAATTCATTTCATAATATTTAAAAATGATAATTATAGAAAATACATTTTATTCATAAAAATTGGGGTCTTACATTTAATATTAGTTAGTAAAATAAAATCAAGGTGCTTTAAAAAATGTTTTAGTAGTAGTTAAATTCTAGTTCCATATCAAAGATCAAGAACCAAAAAAACTTAATTTTAACTTATTATTATATATATATGTGTGTGTGAGAGAGAGAGAGAGAGACCCCGAATTTTATGAAATAAAAGTATTCAATTTTTCTATTTTGGTAAATAGTTAAATTGATAAAAGTTTAAAGTTAAGGGTGATATGTGAAAATTTTGCAAAGAAAGCCAGTTGATATAAAATATTCATTGTGTCGGGGAATATTCGATTAGTCGGGGAATATTCTTTTTATCAGGGAATATTCGTACAAAGGCACAATCATTGGTGGACCCCACAACGAAATTATTGTCGGATTGAGAAAATGACAAAAATATTTTTATGAAAATAACGGCGGAGGTTTTACCGTTAACTGTTGAAACACCCGGTGTTAAAAATACAGTAATACGCGTGATTGCATAGTAGCACACGGTATTGATTATTGATGCTTACGTGAGAAGTCACTCAGTTTTGTTCAATTATTGCTACAATAATTGTTGCCTAATATCTCACGTTATTTGATTCAATTATTGTCGATATTTTATATATTATTAAATCAATAATTGAGATAACAAAGTTATTAATATTATTATTTGCAATATTAACGATGTCTAGAAGTTCTGCCAATGAGAGGTTTGGTCACCTAATTACGCGCCAATAGGGAGACATCCTTATTGGAAATCCCCCTCTTTCCTGGGAACAACCTGGTCGATTAATATTGTGAATTATAATAATGGTGATACGTTTGTTTTATTATTATTATAAATGTAATAAAACAGAAAAAATTTTATATAAAACAAAATACTTTTTATAAAGTTTTGTTTTATTTGATTATAAATAGAATATATTATATTTTATTATGCATAGTGTTTGCGTAGTAAAATCTTTTTATATAAAACAAAATACTTTTTATAAAGTTATTTGTTTTATTTGATTATAAATAGAATATATTATATTTTATTATGTATATAGTGTCTCAGATAGTATTTGCATAGTAAAATCTTTTTATATAAAATAGAATACTTTTATAAAGTTATTTGTTTTATTTGATTATAAATAGAATATATTATATTTTATTATGATAGTGTTTTGCATAAAGTGCTGCGTAGTATTTGCGTAGATAAAAAATCTTTTATATATAAAATGTAATACTTTTATAAAGTTATTTATTTTATTAGATTATAAATAGAATATATTATATTTTATTATGCATAAAGGCTGCATAGTATTTGCATAGTAAAATCTTTTTATATAAAAAATGAATACTTTTATAAAGTTATTTATTTTATTAGATTATAAATAGAAAATATTATATTTTATTGCATAATGCAGCATAGTATCCTTTCCATTCTCCTATAAATAGGATGCTTAGTTAGAATTGAAAATCACACCAGAAGTTCAGAGAATTCTTCTTCTATAATCTAGAGCGTATTTCTTTAGAGGTTAAAAAAGGTTTGAGCGTAGAAATAATGCAAGTTTTCTTCAAGAATATCCTCGCCCTATCAGTCGGAATACTCTTCTTTCTAAGGTAAGGGATATTATTTGTTGTACTCATAAGAGGTATTATTTCTTTTGTATTCATGAAGAGAACTATTGTTATTCCATTCCTTATTATTCTGTTGGAATAACTCAGATACGCATCACCGCTCACATGGTGAAATTCTTCATTATTCTATTCTTTATTATTCGCCTTGAATATCACATGCATGCGCGTTACGCATGACTGATTCCATTCTTTATTATTCGCCGGAATATCACGTGCGTGCGTTTACGCGTGACTGTTCCATTCTTTATTATTACGTTAGAATAATGCATGCATCTGATACTATCGCATCGTGCATGGTGAATTTCGTTGTTATTCCATTCTTTATTATTACGCTGGGAATAATCATTCATGCATGTGATCTATCGCATGCATGGTAATTCTTTTGTTATTCCATTCTTTATTATTCATTTGGAATAACCTGTCATATGTGGATTACTGCATGTGCATGGTGAATGATCCTTCAGATTAATATGAATAGTATTTTCATTCAAAAGGGTTTCGCGAGGCGCGTTTCATAATTTTTTGACCTCAAAAATTTTGAAAAAATTTGAAATGATAATTTGATGAGTTTTCTAGATTGTGTCCAAAAATGGCGATTTTTGGATGTATAAATTAGGAGTTATGAATTTTATAGGAAAAGACTATTTTAAAAGTAAACCCTTATAACTCATTGTGGTTAACTCCAAAATTGGTAAATTTTTTATTGGGATTACATGTATATAACAGGAGTATATCCTGTAAATTTCAGAATTTTTGGACAAAAGTACAATTTATGATAAATGTCTAAATATTCGGCAGTTTTAGCCATATGAAAAATAGTAAATGAAATTTAAAAATTATGAGAAAAATATATGTTCAATATGGGACTATATTCTTCTAAATCCCAGAAAAGAAATATTTTTGGGACTGATTTGGTATTTTTCATGAAAATAAACTAGTTATGAGTAAATGAATTAAATATGTTATGTGAAGTAATAAAATTGAAAAATAGGATTTAATGGCTTGGGAATCCTATATAGGATATATGCAGATTTTTGATGAGGGATGTGATCATTGATGATGAAATCTTATGAGTATGACATTTTTGAATGATTAAATGCATTATTTGATAAAGTGTAAACAATTGAAATAAATTGTTTATAAGTTTAAGAAATGATTAAAATATTGTTATAATATTAATGATATTAGATTATGAGATTATTAAGTGATTAATAACATTTGGTTATTATTGAACGCTGGATAAATTGTATTATAAATGTTTAATATTTATCCTTTATCTCATTTGATTGATTCTTTATATCATTGTCATTATCCTCATGCTTATATTATGATGAAAGTCATCTGTAGTCTGTAGTGCATAGATGGACTTGGTATGATTATGACCAGGGATTATTCGGTATAATCATGACCGTAATGTTACAAATGATGTGGTAAAAGTCCTCATTGGCCCGTAGTGCATTGATGGACAATTTTTGGTATGATTATGGCTATGGATTCTCTTCGTCCAAGGGTGCAAAGATGAATTATTTTATGGCATGATCGGGGCTGGTTGATGAAAACAGATTATCTTTGGCCCGTAGTGCATAGATAATTCGTGGTCGTGATATTAACGAATATCCTTGGCCTGCAGTGCAGGGATGATTCGATGATGTGGAATAATTATTGAGCTGAGTCTCAACAATGAAATATTAATTCATGGATGTGATATTAACGAATATCCTTGACCGTAGTGCAGGGGTGATTTGATGATGTGAATTATTTATTAAGTCGAGTCTCGACGATAAAATATTGATAATAAATTTTAATTCGTAAAGATAGTAGATATCATGCTCTACTTGACTCTTCTAAAATACAACAGTATGTCTTTGGCACGTAGAGCAAAAAGATGAATTGTTAATGAATATCTTTGGCCATAGTGCAAAGATGAATTTATTAGTATGATTATGAGCAGAAATTGTGATTTGGTATAACCATGATTTTTGATATTTCAGGTGAAGATAGGTGATGAAAATTTTCTTCGTCCTGGGTGCGAAGAGAAATTTAAAATCACAATTATGATTGTGGACAGGAATTGTTGATTGATGTTACATGGATAAAACATTATCGGTGGACTTTTAACATAGAGAATATAATAGATCTGATGGTCTATTTGACTCTTCTAATGGATTGCTCGTTCCGCTGCAACTATGGTTGAAAAGTTTTATCATCTACCATATGTTCTAAATCTCTAATTTATTACTGATGAAGGCTATTGATAATGTAAATTATCTTTAGTCATGATATTCTTTATCGGCTAGTTGTGCTTCACCCTTTTTGCTTCACAATTCCTTTCGTAATAAGAGTGTAATGGGTCGAGCGGGGATAACGAGGGAATAGAATCGGTGGTCTATAGTCATTGAGGTTCTCCCTAAATAGTATGAAAATAATTTTATTGATGACTTTAGATAAGTGTGTCGATTATATATCGCTATTTGATATTTAATTTTGGTGAACCAAATAGGGTGAGGTGAACCCAACTTTGGAAGGGTGTTTTCACTATCATACAAGATGTCTAATGACATACAACCTCGTGTTATCATAAAGACGAGTTGTGCACATCCACTTCTTTGAGTATATCTACGAAAGCACTACCTATATGATCTTGGAGTTTATTTGAAATATAGTTTTCACTTGGAGCAGTGGAGATAGTTATATGTCGAGAGAAGACTCACCATTGGAAAGAAGATGATAGTAATCTTCTCGCTTTTCTTTAGGGTCTATTAGGTTGACCAAGGATAATTACGTGGACATATGATATCTATCATAACCTAGACGCATAGCCTTCCATGTATGGAAGGTTTCCTTGAAGACTTCCCTAAGATTTTAATTTCTAAAATGGTTTTGACTATACTTTTATGTATGAAAGTATCATTGTAAGGATGCTATTGGTAGGTACCATGAGAGAGTTACATACATTTGTATTAAAACTCACGCTTAAGCGTGGTCGTATTCTATAAAGACGATTCAACAACAGATAAATGAAGTTTGTATTTGATTTTTATAGTGTGATATCCGACGACTCTTTAAGAATGGAATTAGTATGGACCTATTTTTGGGGCGTCACAATATAATTCCAAAGATCAAGAATAAAAAAACTTAGTTTTATCTTATAGTTAAATTTTAGGTTTAAAAAGTGTTCTAATAATAATTAATAAAATAAAATCAAGAGGTCTTAAAAAAAAAATAATATTTTAGTACGTTAAATTATAAACCTATACGGCTATACCAAAAGACTATGGACAATTTTTTTTTCCCCTTATTATTATAGATGTATATGTATAGTTTCCAAAGAATTTAGTCGACTTAACTTTAAATAATTTTTTAAGGGCATGAATGATAACCAACCAAGCCTATGAGTTTTAGGAGGAGCATCTCTCAACCCACCTCAAATGATTCGGTCTGGTATTGGCGATATTGTGGTGTGGTACTTCGGCGTGCAATTAATCTGACCGCGATTCTGATCTGTTACTCTCAAATGCCCACTTCAAAGGAATCGCAGCCAAATACTGCACTAAATATAGCAGGAAGAAGAAGCAATGGTATCTTTGTCACGATATTATCTCCTTCATATATTTATATTTTGCTTTTTATTATTTTTGTGCAAATTTCAGAAACTGTGAAAGGGTGGGTACCCATTACGATCGGGAGTGCAAATCTTCTTTATAAGCTGTAATGGAGGGAGGGAACGTCAAGCCATGAAACCAGTAAAGTTATTGATTTCTGTATGTGTTTCTCAGTTTTACTAGATTTTTTTTGGGTATTTTAAGTCATTTCCCCCTCAATTTTTACTCATTCAACTACAATTAACTGTACGTCTTGCAAATTTTTGTATGTGGTAGTGATACTAATTCTCAGTTCCAAATTTAGAGATAAACTAGTCTACCTTGCACACAAACTTGAGTGATTAGTTTTCTAATACTTATAAATTAAATCTAAGATTAAAAACATTTAGATGAGTAATAATTAAATTAATTAGTTACAGAGTTAAATTATGGGTCGATGGATATTGTTTGAGTCCTTTGAATGGATATAATATGTAGAATAAGTTTTACAGAGGGAAACATTGAATGGTAATTTTAGAGAGAGAGAGATAAAGTACATAATGAGATAAACCTGAACATTACTTCTGTCAAAGTTAATCATCAAAGATGATGATTAAGATGCAAAAGCTTTTCAAGCATAAAGAAAGTCTAATTACACATTTCAAATACATAGTTTTTAGATATCATATTGTTGTAAGACATGCCCAACACTTTCCATTTACCATTCTCCTTTGCTTTGGCATTCACAAGCTTATGGTCCTCCGCATTGTTTTAGGCTTCTCCTCCATCCTTGGCACCTTTGGAAATTTCTCCTTCAACACCTTCTGCATGTTTGTTCAAACCAATTAGGCATGTTTAGTTCATAATACTGGAAGAAAAGCTCATACAAAAGTATTAATGTACAAAATGTCCAAGTTATTATCTAAAAGCATATTTTTCTTACCAACTCGAACTTTAGCCTTTTATTCTCTCCTTTCAGTTGAATCTGCTCTACTTCCAATTGCATTGTGTATGCCTGCACAGTAAAAAATTAATTTTCATTGTAATCATGGTACAATTCCATTGCAGACATAGCATTTAGCATTTGTTTTCTCTTTATTTCTGTTTACAAGATTGTGATTCCTAAAGATTGAGAAAATAAAAATCGCTCAAACTTTTTTATTAAGGTACAGAGAAAACTGTTGTGAGAACTGTGTTCAACTGTAAAGTTCTAGACACAAAAAGGACTTCTTTTTCTAGCAAAGCATAACCTGTACAATACTACAATTTTTACTTTTCTTTTTAGATGACGGTGGAACCCGCATCCACTACTCTTAGGGTGTGCATTGTATAAAGTGTCAGTGCATGCAATACTCCACCAACCATGCATATCCGGTAAACCCATAGCAAATTATGTGCGAGTTACCCGAAGGAATTATTGCCTTTGTGGGGGTATTGTATGCTTTGTTCCTCATTGTCTGACTACCATTTGGGATAAACCGTTGGGGTTGTGCAGAATTCTAACTATCCTAAACTCTATTTCTCTCTCGCTCTGTGTGTGTACGACTAAGAATTTGTGGGGAGGGTCAATGAACCCATGACCTGTGGTTAGTAGGGGTGACTTTGCGGCCATTGATATATCATTTTAGAGACTAGCTTACTATATTGTAAACTGTTAGGGTTATTTTTTCATTCACTTCATTGCTTTTTCCTACTTGCTAAAGTTTCTTTGGGTAGAGATTGGGGATTATAAGTGTTTACTACATTGGCTACTTTCAAAATATAGTTAAACTAAGATGCTTATGGTTTAGATATGAACCTGCTTTCTAGCTCGAGAGCGTGCTGCCGACTCTCTATTCCTGAACATCCTCCGTTGCTTGCGGGCCACTATCACCTCTACTGAGTCAGTTTTTGTCTTTCTTTTGTTACTTGGCTCAGTCACGTCCGATGCACTATTGTTACATTTAACTTTTTCAATGTTGTCAAATTGTTCATCCCCAATTGTCACGCTACCTTGAGTAAACATCTGGTACGTTGACGAACCATTCTCTAGCAAATTATTTCCAGCATAATTTGTAGCAACAGTAGATAATTGATGATCCATCGGCGATCCCATTTTCACTTTCGTATCGAGATCTGGGATGTTGTTCTGTGAATTTTCTAGCAAGGTAGACTTCCTAAGAACCCCGTTACTTATCAAGAAATCCTCCAAGGTAATTTGTTCAACAGTTTCTTGGGAAGAACTTGGGTCATGATTACAACAACTGAGGTGTAGACCTGGAAGTTGTGAATCATTTTTATTGATTTCAGACCACAGTTCTTCTAGAGTTTTACCGCAATGTGTGGTGGGGATGGAAAAAGATTCTTGTCGAGGTAACATTGTTGGTTGGATGACTCTGTTTTCATAGGATGGTTTGATTTGGTTGAATTTTAAAGAATCTTGATTTTCTTCGCCGAAAAATTTATTGAGGAGTTCATCGAAGTTCATGGAACCATAATTTTTCCCCATTTCGTTCTGAAATTTATCTAGGGTACGAGAGAATTTAGAAGTAGGTTTGTTCAATGAAGATATCGGGTGGTCGTTCATTTCTTCTTTTTGAGGTAGTGCCTCAGATTTGATGACCTTGTGACAACTGAAACTTTCAGATTCATCAGTCCCCATAGTTCTTGTTCTTTTGGAGATGACTATTCTAATTAGTTGTTTTTTCAGCCCAGTTATAGCCCTGCATGAAAGTAGTGAGAACTAATTGCAACTTCAACATGATTACATGAAGCTTTACAAAAAAAGAAGGAACTTTAATATATAATAAATGAATGCATTATACTCATTTTAAAACAAAGTATTAGTAAAAAATTAATGTATGAATTTTAAAGCAAAGTAAGAATATTATGTGTTATATTATACTTTTGCTTATTATCCTCTCTTATGACAATCTTTCTGTATAATCTAGTGGCAGCTGGCAACTCATAAGTAAGCCTACAAACAAATACTTATAGAAAAGGAAAAAAGTAAAAAATAAGCTGATAAAAAAATAATGCAAGCCAGAATATCAATCATAGTTGGAAAGAAAATCAAGAAATTTCCTAGTTAACATCGAGTGTAAAGTATGGAAGCGAAGTGCAATATTTCTGGTAGTGGTACTAAATTGTAATTAATCAAGTAAACAACAAGAAAAAAACTGTCATTTTAGTTACAAACTTGTCTGCACAATATGTATATGCGTGTTTGTCTACGTATTTATATAAGGAATAGCCACTATTACAAGGAAAAATGCTAGGTCCACAAGGTCCTTATTTCAAGAATAGAAAGTGTGCCATATTCTCATGTTAGAATCAATGTTCTAAAAAGCGCTAGGCGGGAGGCGGGCGGCCGGGGGCTTAGCGCCTAGGGGGCCTAGGCGAGATTTTTTATTTTAAGCCAATTTTAATATTTTATCTTATATTTATCCAAACAAAACAATAATATAAAGCAAAACAATCTATAATAAAGATAATAAAGGTCTTTGCTTAAAGTTCAAACACATATCCATATTGCTAATGTCAAAGTTCAAACACAAATATGCAATTGTTGAAAGTTCTAACATATTTTTAATATATTAGTTTTATTCATAAACAAGATTGCTATTAAATAATAAAATTTAAAATTTTAAGATTTTAACTCAATATTAAAACTTAAGAAACTAAACATAAATTTAAGAATTATATTGAATTAAAGTAAATATTACACATATATCATCATTTATATAATTTGAAGTTGATACAAGTTCAAAAAATTACAAGTATAATAAAATTATCCATTTTGACTTGATATTGTTCACTTCTGATTGTGATTTGATATGCTACAACTTGTATTATGAGTATAGTAAATCATTAGAAAAATAAATATATCAAAATCTGGTTTGGATAGTTATTAAAATAAATAAAAAACCTCTCCGCCTATACCCCGCCTAATTTCTTGGAGGAATTTTTTTGCCGCCTAGATGAGGTGCCAGAGGGGCCTAGCACCTAGGCGAGGCTCCAAAGGGGGCCTAGACGGGACCTAGGTGGGGATTTTTAGAACACTGGTTAGAGTTGACTGCATGGAACTAACAAAATAATTTGCGAAATTAGCCATTTCATATAGTATGTTTATGCATGTATATGATACTCTAAATCTAAAGCTACACTTAAATTGAAAAATATAAAAAAAAACGTGAAAAATTCACAATTTTCAGTAAATAAATCTCCATTAGCTACACATAATAAAATAATTTCACAAAATAAAAAAATAGAAGAGGAAAGCAGAGCGGTTGAATATCATGCATGTAACAGTAATAAGGTTAAAAATGGACCAGATGGAATTAGAATAGGTATATATTCGTATGCAAAAAGCTCCAGAGATGTACATTCTACCAAGAGTTCATTCTGTGCACACCCCAAGTAGTGAGTGCGAGTATCTCTGGAAAAATTAAAAATACTGGAGACTCACCTAAACTTGTTTAATTTAGGCTCGGAGCTTCTTCAAATGCTCTTTCCTACATTGGGGATCTCAGAAAGTGTATATGTACGACAGAGACTGAAATGACAGTTTTGCAGAGGACGGTGAGTGGATTTTGGTAGTGCATAGACTGTAAGTGCTCCTATTACTATTATATCTATGATATGACTACAGTGGCCCCCATTATTTCATTATGATTTTGACACGTAAGAGCTTCATGCAAATTTCTTTTCGCATAATAAGTGCGTTTCTATCCCTAATTTGGATTGTTCTGGTGTCGTGGCAATACTCCAACTGGAATCCATGCAAGAGACTACAACTTTGATACGTTTCTTTTTCTGGTTACATACAGTGTTATTGTTCTTGATATATTGACGGTGTTTGAAAATTCTAGGAAAGTTCATATATTTTCTGTATATTAGTATATATGGTGTCATTGTCTACTTATTGCTCTAGAATGAAACAATTCAGATATAAGTTGCCAATAGGTTGAATTCAGTGCGGATGAATTTGTTATTATTCTCCAGATTTGAATCTGGTGGGTTTTAATATATCATTACTCAATTCAAATTCGATTATAAATTTGGATAATCTGAATTAATGTGATAAACATATAATTATATATAATACTCCCTCCGTCCTAGAATAAAAGTCCTGGTTGATTTTTTTTGCATATTAAGAAAGATGATAAAATGACAAAATTGTCAATATTTAAATTCTCATTTAATTGCATAATTTTTTGCGCATGACTAGTGATACTCCATAAATATGCATAGAGAATAAAAATATGACAATTAACATTAAGAGTATTATAGGAAAATTATTGTAAAAAATAGATTATTTAAGGTAAGTAGACATTTAACTTGGGACTACCTAAAATAGTAATAAGGACTTTTATCCACATTATATATTATATATTATAAAATTAAAATTTAAAATGCTTAGAAATATCAGTTTCTCATTTATAAGAAACGTCAAAAAAATATATTAATTAATTTAAGATAATATTAATTGTTGGTTTCGAATCATAAACTGCTCGGATCATAGCTAACAAATACCAAGTTTGATCCATATGTAGATGAATTCTCTAATTGGAATTCGGATTAAAATCTTAAATAAATACAAGAATACTAAGTTTGATCCAAAATATAAGTTTTGGATTTATTTTTGCTTCATTAATTTTCTCCATTAATGTTTGATGGTGTTTATATTTAATATGAAGCTTCTATAGCCATGATGTGACGCCCCAACCCGAGTCGCCTCTTGGATTATAGTCAGTTTGCCAAAACTTGTGATTACAACTTGCTTAGGCTTAAAGAAGGTTAATCCTTGAAAAGTGAGATTGTTAAGTTTTTGCTCAACCGCCGATTTTTAGGATTCTTTCCACAAAGCTAAGCAAACTTGGAACTAGGTTAAGAACATCATAACTTTTACATCACCATTGGCCTTATGTAGAAGGCGTCATGTTAAAAGTATATATTACAGACCAAAATAATCACACCCATGATAAAACAAGTTATACATCTATTCAATACTAAAAGGTGTTACATAACAAGTTATAAAAGTCCTTGAGCCACTGCACAAGCATAGATAACACCATATCACATGTTTATTCTCTGACAACACAAGGATTGACCTTGTCAAAATGCCTTGATAACTCAAGTCAGGCATATGTTCACTGGTGGCCTAGCGAGTATCGTGCACATTTGCGTGTAAAATAATGGTGCAAGTTAATTTTTTTAGAGAAAGCGTGAAAAAGTTTTGAGTAAAAAAATTAGAAGGTGATAAATTTTCTAAAAAGTGATTTTTTTTTTTGCTAATATCATTTTTTTACTTTTAGTCTTCTTAGGTGGCTCTTCCCTACTCCTGTATAATTGATTCACTTGTGCACTAGGTCATTCTCGTAGAAATCGCCTCCCAATATTTATGACTGAACCTGCCATGACCATCTCCCAACTATAACCCAATAAGTATTTGACCAAGGGATTTAGGTGCAATTAGCAAAACCCTCTAGTCTCTCTAGCTAGCTTATGAACAACCCTTGTCTTAACCAGAATTACCAAATACTCTCACTTACTTAGCGGAACCGTGTATTGGTACTTGCGTACCCAAACACGATAGTCTTATGTATCAATATTTTAAATTTAGCGTACCAAAAAATTTCTTTATTATTTTACCTATAATTGCACAAATATCAATATTTTAACTTAGTATTACATGCTCAAACATTACATTTGTCCTAAACTATTTTTTAAACAATTAACTTGTTGATTCAACTAAAAATCTTTTATAAAACTAGATTTATTTCATTTAGATTCTATGACAATTTCTAACTATAAGAACTTATATAAAGGGTACTGCGTTTTAACTATATAGCGTACCGCGTAATGTTCGAAAAAGTAAAAAGCGGTACGAAACGTTTTTCTCCGGACGAGGCGAGGCGTAAGCCTCGTGGCGGAGTGAGGCGGATGCCTCGATTTAAAAATATATGTTACTGATAAATATTGAATATAGACAAATTTTGTTGTGTTGAATAATTTAGAGAAAAAGATTCAGTTATCAACACTCGATTCCGTCGAGTTATCAAGAAATGTTTTTTTTTTTCGCTCTAGGGACTTAAGTGCAAGAAATATAAAGAAATAGGGGCTGAACTGAAACTTCTGAAACTTCAGGGGTTGAAATGAAAGAAAATGAAACTTTAGGGGCTGATATGTAAAATTTTAAGGGCTATTTTGAAATTTAAGAAAATATTTGGGACTAAACTAAAAATTTATAAAGACTATAGGGTACCTAACTGTAATTATCCATAAGATATTTACTCAGACGGTAGATGATAAATCTGATACTATTTCTTTTCCTTTTCCAAAAACAGAGAGACGAAGAGAGAGAAAGAGTTGAAGAAGAACTGAACCTGTCACCAAGAAGAAGAAGAATTGATGATAAGCTTCGAGGCGCAAGGCTATGAGGCGTAAGCCTCAACTGAATAAAGCCCAAACCTCTCGAGGCTCACGTCTCGATCGCTTTTTCGACCATTAGTACCATGTACCCGTATTTGTACCATGTACTGGAATGAACCACATTCGAGGTAACACCGGACTTAACCTAACTACTTCAAATATCAAATAACCATAAAATTATAATTAAACCATGATTAACAGTCAATTCATTGTCATATAGAGCATGCTAATTTATATTGTATTATACAAGGTCTCCGTTAACTACCATATTTACTTTGCATGGTCAGGCATGTCATTTTCACAAAACCATCATAATTACTTGGCATGTTCTACATATCATTGTGCGAGTCCATGATTCTCAAGTACTAGTTCAGTAGCTACTTAGTTATTAAAAAACTGTTTCATGATTAACAACAAAAACATGTTTAACCATGCTAATATACATAATACATTTTACATTTACGTCTTAGCTATATGATTTATTTCATGATTTATTCCATGCTTTATTAACTCAATAAGATCATATGATACCATTTATAAGGCCTGATAATTTCACTCGAACCTGACGGGGCCCGCTCGATCCCGATCCCGATCCTATTGGGACCCAATTTTTAAAATCCTATAGGGTTAGGGTCGGCTATGGGATATACCCCTCACCCCAACCTAACCCAATTTTACGTATATATATATATATATTTTAATTAGTATTTTGTATATATATAATTATGTACTTGTTTAGGTTATTTCATTTTAAATTCATAACATTAATAATATAATATGTTGCTAGTAATAGAAATATTGTATGTTTGATTTTGAATTTAAAGTAGTTGTACAAAGTAATATAAAAAGAGTAAAAACTTTTAATTTGGTAAATAACGAAGTAATCGGGTAAACGAGGTGAGTATGAGATATTGTTTACGGGGTCGGGTTCGGGGGATAGCTAGTTATTGGCGGGGAGGGTATGAGAAGGGGTCGCCCGGACCATACCCTCCCTGTTACCACTTACCATACCTATTTATAAGAACTTTGACAATTCAACATATATATGCATTGGGTGCTCTTTTTGGATCAATGAGGATCCTTATAATGATTTGAACTTAATAAAAGATAATTCAGACTAGATTAAGAGTTATGGAAGGAAGAAAAAGTAGATTAGGGTAGAATTGACAAAAAAAAGAAGAGATGATTTTCATGAAAATAAAATACATGATTCTCAAATTTATACTTTTTATTGGCCTTTACTAATAGGAGCCACTAACATGCTCCTAACATTATCTTCAAGCGCTTGCTCACTGCACTCATCACTAATTTGAGGGTGAGGATCTCTAGTGCCAATTAACGTGAATAACTTTTTCCAGGATTCACTTAGAAAAATAGGGTCTTTGTCACTTACTTTGAATTTTCTTATTTTCCTTGCTTTTCCTTCTTGTTATGGACTCTGAGCATGTTTTCCGGAAAAAATCATTGAAAAATTCTTTCGTTCTTTTTTTTTTTTTTGATTCTCACCTCCCGGTATGCGGCAACCATTAGGTCTCAACTAATCCAGAATTGAGCTACGGTCGGACCCATAAAAGGGGGGGGGGGGGGGGAGGGGTCTCCTTAAAACTGTTTTTTCCATTCACAAGACTCGAACTCGAGACATTTCTTAAGGGGCATCAGGCTTCTTCCTCTAGGCCCAATGGATGTTGGTTGAAAAAAATGCTTTTATTCATGGCTTTACAATTGGGAGGTTGGGAAGGGCCTTAATGTTGGTTTCTCATCTTCTGATTGCCGAAATTTCTATGATGCAGTAACTGAGAATTTGTGGGCTTTGAGGTGTGTCCTGATTTGTTTTGAAGCATTTTTTGGTTTTGAGAATTTATTTGCAGAAAAGTACCATGTTTTCGGTGGGTTAGGTGGATAATGTGGAGAATTTAGCTTCTATTTGGGTTGTTCGGCCGGTTCTTTTATGATGTCTTAGTGTGCTTTCCTTTTGATGTAGCACAAGGATGGATGAAAGAATAAAGGGAATTCAAAGAAGATAACAAGACTAAAAGCCACAAATCAGAAGATTTAATTCAATAATATCAATGATTCAATAATTAATAATCATAGATTACAACATTTTATATAGGCATAAGAAAATTCTAATACTTGGAGGCTAAATAAAATATTGTGTAACCTATTTAAATAAGGAAATAAAATTCTAGTAATTATCTACTACCTTAAATAATTAATACTCTTGAATATTCTACTAATATAATTAAATATATCCTAATATTATGTACTAAATAAACTAATTACGTTGGAATTATCCATAAATAATAATAACTCAATAATATTAAATTCCTTTTGCTTCCATCCTCATCACCTTTGGTTGTCACTTTTAAATTCGGAGCCATTTGGGATCCAATTACCAAGAGACTTCAAAAGAGGTAACGATAAAAGGGAAATATGACCTTTTATCTAAAGCTGCTTAGGTCATAGGTAGGGTGAAAAGCGATCCGAGTAACTCCCGAGTTATAACATCGATATCGAATCGAGGCATAGTACTTACTACGCTCATTTTAGGGTTCAACCATCCTCTTTCATCGATCCTTACTCGATTCTTGCCGATGAACCTTACTCGCTAGGGTTCGGTTGCTTGCTTCGATCTCCTCGATAAAGAAGTGGAAAAGTTTAGTTCACGGTGAATTAATCTCTTGACTCGATCGCCTCTCGACTCTGAGATCGCCTCTCGATTCTCGAGACTTCTCAGTCTCACTTCAGCGACTCTTCAATGGCCTCTTCGCCTCTTCGTCTCTTCGTTTAGTGATTCAATCTCAGAATCACTAAAGCCCTATTCCCAAAACACGATTGATGAAGCTGAAGCCATAAAGGTCGAACTGAACATGCGTGTAAGTCAGTTCTTACTTATATATATAATATATATTCTTCTTCTGATTACTTCTATAGTTTTGTTATACCAAAAATTCCCAATCAAAAAATTTAAACACTAATTTTTAGCTTTCAAGTTTCAATTCGATCTTATTCAATGGAACACTTTGATGCTTCAGGTATGTTCAGTATAGATCTGTAATTTTTTGTTGATGGGTATGTGGTTTTGAAAGATTTTATCGATTTATGTAATGTTATGTCCATGTGCTTTGTTAACTATTTACAAATCTGATTTATTGTTAACTATTTCCTGATTATCTGATGTTGCTTTATATATATATATATATATATATATATATATATATAGGATTCTTGCATCTCGTAAGATCAGAATATGATATATGAATACAAACCAAAAAACATGATATATTGTGATGTGTCAATTTGTGGCATTCCGGACTTGGTCATCCGTCTTTTTATGTTCTTACTAAGATTCCTAGTCTCCTAAGTAATAAGGAATGAACACATCTTTCTTGTGATGTCAACAATGATCTAGAATACCATTTCTGTTAGCACTACTGTACTACTCAAAATCACAAGTGTATAGTTTTTACTGCATAGCTTTCTTTCGGTATGTTCATACTCATTTTCAATATTCAATTATCACCTAAAGGTCGATAATGGAACCGAGTTTACAAAAAGAGTTGTTTGTTAGTGGAACCAAAACAAGTTTGAAAAGCAATGGAATGAAATTAAATCAAATGAAATTTTCTTAAAAAGGGTACGAACACTCGAAGTTTGAGCTTTTAATTAAGTGTCTTAATAATGTTGTTAGAGACCAAACTTGGATGAAAAATGTACCTTATAACAAGGTCTCAAGTAGGAACAAATTTCAAGTCATTTGAACTTGTATAGCAAAGTTATTCTGCTAAGTTAGAGCATAGTTATCAAGTGTCGCTAGTATTAGCCGCCCAGCGTATTTACTAAGCGCTAATCGAAAAAAAAATCCGGTCGTCCGGACGACTTGGTGGGAGAGCACAAAGTCGGGCGCTCGATGAGACGATTTGGACGACTTTCCCACGACTTAGACGACTAGTTTAAAGCGAGCGACTTTCCCAGAGTTTCGTATTCTTCTTCTTCTCTCTGCTTCTTCTTTTCTTCTTTCTCTCTCTTCGTCTCTTTTTTTCTTATTTTTCTTCTTCTTCGTCTCTGTTTCTTCTTCTTGTTCGTTTTTTTTTCTTCTGTTTCTGTCTCTTTGTATCTTCGTATCAGACTATTAGATCAGATCTAATATCTTGGATAATTACAGTTAGGTACCCCATAGTATTTATAAATTTTTAGTTTAGTCCTAAATAATTTCTTAAATTTCAAAATAGCCCCTAAAATTTTACATATCAGCCCCTATAGTTTCATTTTCTTTCATTTCAGCCCCTGAAGTTTCAGAAGTTTCAGTTCAGCCCCTATTTCTTTATATTTCCTGCACTTGAGTCTTTAGAGTGAAAAAAAAAACAACCTTTTCTTGAACATCTTAATGTAAAATTATAAATAGGATCCTTAATTATAAATTTATGGTATTCTATATAAATAATATTAAAATTTAAAATTTAACATAAATTTAAAAAATTATATTGAATTAAACTAAATATTGCAAATGTATCACCATTTATATAATTTGAAGTTGGTACAAGTTCAAAACTTACAAATTACAACTATAATAAAATTATTCATTTTGACTTAATCTTTTTCACTTCTTGTTGTGATTTGATATGCTACAATGTACATTATGAATATGGTATATCATTAGAAAAATAAATATATCAATATTCATATAAATATTAAATATATATAATTTTATTTGTATAAAATTTACATTATTAACGATTTGTCGACTTGCGGACGACTAGTCGTACTTTAATCGACTAAGCGCTTAAGCTCCGACTACCGCTTGCCTCGACTTGGCGACTTGATAACTATGGTTAGGAGGCATGAAGAAATAAAATTCGAGGGATAGTTAGTGGACTGAAACCCTTAAAGAAAAAATTCGAAATTCTGTTCTGGATAGCTTTTGGTTGTTATAGTTTCAACGAGATATAGTTCATTTGATATGAGCAAGAGCTCTTAGGACAAATTCCGACTTGAGTATTCAAGAGTTACGGCCATTCAAAGTAGTCGTCAAAACTGTCCAACCAATTCCGACCAGTCTCCTTTGCACGAAATTCTGGAATTCTGTGTTTTGAATTTGGAAATGGTCAAAGAATAAAAGTTGTAGCCGGAAGTTAGCTTGGCGTGGGCTCAAGAATCGCTCAAAATGTTTTGAAACGAAAAGTTATGACTATTTTAGCGATAGAGGGTAAAACTGCTAAAAAGTTTAAACTATTATGGAGGGCATTTTCGAGGCCTGTTATGGGCTGGCTAAAAGACCCAAAATGGGTAGCTTATGAAGACTGTAATGGAGAGGTTAAATATTTTGGAATTTGGTTTATGAAATGTTGTCAAACTACTAGCTTTTTCAATCGAGTTTGGAATTTGGAGTTTAAATATTTGGCTTGCAGCTTTAAGTTGATAGTGCACAACCATCAAGGAAACTAGTTTGGTGTAAAGTCTAAAAAAAGATAAGTTTCTTATCTTTTTTATTTTGACATTTTCTGTTATTTATTACAATTAGTTTTTTACTTATTTCTAACCCATCTTCTATATTTGCAGGATTTAAGAGTTTGCAGTTGCTGTGAACCCTATCTTGGTCTCTTGTCTAGCTTTGGACCGCTCTCTTGTCCACATAATTTGATCCTCTTCATCTTTTTGTAGTACTTGATTTCTTGGATAACATGATGATCCATTGGATTGAATGCTCTCTGGAAAGATATGTGAACCAGGTAGGGGAGATTACAGGCAACTGTTACTAAGACTGTGGTAACCCAGTATAACGGGGCAGGGGCAAGGGCTTCTTCTAGTATTTTGAAGGCATTCCCAGAGTAAATCGGTGATATCATGCCATAGAGAAATAGAAATAGATACCAAGTGACGACGCTTCCCCAAACAAGGATGTGTTGTATCCATGTGAAGTGACTCATTGTGAGTGCAATCTGGCAGTTGACAGCCCAGATAATGCAAGTGAACATAGTGGTGCCCACAGCTGCCATGTCTGCAGTCTGGCCTCCTGAGCGGAAGGCTTTGTCATAAAAGATGATGATGTTTAGAAAAGAAAATAGCAAGGGAGGAGTAGAGACCATTTCCCATCCACCCAAATATCCGATACCAGTCAAAGAACAAGTTTCTGGGTCCTTGTTGATACAGTGCTGGAAACTGTAGGTCACATGTGGTTTGTGTAAGTGCGAAAGAATTGATGGATTAAATATACATTAAAGTCCAAACACAAATGTCACATGTGAAAAATGACTTAACGCTTGTGTAGTTATCATTGTTGCTGCGATCTTCCTCCTAATGCAGGTATGTACTTTTTAACTAGCATTACTTTTGTTTTGTCTGGAAACTATTTTTCCTAGTGCTACTGCTCTTTGCAAGTATAACTTCCTGAACTAGTCAATCTGGGTTTGGAGAATTTTTTTATGATCAGTATGAGCCAAGCTCAACAAAGGCTTAGGTCTGAGAAATTTTTTGGCTTGAATATTTAAATATTTGTGCAGGAAGTACTTGGTAATTAATCATGTTGACCAGAAAGGATCTATTGTTCTTCCCGAAAAATTGAAATTGATTTTCTCATGGTATGCTTAATCATAATTTTAGTTTTGTTTCTCATAGTAAAGCTTAATCATACTATTAAGCTCCTGCTTGCAAATTAACTTTTATCTAAATGATTAAGATATTTACAGTGCAAGCCCGTAGCCGCAGGAACCGAGAAAGATTAGTCTTAGAAAAGTGGAGGAGGGAGTTGTCTTCAGTTGTCTTTAATTTACGTTTGGCTGGAGAGGGGTTTTGCCTCAGTTGAGCTTTCCTGTATAGAGGAGGTGTTTAGAAAAACAATCACTACAGATTTTGAGTAGTTCCTCAATCTTACTTTGTGGGTGGTGGGATAGAAGGATTAGTTTCTGGTCGCGCTTTGCTGATGTACCACTTGGGGAGCAGTTTCCGTGTTGGATATTGAACTAGTGTTCACTTATGATGACCCATCATGTAAAATCTTGGAAAAGACCTTTTACGGCTTTGCTGCTATATTTTATGACTAATTAGAGAGTGGTGAATTCAGCTTTATTAGCTTAGACAATTAAGTCATTTTTTTTTGTCAAAGTATTATTTGGAACATCCAGACTTTCATTGGCCTCAAATAGTGACTTTAGAATTTTTGTTTAGCACGAGAAATTTACAAGGTTTTACTGTCCAATCTGGTTTTAGGGTTCTAGAGTTACCAAATACTTTTATTATTGACCTAGAGAACTATATATTGGTACTTGTGTACCCAAGCATGATACTCTTACATACTAAGGGGACGTTTGGTACAAGTCATTTGAAATGGTCATCTTGGATATGCTGTAATTTGAGTCGGTCATCCTTGTAAATCTTGTTTGTTATCTTGGTAATTCTTAGATCTGGTAAAGTGTCAAGATTTTCCACTTGAGGTGGGTATTTGGATGACCAAAAAATAGGTTGACCATCTTGATATCTTTATATCGACAACGATATCTCTCATATTTTAGTAATTTAAGCATAAATATCATTATTTATCACAAATACAAAATATTTACCAAGTGAATATTCATATATATCAAATGTACTCTTTTTTATTTTAATTATTTGGACATAAATATCCTTATGTCCTTATTCTCTTATTTTGTTGTTTATTATTATAAGTTTAATATATTTATGTTCTTAATTGACTTAATTAATTAATATTTTTAATTTAATAATTGAATATATTATGAGTTATTATTTTATAAACTAATAAAATATTTAATACGTGTCATTAATTTTAGTGAATTAATTATTTGGATTGTTTTGATCGTTGAATTCCATTTGGCAAGAATCCATTTAGTGAATTATTTGACATAAATTAGTATATGGGACATTTTAGAAAAAGACGATTGTTAACAAAAAATATACCTTGTAATCTTGAATTCTTACCAAACACTCACTAATAACAATTATTGGTAATCAAATAACTTTCACCAAACGAAAATTGACCAGTTTCCATTACCAGTAGGCAGTAATCAAATACGTAGTAATCTGAGTTTTGACGGGTATCTTTCATGATCTGTAACAAACACCCCCTAAATTTAGCATACCGAAATATTATTTTGTTGTATTACCTATAGTTGCAAAAATATCAATATATTAACTTAATATTAGATGCTCAAACAATGATGCTGTTTATTAAACAATTTACTTGTTGGTTCAACTAATTTTTTTTTATTTAGTTATATTAGATTCTAAGAGTTCCTAAATATAAGCACCAACATAAAGCTATCATCACATACGCGTTTTAGCCTTTGTAGCGCACCTCATACCCGAATCGGTTTTATGAACCGAAACTAACCACGTTTCAGATAACAATTTAGTTACGGGAGTGTGTGCTACACTACACTCTACAATAAGATGAACAAAGCCTTGAAGCTTTAAAGACACGTTATGAGGAAACATCCAAGTGCTATTCTCTTTTGTATTTTGTTCAAGACCAAAAATATAATTATATCCTTATTTGGTTCATCAAACTCTATCCATAAAAGACGACCACAAGCCAATGATTGCCATACTTGAGATACACAGGCATATTTTTCATGAAAAACAGAAATTGTAAATAGAAAAATATATGCTTAATTTTGTGTCTGTGTGGGAGGGAAATTATGAATAACATTTAAAAGCGATGCTGAGGCAACCAAAAAGTATGGGCTCTTCAGAATTTTGCAAAAAATATCGAAGGAGAGCATGGACAAACTCGAAGCTGAAAAAATATGAGAGGCTGAAGAAAAAGTTGAAGTTGAAGAAATCATCAAAGATTAACGTTGTTAAAACTAAAACCGAAGAAGCAAATGAATGTGTTGAGATAGCAAAATCCTCATTTAAAATTGATATATGAAACATTTAAGCTTTCAACGCATTGGCTTCATCATACCTGACAACTTCAATGAGGAAATGTTGAGAAGACGTATATTTATGGCTTCCAAGAGATCACTGGTTTCAAGCTTTATCTCATATTTGGATTCCATTTTATGGCTTATAGATTCTCCCATACTTTAAAACTCGAGGACGGGTTTTTTCTTTCTTCTTCTTCATCCTTTTTTGTTTTTATAATTTTTTAATACATTTTTTAAAGAAGATAAAAATGATGAGGATGAAACCAAGCAATTAGTTAATATTGTTATTGAATATTTTATGTTTTGTTTAGATATAAAGTGATTGTAATAATTTGTTATCGTCTATTATAGGGTAACATATTGTGTGTTACTTAGATAAGTTATCTAGTAGAACATGCAAAACGACGTGTAGTTTAAATTAGTGAGCGACACCTTTGTAAATATGTTGACATTCAATCAATCAAAAATCAAATGGACATATTTACAAATGTGTCATTCACTAATCTAAACTACGTCTTTTTTGCTTGTCTTGATCCTCTAGATAACCTATCTAGAGTGACACACTATATGTTATTTTCCCTTTATGTTATCAGGTTAATTATTCTAGACTTTTTAATTATAGTAGATTATTATTCAGGATTTGTTTTCCTCTTAAATTTAAGTTACATATATAATATTAGGATTTTTCTTGATGTTCAAGTTGTAGGTTTGTTAACCCCTAGACTAGAAACTGATGTAACTCATCATTATTATTCATTGAATTGATTATACTGGTTTCAAGCCTTTGTGATTTGTGCTTTTTAAGCCTTTTTTATTTTTATTTTTTTTGTTCTCCTTTATTCCTTCATCAATCCATGTCCTGCATCACTCTTGTTATCTAGTTCATGCTGTGTACATAATCTTGATGCAGTTTGTTTTAAATTTACAGATGTTATCTACTCTTGAAAGATCAGTTTGAAGTGGTTATAGTGTTCAGCCAGGGGCAGCGGAGTCCAAGACAGAAGCAACTGCGGAGGAAGTAATGGAGTGGTGGTCTATTGTGATCCAATTTATAAGGGGACTTCCTGCTCCACACAATCATCCAACCAATCAGATTAGTGACCTTCTCTCTATTACCTATAAACTTTTTGTTGTTTGATGAAGCATATATTTGCTCCTACTCGGAGCTTTATCGGATGTACCAAATAATAAGGTTTATATGGACTACTCAGATGGAACTTGTTTTTGTAGGGTGATCATTGTGATCACTTCGCTTTAACTGTTTATTTTGGTTTTATATGTACCTGTCTTTTGGCAATATTTTGCTTTAAGTTTATGGTTTGGTCGTGGTCTTTTGACTATGAGTGTGCATTAATTCAGTACTTTTTGCAAATGTTGGGATATAGAGTATAGATCAGACAAATTTGAATGGCTGATATGTGTTGCTGTTTTTTTTCTATTTGATCACATAACCAGGGGATGGATGTTAGTCGGTATTATCCCTTCTTTACATCTTTTTGAATAAGAGGTCACTCAAATGTTGTGTGGGATTCAAGATTGTGCTCTCCTTTTTATTAGCTCATGGTCTATTGGTCTGTATCTGTTTATGTATTGGGGTAAATTTATGGTGAATTATAATTGCGAAACTTATCCATACATAAGTTTCATACATGGGATTGGTAGGAATTATAGGACTTGTTACATATATCTTTAAAAAAGTTACCATTATCATTTACTTACATAATAAATAATTAAAAAAATCGATATAAACAATCGTAATATATAACATTTTTCATTTGTATGTTGTGGTGTAATTGAGGTCATTAATGTTGGGGTTACCCAACTCATGTATCTTTACAAATTTCAAATAATTTACACATGGATTATGTATCCTATTTGTGTAAATGGGTTTACAATTATGCTATTTAATATAATAAATTTGTTGATCGATATTGATTTCAATTATACTATTTACACTTATAAAAATATAGTATATTTGATGAAATTGAAAGAAATATGTAATGGAGGAGATTCAAGTTCGATTGGGCAACTTGTAGGGTCCACAGGGACAAAGTCAAGATTTATTTATTTGTTTTGTAATACAATAATTCTACGACGACATAGGTTTAGGGACAATTTTGGTGATCGGGCCGCCAAAACTGTTCCTAAACCAATGTCGTCGTAGAATTAGAGTTCTTTAAACTATTATACAACAATTAGAAAATAATTACAAGATTAGTGCATCCATAAAATAATTATAAAAAGAGTGCAAAAAGTGCACCTTTTTCACATTCAATTATGGAGCACGCATAAAAAATCCATCAACATAAGGTTCCCTCCCTTGAAAGAAAACACTTTATATATATATATATATATATATATATATATATATATATATATATATATTCTCTGCCTCCCTTGATTTTGCTCTCTCATCAGTCATCAGTCTATAATTTTTAAACCAACTCTCTGCACTAGTGTTCTTCTTCTCTTCTTCCTCATTATCTTCTTCCTGGGCTGGGCCCTGATTAAAGCAGAGGTGGTGGGATTATATTTACTTCCCGTGATTTCTTCATATGGTAGAGGATTTGGACGACGGAGAGTTTTGGCTTCTCCCTAAATTTCTTTTTGAAAACAACTTACTCATGGAATTTAGTAAAATCACAGAGAAAAAAAAATAACAATGAGACTGTATTGGCCTAACTCGGAAACAATGACGGCTACGATTTCCCATATGGGTTTGGGTTGTATTGGCCTAACTCGGATCTGAGTTCACCCGTTGAGTCTGTAGTGTGCTCCATGGAGACTGAGAGCGATGAGGAAGAATACCTCTATGGGTCTAGTGCATCAGAGTGCAAACAATGTGTTTCAGATTTATGGTTACTAATTAGATATATTTTGATTACTATGGTCACCGTTCACAATATTGTATTATTTTTAATGCTTCAATTGTCACAGTAAACAATGGATGTTTACTGTGAGTAACCAATAAACAAACATATGTTAACCTTTTTATTGATATAAGGTAATCGAGATTGTGTTACACAATATTGAATAATATTTTTTATTTTTTTCTTCTTACTTAAAATCACACGACCATTCTCTGATTCCATCATGGTTTAACAAGATAAAGAAAATAAATACATGTAACACTTGGTAACTGTTATGATTTTTTTTATGACTTCGGTTACTCACAAAAATTAAAATGGTTACCTTTGTATGAATGTTTGGCTACCAACTGCACCTTTTTATTGATGTAAGGTAACCGAGATTGTGTTACACAATATTGAATAATATTTTGCATTTTTTCTTTTTACATTAATTAAGAGGAAACTCACACGACTACTCTTTGATTCCATCATGGTTTAACAAGATAAAGAAAACAAATGCATGTAACACTTGGTAACTGTTCTGATATTTTTTTTTTATGATTATTTGGTTACCCACATAAACTAAAATGATTACCGTTGTATGAATGTTTGGTTACCAACTGCAACATAAACAAATACATATACCGACGGCTACCATTGCAGAAACCAATAAACTGTTCATGTTTGCACATGTTGAAGAAAATAAATCTAGCTAACACTTGAAAACTGTTCTTAAATTTTTTATAATTAATTGGTAATCCAATAAAACTGAATTGGTTACCTTTGTATGAATGTTTGGCTACCAACTGCACTATGAAAAAAAATGTTCGACGGCGACCATTACAGAACCCAATAAAACTGTTCATGGTTGCACATGTTGAAGAGAACAAATTCAGGTAACACTTGAAAACTGTTCTTAAATTTTTTTATAATTAATTGATAACCCAATAAAACTGAATTGTTTACCTTTGTTAATATAAAAAAAATCTCCTTATTTAGTCCCATAAATCAATAATAAAACGATCAATCAAGTTGTCGACTGGTACGATTCAATCAAACTGTATTTTTTTGTGCAGAAATCGGTTTATAATCGAACTATAAATTCAATCAAGTTGTTTATTTCGCAAAATGACGATGATCAAAAGAAGTAGTGGAAAAGAAGAGAAAAAATGAAGAGAAGATTCGTAGGGAAGAATCAGAAGAATTAGATGAAAAGGAGTATGAGGTAAAGCAGCTGCCTCTTCATACTCAGCTGCATCTAAATCTTGAAAGTGAGCCCCTTTGAAAAACTTTGGCAAAATATATTGTCTCACAGGAACGAGAAGCATGATCATTAAAGGGAACAAAACTCCAGCAAGAGGAATCCACGTCATCCCGAAACAGATAAGCAAGTAAGCAATCTGGAATATTGTGAAAAATGCGATTGTCTTAAAAGGTTCAATTTCTACAAAAGTGGCATGGTAGTCCAATTATGTTTACAGATCTAGATCTCAAAGAACTCTCTCAAGTTTCCTCCATTCATTTCCATAATAGATCTAGATCTCTAATTATGTTTTTATTTAATACGTTAATTTTGTAAATAAAATATAAAAATATGTTAATTTTGTAAATATTTTCTGGATGCACTTTCGTTATAATTTTTTTTTAAAATATATTAGAAAATGTAATTGTTCCGATCTCCCTATTTATGTTATAAAGGGAGAGGCCCGAGCCTCAAGAAATGTATTAATTATTTTCTCTTTTGTTCCGAAAAATTTGATAATATTACACTTTAATCCTTTTAATTTAATTTTTAAAAATATGTTCTAATTATATTCTCTAAATTTAATATATATATATATATATATATATATATTTATTATATCCTAATATTAATTGCACACACCATGCACTCTATATATAAGTCATGATTATTATTAAATCTTAGAAATTTGTAATCCCTTGAAGATAGAGTCGATCTGAATAAACATAGTAAGTTCGAAAGTCTTACATGCTTAAACAAACCCTAATTATTTTGTTCCGGTACATGGCTATGAGAACTTTATTTATTTTAATAATTAAAAGGGAGAATTATTACTACTATATATATATATATATTTTCATTTATTTCCATCAAAAGCTGGAGGTCCTCGTCAGAGTTCTAGCCTTGTTCCGCCTCCTGTGCGCCACCGCCAACCGCTCATTCAGATGCTTCTGCAATTGTTTCTCAATAAGAATTAATAATATTTTTTTTGTGTCAGCAATACAAAATAAAATTTGAGCAAAATTGACAAGCAGTGTTTCCTTAATTTGCAATTGAATAATCAAAAGACAAAGAGTTTGGTTATACCATCAAAAGACAACAAGTAAATTTTATACTTCCACAAATTGTATGAATAGTAAGTGAGATCCACCTTCTTATGAGAGAGTATATTATGAAACTAACACTTTCATTTATGAAAATATTAATTCCCTATATATATATATATATTCATATTAGTTTAAAAATCTTTAATAATTATCTTTTTAAAAGTCATTAATAACGTAGAACAGAGCAATAAGTGTCGTTGTAACAAACTTACAATATATTTTATATGCATATTGTTAAAATGCATTTTTGTTCTTGCAGTATAAAAATTATTTTGACATTATTAACCACCTTTTTAAAATTCTTATTAGAATACATTCAATTAAATAACATTAGAATATCCAAGAAGAAATATGCAATAATTATCTTCTTAGAGTCCTTACTAAATATAATTAGCTAGATTACATTCAATTTTCTTCAAAATAAAGCTAAATAATATTAAAACGAAAATGCAAATGTCCTTACCAGATGATACTTTAGCTCTACATTTTCTTCTTTTAATATTTTCAGCTGCGACTCCATTTCCATTGCATATGCCTGCACGTAGAACATAATTTAAATTGTATAATAAACCATTCGACTAGTTTCATTGTTATTCATTTACTCTATGACAAGCTATCTAGTATACTAGCATAGGAATATATAGTATAAATTTTTTATAATATTCCGAGGACTAAATAAAAGACATAAAAATTTTAAATTAGAAAGGATTAAATAATAATATAAGTAATTTAACTTGCAAGGACAAAAGGAGAAAATAATTGTTATGACACAGAAGACACTTTATAATATAGATATAGATAAAGATATTAGAAATATATATAAGTCATTCATTCGAGCTATGTTTGTCTGCAATGATTATATTTGGGATAAGATTATTAATCTGTCTTGTTTGTTTTCAAATTTAGACTTGAAACTATTAGTCTTCGGATTATAAAATGACTTAATAATCTTGACATTATAATTATAATCCGGGATTATAATCCTAGGATTAATAGACTTGGTATTATAATCTCATAGATTATAATTCCGGGATTATAATCTATGCAAACAAACGTAACCCAAATTTTAAAGGGTCTTTATAGCATTATACAACTTGCACAATTATAAATATGCTTAAGTACAGGGGCGGAGCCACACTTGGGCTGTGGTGGGCGGTAGTCCGGGTGAATCTGCCGCAAATCACCCCACTCGCTCCTACGTCCACGACGCTAAGGCCATGGTGGCGACACCCGCCGACGCAGGGGCGGAGCCACACTTGGTCTAGGGTGGGCTGTAGCCCGGAAGTCTTGTACGGGTGGAATGATTATTCAACTGGTACGACATGCTTCAGAAGTGAAAGTAGTAGTGCCGATGTGTTGTTAATTTGTTATGGCACATGGATTTGAAGCAACATGCTTCAGGGACTTTTCGATTGCGGTTGTTCAAGCTAATTCCTCACTCGGACTATTCGATTGTGGTTGTTCAAGCTAATTCCTCATTCGAAGACCAAGGCTGTGACGCCCCCAAAATAGGTATACATCACCCATTTTGAGTTGTCAATACATGGTACAGAAACAACTACAACTTTATTATTACAACAATAAAACTGTGAGTTTGTATACAAATATTATCTTCTAGACAATATCTATACTCAGATAAATCCTCATCACATTTATTGATACATTATTTTACAAAAATGGTGAGGACTACTAAACAACTCTCTAGAACTTTCATTCCATACCCAGGCTAATTGCATCGCTATATTCTCGCCTCCCCGAGAAGAAAAATGGAACAAAAAGGAAAAGGGTGAGCTCAACTAGCCCAGTAAAGAATATTATGACTAAGATAATATACAACAAATTATCGTTAGTCTTCAACGGGGAAAAATCTAATAGAATACAATAGACAACAAATTTTAAATCATTATTCGCAGCGGAAATAATAATTCATTAGAAGAGTTAAGTAGAGAATGCAAACTACTATCTTACATGTATGAATTTAAAAGTTCATCGTCTATCTTTTATCCTGTAACATCAATCAATATATATCCGGAATCAAATATTCATCTTTGCACTACGCTGATCAAAAGATATTCATCGATTAATCATGTTCATCTAAACACTGCTCATCTTTTGCACTACGGGCCAAAGATATTCTTCGAAAATCATTCATCTTTGCACTACAGCCCAAAGATATTCAATAATATCATCATTTAAGGCGAGGATGATGAAAATATTTTTAAAGAAACGAATCCAATTGAAACAAAATGACAAGGATTAAGGATTAAGGATTCGTACTTTTTTGTTTATCCATGTCCAAAAATACCTCAAAAATAATTATAGTGGTGTAAAATTCAAGAATGATCAAAACATGGATACAATCAAAGCTAGTATCCGAATAGATATTTTGACGAAAAAAAGAAAATTTTTATTTTTCGATAAATAGTCTTGTATTAAGTGAATAATACCGAGTATATGTGAATAAAGTCATATCGTGAATAGTAACTCCAGACACCAAAAGTTTCAAATTTGATAAAAACTTCAGATCAATATTTCAACATAATGATATTGAAGAAATAATATCATTACTGAAAAAATAATATCCCTTACCTCACAAAGACAAGTCTTACAGTTGAAACATCGGATATAAAGCATGACTTGAACTTGCATCAGTATAACAATACTCAAAGTATACTCAAAATACTCACAAGAATACGCTCGATAATATAGAGAGAAAAACTTCGGTTTACGTGTAATTTTCAATTCTAACCTAAGCACCCTATTTATAGAAATTGCTTAGAACACCAAAGCGAGAAAATTTAATTTAATATTATTATATATATCAAAATTCCTACGCCACTCTTGAAATCTGATTTCAGCTCAATAAGCACATGCCACCTTCTAGAAAAAGTAAGAAAAACGCGTTTTCTAATTTAAAATAATTTAAACTTCCAAAAATCAATTATTTGAGCTTGGAACTTCAATAATTCACAATAAATAGCCCTTTCGTCGAAAAAATTCGAATCTCACGATTTTTTATAGGAAATTCAATTCTCTACAACTTTGCGGAAGAAAGTTTTTCCAAATTCCAAATAGGAATTGACCAAAATCCATAAGCAGACGATTTTACATTTATAATCAAATTTCACCAATAAATAAATGGGGTCCACCGACATGTTTAACATGTTTTAAACATTTATTGCAACAAAAAATACTCTTCCTCCTCAGTATACTCATACATCCCACATTCGTTGTAAAAATATCACCATTATTATATTATTAAAATATAATAATATATTTAAATGAATTATTTTATCGTAAAAAAGATAAAATTTCAATTTTCAACAATTGTCACATTAAAATTTTCTCCATCTATATCCACATAAAATCAATATTTTTCTCATCATATGAATCAATAATTAATTATTCACAAATAATATTACGAAATCACAATATTGACAACCAGTGCGCCTGAGGAAGAGGGGGCTTTCAATAAGAATTTCTCTTACTAAATAGCGCAATTATTAGGTGACCAAACCTCTCCTTGAGATGTAACTTTCTAGACATTGCCAATAATGTTATCTAATAATATTATTCGAGATAATATGAATTATTGCTTCCCGATAATGAAAAAATCTTGTGTAATGACAATTATCAAACAACAAAGAATATAAAATATCAACGCAATAATTATTAAATCAATAAAATAAAATACCGATCATTAATTATCAGAACCATTATTGAGTAGTGCCTTCTTCACGTAAGAATCAATAATTGGTGCAATACTGGTATGCATCTTGTGTGTTAACCACCAAGGTATTTTAATAAGATAATTCAGAATAACTACGCCGTTATTTTTAAACAACTTATATTTGTCGCTTTCTTCATCCAATCGCTTTCCGTTATGGGGCCCCACACATGGTCGCTATTTGTCGTCACGAATATTCTTCCCGACAAGACATCTGAATATTCCACGACCAAGCGAATATTCCCAACAACAATGAATATTTTATAACCACTTGCTTATTTTGAAATATTTGCGTATTTTACCCATAACTATCCACATTAATCAAATCAACCCTTACTATTTCAAAATAATAAATAGAGAAAATTAAATTTCATTAATAATAAGTTGGGGTCTTACAACCTCCCTCCTTATGAAATTTTGTCCTCTCGAAATTGACGTACGTACCTGGTGTTTCGAAAAGGTGAGGATACCTCGCTTTCATTTCTATTTCTAATTCCCGGTCATTTCCTCTATAGCATGATTCCTCCACAAAACTTTAACTTGTGGTATGACCTTTCATGGCGTGGGACATGCTCCTTCCTATCCAAGATCTTGACACGCACTTCCTCACACGCGTTAAGTCTTCTACTATTTCGTCCTGTTCTAACTCTATAACGTGGTTCGGGTCTTTCACATATTTACTGAAGTACATATATATGAAACACATTATGAACACGAGACATACTTTGAGGTAACGCAAGTCTATAGGCTACATTTCCTACTCGGTCAAGAATTTGAAATGGACCAATAAATCATGGATTGAGCTTTCCTCTCTTCCCAAATCTTGTAACTCCCTTCCATGGAGCAACTCGCAACAATACACGATCCCCTATACTAAATTCCACGTCCTTTCGATGAAGATCCGCATAACTCTTTTGTCGATCTTGTGCTGCTTTGTATACGTTGTCGAATCATTTGGATCTTTTCGTGAGTCATACGTCTTAACTCGGTCCCAACAATGTTGCTTCACCCACCTCATCCCAACATATCGGAGAGCGACACTTTCGTCCATATAATGCTTCAAATGGAGCCACACCTATACTTGCTCGATAATCTGTTGTTGTAGGAGAATTCCACCAATGGTAAATACTTATCCCAACGCCTCTTGAAGTCTAGGACACGAGTCTTAATAGATTTTCAAGAGTTTGAATAGTCCTCTCGATTGTCTCGTCTGCTTTGAGGATGGTATGCCGAATCAAACGTAAATCCGTGCCCATAGCTTTTTGCAAGCTAACCCAAAATCTTGAAGTGAATCTTGGGTCACGATCCGAAACTATGGATACTGGCATGCCATGTAACCTCACAATCTCATTTACATATATACTAGCAAGACGTTCAAGGAATAAGTCTCCGTATCGGCAAGAAATGAGCAGACTTGGTTAATCTATCAACAATAACCCAAATAGCATTGATGCCTTGAGAAACCGTAGGAAGACCCGTAACGAAATCCATGGTAATGTGTTCCCACTTCCATTTCAGAATCTCAAGTGGTTGCAATGGACCCTTAGGTACTAGATGCTCCACCTTTACACGCCGACAAGTTAAACACATTGAGATAAACTTTGCAATCTCTCTTCATATTGTTCCACCAAAATGTATGTCAAGATCACGATACATTTTAGTACTTCCGTGATGGATTGCAAATGGTGTATTGTGTGCCTCCATCATAATCTTGTACTTCAAATCGAGTCGTTAGGGACACAAAGTCCGGAGTGGACTCAAGTATTCCTTCTTCATCAATTCTCGCTTCCTCGAATAGCTCCTTCTTGTACTTTCTTCTTCATACGCATCGCCTCAAGCCCATGGGCTTGAGCAACCTTAACTTTTTCTATTAAAGTTGGCTCTGTCGCGATACTTGACATCATCGCACTCATTCCCGCATATGATCTTCTACTCAACGCGTCACCTACCACGTTCGCTTTTCAGGGATGGTATCAATAAAGTGGTCGTAGTCTTTCAATAGCTCGAGCCAACGTCATTTGCCGCGATGTTGAGTTCTTTTTGAGTGAAGAAATATTTAAGGCTTTTATGGTCCGAATATATCTCCACTTTCTCCCATATAGATAGTGCCTCCATATCTTTAAGCCTGAAACGATCACGCTAACTCTAGATCATGAGTAGGATAATTCCTCTCATATTCTTTAAGTTGTCGCGAGGCATAGGCTATGACTTTTCTACGTTGCATGAGAACACATCCTAACCCTTTGCACAAGCATCATTGCAGATAACAAATCCATCCAAACCGGATGGTATTGTTAGAACAGTCTTAGAAATAAGTCTCCTCTTAATCTCTTGAAACTCTTCTCGCATTCTTCGCTCCAAACGAATTTTGTATCCTTCCGAGTTAAGAATGAGTTAATGGAGTAGCGATTCGAGAAAACCTTCCACGAATCTCCGATAATAACCAAATAGACCCGTAAAGCTACGTGCTTGGCCACCGACTTCGGTTGCTCCCAACTTTGTATTGCTTCAATCTTCGCCAGTCCACAGATACTCTATGTTTTGACACCATTGTGCCCAAGAAATGCTACTTCCTCGCCGAACTCGCATTTCTTCAATTTGGCATATAGTTTGTTTTCACGAAGCCTTTGGAGTACCACTTCAAATGGTGCTCATGATCTTCACGACTTTTAGAATATATGAGGATGTCATCAATAAAGACAACAACAAAGCCGATCCAAATATTCCTTGAATACTCGGTTCATCATATTCATGAAAGTCATAGGAGCATTAGTCATCCGAAAGACATGACTAAGAATTCATAATGCCCATACCGAAGTTCGACGGCATCTTTGGAATATCCTCGCCTAATCTTCACCGATGATATCCGAATGAAGATCGATTTTTGAAAAGAATTGTGCCCTTTCAGAATCGGTCAAACAAGTCATCAATACGAGGTAGAGGATACCTATTCTTGATGGTGACATGGTTCAATTCCCCGATAGTCAATACAAAAGTCGCATACTCCCGCTCTTTCTTCTTTACGAATAAAACAGAGCACCCCAAGGAGATGTACTAGGGGCGAATGAAAACCGATGTCCAACAATTCCTCAGTAGTTGGACCTTTAACTCCCAAGTTCAATAGAGCCATTCGATATGGAGTTTTAGAAATGGACTTTGTACCGTGTTCAAGATCAATAAAGAATTCAACTTCACGCTCGGGGTGTAGGCCAGAAGTTCTTCAGAAATACGCCGGAAAAGTCAATAACAACGGAAATATTATTCAAATTTGACGTGTCTTTATTCAAATCCATAACATGGGCTAAGAAAGCTTGACATCCGCTTTTCAATAAACGAATAACTTTATGATTAGATATGACGGTGATTGATTTTAATGGTTTAGTTGCTTGAATTCGCATAACACAGGTTGGTTAGGAATATGAAAACTAACAACCTTACGAAAACAATCAATTTTGGCATGATGAGTAGTTAACCAATCAATCCTAAAATAACATCAAAAACAAGTATCTTTAAAGAGATAAGGTCAATGTAAGTAATGGTGCCAACTTGAATCAAACAAGATTTATAAACAGTGGATGTGATGAAAGTTTTTCCTAACGGAGTTTCCACAGATAGGTTAAAGTCTAATTTCTCCTGAGTCAAGTTTGAACGTTGAGCACAAGCGGGAGAGATAAATGAATGGATAAAGACCGGATCAAGTAAGGTATAAACTTCAAGCAAGAATTTATAAATAGCTTACCCGTGATCACCTCGTTTGGGTTCCTCGCATTTTGACCAGTCACAACAAACGCTCTTCCCGAAACCGTTGACTTTGACTTTTCTCGGGACGATCTTTTGAGTCACCGTCCCCACGAACTAGGTTTCGCCATCGTGATAATCTCGAGCGATATGTCCTTCCTTTCCACAATTATAACATACCTTGAACTGTTGTGGGCGGTTTGACCGATATGTCCCTCTTTCCGCATTTATAGCATATACGACCGGTGGTCGTTCTCCTCCCTTAGAATCGCCGTTTTACAAGACCGCTGCCTTTCACATGGTCGTTGTTAAATCTCCTTTTTAAAAACTCCTCCCGACTTCGCTTCTTTTTCTATTTTCACGGCCATGATTACCACCAGAGTGGTTACCATTTTGTCCGTCTGTTTCTTTTCTCCACTTTGGTTATCATTATTCTCGCTTGATCGCTATCTCTCGAGTGCGATCCTCGGTTATGGTCCCTCGGTTGAACATACTCGTTATCTCGCTCTAACAATTGAGCCCTGCTAACAACATCCGAATAGAGAGAAAATTTATGAGAAATGAGATATTATCGTACGCCTGGTTTCAAACCTCTCGTAAAACATCCGCGTCATACGTTCCTCATTCTCCACCAAATGAGGTGCAAACTGGATAACTCTACAAACTTTACCTCGTCTTTGAGACACCGCCATGTTATTTTGTTCTAATATTATGAACTCCACTTCCTTCATATAACGTAACACTTTCGTGAAAGTATTTGTCATTAAATAGTTTCAAACGTCTCCCAAGACATGCCGAGTACGGCTAGATGGGTACGCTTCACGATCTCACCAAGATCTCCGCCGCCCACTTTTAACATAAAGGTTGCGAATGGAACCTTCTGTTCCTCCGTGCATCCCAAGACATCGAATATCTTGGTAATTTGCTTGACCCATGTTTCCGCCTATGATCGGATCGGCTTTCCCTTAAATTCGTGGTCCCAACTCTTTGAATCGCTTGCCACGTGACAACCCGTGAATTGCTATCATTTCCTCCTATATTTTGAACACGAGTCTCCTCGTCCGATTTTTGCATGAACTCGCAAAAAGCTTCTAAACATCCCCTCGCTCATCATCTCTTCAGCAAGTTGTTCACGGGAGGAACATTGTCACCTGTTGCACGTTCTCCCTCGTTGGTGAGTACAAGCGCTCTCCACAGCCTCATTTCCATTGTTAATATTCTCGATCCGACATTCTCAAATGCTTTGTCGTAAAACAAGGGTTAATTAAGAAAATCAATATATCACATAATATCCTTATATCTTGACCAACTAACAAATAAACTTAGGTAGGACACACTAGCGAAGGATTTACTCGCCTCTCGCCCTAATTCTATTCCCCGATCTCCGCCAGATCATATCCTAAAGCTCGATACCAACCGTGATGCCCCCAAAATAGGTATACATCACCCATTCGAGTTGTCAATACGTGATGTAAACAACTACAACTTTATTATTACAACAATAAAACGTGAGTTTGTATACAAATATTATCTTCTGACAATATCTATACTCGGATAAATCCTCATCACATTTATTGATACATTATTTTACAAAAATGGTGAGGACTACTAAACAACTCTCTCTAGAACTTTCATTCCATACCCCACTCGTACTCGCTATATTCTCGCCTCCTCCGAGAAGAAAAATGGAAAAAAAGGAAAAGGGTGAGCTCAACTAGCCCAAAGAAGAATATTATGACTAAGATAATATACAACAAATTATCGTTAGTCTTCAATCGGGAAAAATCTAATAGAATACAATAGACAACAAATTTTAAATCAATATTCATAATGAAATAACAATTCATTAGAAGAGTTAAGTAGAGAATGCAAACTACTATCTTCTATGTATGAATTTAAAAGTTCATCGCTCATCTTTTATCCCCTGTAACATCAATCAATATATATCTCGAATCAAATATTCATCTTTGCACTACACAGCCAAAGATATTCATCGATTAATCATGTTCATCTAAACACTGCTCATCTTCTTTACTACGGGCCAAAGATATTCTTCGAAAATCATTCATCTTTTAGACTACAAAGCCAAAAATATTCAATAATATCATCATTTAAGACCGAGGATGATGAAAAATATTTTTAAAGAAACGAATCCAAAGGAAACAAAATGACAAGGATTAAGGATTAAGGATTCGTACTTTGTTTTATCCATGTCCAAAAATACCTCAAAATAATTATAGTGGTGTAAAATTCAAGAATGATCAAAACATGGATACAATCAAAGCTAGTATCCGTAATAGATATTTTGGACGAAAAGAAAATTTTTTCATTTTTCAGATGAATAGTCTTGCGATTAAGTGAATAAGATCAGTATAACGTGAATAATGCCGATATCGTGAATAAGTAACTCTAGACACCAAAAGTTTCAAATTTGATAAAAACTTCAGATCAATATTTCAACATAATGATATTGAAGAAATAATATCATTACGAAAAAATAATATCCCTTACCTCACACAAAGACAATCTTCAGTTGAAACACCTGATATAAAGCATGACTTGAACTTGCAGACCAGTATAGCAATACTCAAAGTATACTCAAAATACTCACAAGAATACGCGATAATATAGAGAGAAAACTTCAGCTCGTGTAATTTTTAATTCTAACCTAAGCACCCTATTTATTGAAATCGCTTAGAACACCAAAGCGTAAAATTTAATTTAATATTATTATATATATCAAAATTCCTACGCCACTCTTGAAATCTGATTTCACTCAATAAGCACATGCCACCTTCTAGAAAAAGTAAGAAAAACGTTTTTCTAATTTAAAATAATTTAAACTTCCAAAAATCAATTATTTTGAGCTTCGTAACTTCAATAATTCACAATAAATAGCCCTTTTGTCGTAAAAATTCAATCTCGCGTTTTTTTTATAGGAAATTCAATTCTCTACAACTTTGCGAGAAGAAAGTTTTTCCAAATTCCAAATAGAATTGATCAAATCCACAAACCAGACGATTTTATAGTTATAATCAAATTTCAATTAATAAATGGGGTCCAATTGACATGTTTAACATGTTTTAAACATTTATTGCAACAAAAATACTCTTCCTCCTCAGATACTCATATATCCCACATTCGTTGTAAAAATATCACCATTATTATATTATTAAAATATAATAATATATTTAAATGAATTATTTTATCGTAAAAGATAAAATTTCAATTTTCAACAATTGTCACATTAAAAATTTTCTCATCTATATCCACATAAAATCAATATTTTTCTCATCATATGAATCAATAATTAATTATTCACAAATAATATTACTGAATCACAATATCGACAACTAAGCGGTTCCTTGGAAAGAGGGGGCTTTCCAATAAGAATTTCTCCTTCTTGGCCGCAATTAGGTGACCAAACCTCTCCTTAGATGCGAACTTTCTAGACATTGCCAATAATGTTATCTAATAATATTATTCAGATAATATGAATTATTGCTTCGATAATGAAAAATACCGTGTAATGACAATTATCAAACAACAAAGAATATAAAATATCAACGCAACAATTATTAAATCAATAAAATAAAATATCGATCAAGAATTACCGTAACCATTATTGAGTAGTGCCTTCACGTAAGAATCAATAATTGGTGCAATACTGCAATCTTCTTGTGTTAACCACCTAGTATTTTAATAAGTATTAATTGTGAATAACTACGCCAGTTATTTTTAAACAACTTATATTTGTCGCTTTCTTCATCCAATCGCTTTTCGTTATGGGGCCCACACATGGTCGGTCTACCGTCGTATTTAATATTCTCCGACAAGATTTAATATTTCAAGACCAAACGAATATTCCCCGACAACAATGAATATTTTATAACCACTTGCTTATTTTGAAATATTTGCGTATTTTACCCATAACTATCCACATTAATCAAATCAACCCTTACTATTTCAAAATAATAAATAGAGAAAATTAAATTTCATTAATAATAAGTTGGGGTCTTACAAAGGCCAAGTCTTTACTAATCCCTCCGCCACCTACGTCGTCGTTTACGACGGCTAGGGCGGCCCCCAAGCCTCTTGCTTCATCACTAATCAAATCAAGAAGCCTTAACTTTGTTTGTATCATAGTTGATAAAAAATAGAAGTGAACCATTTAATGAATTTCTTGCTGATTTGCATTGAAGGTAAAAATTTCTTAGTTTTTACAATTAGTTGGATAAAGTTTGGGTTTGACAGTTTTAGGGGAGTTGGGGCTTAATTTAGTCTATTCAAGTTTGTTATTATCTATTATGATTGTTGGGTGCTTGTGCACTGGTTATTGAACATTCAAACAAGGGAGAGAAAGGGGCTATAAAACAGTGCCCTCAAGGTGTTTGATAAAAGTTCTGGTTGATTTTTGAGCAAGTTAGGGGGGGTGTTTGGCCTGTAATGGTTTGTTATTATTTGGGAAATCTAAATGGCACTTGATAGTCCAGGGAAAAATTTTTCTGGCTCCGCCCTTGTTTAAGCTTCATTATAATGTGTCATCCTAAACGTTTAAGCTTCATTAATTTCCTGCTCTTTTTCTTCATTTGGGGCAAGTGGGATTATATTATAGGTTTTTAATATTAGTGTTCACAACATGAAAAAGGGAATAATTAACATAAGTGAATACAACAACGTATTCAAAATATATGATTCATAAAACTCTTTCAAGTTTCAACATTAGTTCATTTTCCTAATTAACAACTAATTAACAAAATAAAGTAGTAAAATGCTTGCTTAGGGTTGAGATATGGAACCTGCTTTCTAGCTCGAGACCGTGCTGCTGATTCTCTATTCTTAACCATCCTTCGCTGCTTCATGTCCAATATCTCCTCTGACTGATCATTTGTTGCCCTGCGTTTGTTTCTCGGATCACTCACATCTGTCGCGCTACTATTTCCATTCCCATTCTGATCACTCCCATTTTCATTTCCCTTGTCATCACCTTGACTGAATGAAGAAGTTTCACCTACCAAATTATTTGCACCATAGCTTGATGGATCATTAGAGAATAATTGGCCATGGTACCCCATATCCACACAAGGGTTTTGGAAAATTTCAAGCACACTTTTTTGGGAAAAAAACATGGGAGATTTTTTAAAAATTCCAATCTTTACCAAAAAATCCTCCAAGGTCATATTCTCTAGGCTTTCTTGGTAAAATGTTGGATCACGAGTCCCAATATTAAGATTCAAGGATGGATTTTCAGTCTGGTCTTTATCGATATCAAACAAAATTTCTTCAACTGTTTTACCACCAAGTGTTGTGGGTATGGAAAAAGATTCTCGAGGGGCTGATTTGGCTGGTTGGATAGGTGCATTTTGATATTTTCTTGTTTTCATTTGGTTGAGGTTTACACAATCTGAATTTCCTTCGTTTAGAACGTTCAAGATTTCGTTGATGTTCATGGATCCAAAGCTCTTGCCACTCTTGGTTTGAAATTCATCTAGGGTAAGGGAGAAGATCGAATTAGCCTTGTCGGATGATGCAGTTCGGACGTTCTCCATTTTAATTTTGACCTTGCAATTAAGCAGTGAAATTTCAAATTCAGATATCTTTGTATTAATATAGTGATGAACAAGTTGCAGGTTCAGCATTGGTGGGCTAAACTATAAAAATGAACTTTTCCAATAACGAATAAAAATGATTTACATATGTATATATATAGACACAATGCAGAAAGGAAAATCTAGAAGAAAACGAGGAACGCCAAAAGAAAATGAGAAAAATGCGCCAAGTAAATCACAACAAAAGCATGTCAATATTCCACATAAAGCTGTCAAATGAACCGAAAAGTTCAAATTGCTCATGCTCGATTCGAGATCGTGTTCCATTCAATAGCTAAACGAGTCTCAAGCAATAATCGATAATTTTTTTGAATAAAATATGAGCAACTCAATACTCGTTAACCACTTAATTCCACAATAGTCAAAGATAGATCACATTCCGAAACATAAAAGAGTCGAGATTAATAGAATTACAGGGGCGAATCCAATAAGGAGCAGCATCGACAACTGTCCTTGCTGAATTTTTTTTATAGGTATATGGATAGAGACAAATATGTAAGTGAATAAATTTAAATGAATAAATTAATGGAAGAGTTAAACTTGGAGGAGAAAAAAAATATTCATTCATATTCTAAATACAAGTACAGACAAACGTATATTTATTCTATTTCTGTCTTCTAAATTGTATCTAAATGTTTTTTATTTAAAATTTCTTATGAATATTTATTGCAATCTGTAAATATTATTACGATTAGTTAATATTATAATTAGTTTAAATTTTCTTTATTTAACTTCAACAAAAAAATTAATTAAAATCCATTACTGCTAAAAAAAATTTCTAGATCAACCCCTAATTACAAAGGTCGTCATTTATTTTTCAAGCTAACCAAGCTATTTGGCCCCAAAGAGAGTGTAAAAAAAGAAGATAATTAGTAAAACTAAACTTATCAAGTAAACTAAAAACTAAAATTATATTTAAATTTAATCTCAAATAGAGAATAATATGCAATTTCATAGTTAAAAATTAGGTACATTGATAAAATCATCCATGCAAGGTCAATTGAAAATGACCCCGAGTCAAGTTGAGTTGAACAATTAAGGGTATAAATGAATCGAGTTGAGCCCGAGTATTGAGTTGCTTAGATTTGATTCATAAAATTTATCGAGTATAAAATAAGATTTGATTGAGGCTTGTTTAGCTACGCAGAAGTGAATGATACACGATCTCTAATGTTCAGAGGCAAACGAATATATATTAATATATATATATATATATATATAATATATATATATATATATATATATATATATATATATATATATAATTTATCTATCTAATTTATATTTGAATTAATAGAAAATTTACAATTTGATTTTAGGTTTTAAAGGTACTTGATTATTCAGATTCTAATTTATCGATTTTACTTTTAAAATTTTGGACTCGACTCATATTTGAATCATTTATATTTAATGTAGATCAAATTAACAAATCTATTTGAACTTTAAATTTGAACTCTTTAAACTAGATCTCTAGTTTTATAAAAAAATTAATAAGATGATATATCACTCTTGAATCAATTGATTAAAATTTACTCATATTTGAAATCTGATTTTCGAGTTCAAATCGAATTTTAGAGCGACTTAACCTCTACTCGATTTTTTTTTCGTTTTAAAGGTACTTGATTATTCAGATTCAATTTGAATTCGTATTCAATTTGACAATTTTACAATCTTTGCTCAAATTCAAATTGGACTCGACTCCACTCATGTTTTAATCTAGCTACACGAATATCATTTATATAATGATAATGTAGATCAAATTAACTCAAAAAGCTATTTGGAATGATTTAAATTTGAACTCTTTAAACTAGATCTCTAGTTTTATAAAAAAAAATTAATAAGATGATATATCACTCTTGAATCAATTGATTGATATAAATGTACCGAAAACATAAAAACCCATGCATTCCATTTCTTAAAGTACGTGAAGAATTTAATTATTGAATATTATACACTAAATAAATCGAGTATATTCACTCATGTATACGAGTAACGATCACGAAAATATATCGATTGAGTAGGGATCAGTAAGATAAAGAGAATTTGATATTCTAAATGAGTGAGCAGTAGGTGGCTCATATTCAACTCGTATAAGTAAGGTTGTAAAATGAACCAAACAGTTCGGGCTGACTCGATTAAAAGTTCAATTCGAGCTTGACTCGAAATATAAATAATTCAAATATGAGCAAATTTTAAAATTTGATAAATTACTTGAACAACCTCTTCAAATTATAATTTTTTTATTGATACTCAGATCATATTCGCTCAAAAAATTCAAACTATTTGGGTTCAATTTGAGATCGTCTTTGACTTGGTAGTTAAACGAGTCTCAATTAGCTCTTATTTTATACTCGATAAATTTTGTGAACCAAATATGAGTAATTCAATACTCGACTCAATTACTCGCTTTATTATATTTAATTACATCCCTACGTACAAGTGTTCGAGTATCAAAATGAATTCGAATTCGACTAGTTTAAGTATTGAATCCGAGTTTCGCTTGAATTTTTTGAGTCGATCTTGAATCGAATTTTGAACCACTCGTGCTCATTTTGAACCTTAAGGTCATCAAGTAGATAAAAAACTAAAATTGGTAAAAGGCGGGAAAATGAGGGGGAAACAAGAATAGTAAAGAATCATGAACGTCCTAAGATTAAAAATTAATTAGAGAACAAGTGAAGATGAAGCTTGAGTAGTAATTAAAGAATTGACACGAAGACATTTTTTTTTTGTTAAAGCTGTAAAATTATTACTTAAACACTAACTAGATGGTTAAAGACTGTCGATTAAATAGGCATTTTGAATAAGGTGTTACGTAGGTTGTGTTTAGTGGTATAAATTAAGATTGTAACTTAATTTAGTTGTTTAAGTATAGATGGTTACAGTGGCCCCCAGTACTTCATACAGATTTGGCAGAGCTAGCGGATCCTCTCTTGTCCATCTAACCATTGACAATTTAATTAAAAATGAAGGAACCGTTTTAGATTTTAATATATATATATATATATATATATATATATATATATATATATATATATATATATAAAATTTGATTTCTGTGGACTGTGTTTATGCCATTTTGTCAACAATTAATCACCAGTAAATGATTCCAGAACCGTTACATTAAATTAATTGTCTAAACACACTTCTGATATATACTACAAGTAGCTACTTCTATTTTAGGCTAATTCAAATAACAAAAGAGATATCAAAAAAAATAAAAATAAAATCATCATCATCATTATCATCATCGATATCATCTTAAATTGAAAATAATTCACAATTCTGTAGATAGATCTAGCTAGCTAATCATGCATGCAAGGATATAGTAAGAATTATAAAATCTAATTAAGATCAACAAAATTATATAAATTGAGAAATTAATTAAGAACTAAGAATTAAGAAGCTAGAAAAACAAAGAGTTGTCCTGAAGAAACTTTTGTTATACATGTAAAAGGTATAATTAATAGATATTAAGCACTTACTTAAAAGTAGTTTAGTTTATGCCCCAAATTTCTTCAAATGTGTGGCTTCTTCGTTGAAATCGCTCTCTGCCTCATTTGAAGACTCTCAAGTGTAAAGATTGGAACTTTTTAGTGTCATATTTATAGATGGTTATAGTGGCCCCCACTGTTTTATACATATTTTGGCCATTTATGTACTAGTTCTTCCACTCCATCGTCTCAAGCATTAATACGTAGCAAATGAATGAATGAATGGTCAACAATTAATTAATTATAATAAATCTTATCAGTAGTAATTCGAGATTATTTTAATAAATAATATGGCGTGCCAAAATCCTATAAATTAAAAAATCCACTAGAGTGGATGAAATGCCGGTTTGCCATGTATGATATTTAATAACACGACGATATATTTATTGCCAAATAAGCACACACAACCGATTTATAGATAGTCAAATGAAATTTAATTTATAAAATAATTTGATCCATCAACAATTAATATTATTATTATGATAAAGGTCATAGTGCCAAACAAATCCATATAGTAAAATCGATTTTCAATCAGCTATATTAGTACAAGTCCCGAGGTGTGACAAACAATTGTTAATTGTAATATCATCTCACCGTTTTTAATAGGAAATTGATATTTTTACATATTAAAATAATATTTTTGTATGATTCTCTTTTACATGAAGATGAGACCTATTCACTATTCATGTGAGAGGTATCACGTAAAAATATCAAATTTTTAGGTGAAAATATCAGTTTTCTTTTTAATATTCCCTCTGTCCAAGTTCGTTTGTTCTAATTTTTTTTATTTTAATATTATTTTTGACCTTATTTTTTTTAATACTATCATCATTTAATTTTATTAAAATATTTCATTGAAAATAACATTACATATATTAAAAAAAAGTAACACTACTAATTTTGGCATTGGAAACACAATCACACTTTTTGTCACTCTCCTTTATTTTATTATTAATCAAAGAAAGAGAAACAAAGAGTTAGAAAATTAACTAAAACAAACAAGATGATAATATAATCGTTAAAATGGGTAATTTAGATATTTTATTTTCTCTTAATAGGTGTGTAATTTCAAATTAAAATAAATAAAATTGGACGGAAAGAGTAATTATTAGACAATAACAGTGAATAATGTAGTCCATTTTAAGTGTTCAATGCAATATTTGTTTTAAAAAAAATGAAAATATATGACTATTTTACTAATTTATTATTACATATTATTATATTTTATGATTAATTTGTTATTTAATATTATAAATATATTTTTTCATTTAAAAAGTCATTTAATTTGACAAATTATAATCTAACGTGAAAAATGGTGTTAACACCTATTTTAAAGTATCCAATAATTTTAAAAATAATAATAAATAGTTCATGAGATTTAATAACAAATAAATCATGCTATAAAATATTCTATACTAGTGTTAAATTAATACATATAATTTTATTTTATTCATTATTTTTATAAATAAACTTAGCCCAAGTGAAAATCATATATTCATTATTAGTTCATTATTTTATTCATTAATTATTGAGATAATTAATGATATTGGTATGTCTAATCAGACATTTGTTACATAGTACTCATTTATCATCAAATCTAAGACACTCGCAGGAATTAATTAAATATGCAATCTTCAGGATATTGGGCTCTGACATTTTACAAACATTTCATTTATTATCTTTTTTTCCTTTTCAACAATCCAATATTAATATCATGAAAATTGATAATTTTACAAGTAAAATTGATAATTTTACAAATCTCTTCTTATATAAATAGTAAACTTGTGAAAATATCAAATTGTAGATCGTAACTTTGCAGCTTTCTCCTAATTTCCTTCAATTGGTAATTAAGATTCAACTGAAACGTAAACCTTGCTAAAGTTGAATCTTCTTTGATGCTGATAAAGCCTTGTCAAAATAATTAGTCCACTGAAGTATAGTATCCGGCCTGCTGACCCACTTGACTTCGTGATTTAATAAACAAAACATAAAAAAGTCAGTTAATATTAACTTTTTGTTGGCTTAAATATATTTTTGGGAGTGTTTGTTACAGGACAGGATGGCTACCGATCTAAAAATAGATTATTGGGTGTCTGAGTATTAGTAATAGAAAATTATCATATTATTTCATTTCTGTTTAATGTTTGATATGAATTTAAAATTATTGAGTATATTTTTTATATTATTGATCTTTTACTAAGGGAGGTGTATTCAATTAAGATTTTTAAAGACTTTTAAAAATTTTAAAAGTTTAGTTGTATTCAATCGAGACATTTAAAGAGTTTATAAAAGTTTAGTGGTATTCAATTACAACTTTTTAATGCCTTTAAAAGTTAGGTGGATTAATTAAGATTTTTACAAAATCTATAAAAGTATTTTTAGATTCAAAAAAATTCGTAGACTTTTCAGATTTCTATTAAATGGTAGAGTTTGACGACTTTTTAGAAGAAGTTAATTATAACTATCAACCCATATCCAAAGTCCCGACCTCATCTCTAAAGATTTCTAAAGATTTCATCTCATCTTAATAAACTAAATAAATTTAAAATACAATTCACATGAATCCAATATTTCTAATTACTTCACATGAATCCAATATTTCTAATTACTTTATAATCTAGAATAAGTAATATTATTGCACCCACAAAAATAAAATATTTATTTTTGTTTTTGTAATCAACGTACAAAATTCAAAATTTTTAAATTTTGAATTTATTTGTTATTTAATAATAAACACACGTTATTATTTTAAAAATAAAGTGAGGGAGAAGGAAAGTAATTTATATAGAAAGACGTACTTTATAGTGATATATAGTTGTATAAAATATATAAGTTCTTCAAGCTTTTTATCATAATTTTATTATATGTTACTTTACTAAACTAAAATTTATTAAAAAGAATATAAATAAAAAATATTGAGGTTATTTATTTATTTTTTCAACTTTTTCAATTTTTTCTTCTATTTTTTCTATTTTTTTGAAATTACTCGAATCAAAGTTTATACCCTACAACTAAGAATTAGTGCAAACGTGAATTACAAAAATACTTGTGAAATCAATTTTAATCCAGATGGTGTTTTGAACTAAGATTTCATATATAATCAAAAGTTCAAGAGTTCTAAATCTTTTAATATTCTTACTCATGAATTTTTAATTCCACAGACACTTATTAGAATAAATTCAATCCATAAAAAGTCGAACAAAATTCTTAATTTTTAATTATTCTTTGTTTTTTAACTCTATTTTCCTAAAAAAAAACTAATATAATAATACAAACAAACCCCCCATACATAAATCATGCATTGTCATCAATGTATACAAATGAAAAATAGAGAACAAAGATATGAAAGAATTATACCTTGTACGTGGGGTTTTTATTTTGCAAGAAAATACGGTGAGAAAGAAAACAAATGTTTATATCTACACATTTCATAAATCCTAAAAATTATGTGACTACACATAAATGATACAAATGGGTAAGTGAGTGTGAACTTTTCAATATTTTCAAGAGGTTTAGGAAATTGAAAATAGTCAAAATTTTCATCACAGTCATACTTAAAATTTAGCTTAAAAAAACTTTCACTAACATGTTCAAATGATGGAAGAATTGGTTCAAATACATGTTCTAGTTTAGTTGACTTATTTGTAGTGGATCTCAACAGCTCATTAACCTTATCTAAATATTCAAATTCATTCAAATTTTGATCAAAGTAATTTAAGAAAAAGTCAATTGGATCTTTTTTAATCAGGAGTCTATTTTCAATTATTTCTTTGCTCATTGACAACTCTTGGATCATATTTACTTTAATGTGTTGGTCCAAAAAATCACTAGGCGGGTTTTTTAGGAATAAGTCATTCAGGATATGGAGCTTTAGGCTTATAGACTTTTTCAACCGACTCATTAAATGCAACATGATCAATTTTAGGCATACACTCATAATTTTTAGACTCCTCAAATTCGCTTGACTCAAACTGTGTAGAATTGAATACAAAAATTTTACTTTCCTCATCATTTCCACAACCATCAAAACTTTCAAAATTAACCTCAGAGTTACTAGAAAATTCAACCACCTCTTGTTCATTTATTATGGTTGCTAATCGACTCATTTGAATTTCTAGATGAGATGTAATACTAAATTGATCTTCCAATAAAACTTCTGTAGTTTTCTCCAGGGCACTAAGTCTTTCCTCTTCTTCATTTGATAATTCTTGTGGATATTGAGGTTCTGGATCCAAATATGGATATGGATATGGACATAGATAAGAATTTTCATAAGTTGTAAAAAATTGATTTACTTGGTGTGCATTAAAATTTTCATAGGGTTCTTGATTCCAAGCAAAATTATTATTTCAACTATAATAAGAATTCATTTTTCCACAAATCACAAAACAAATAGACAACTAACCACGGAAATCACAAAAAATAATAATAAAAATAAAAAATAAAAATCCTAATTCTACGGTTAACCTAAATAAAATCTAAACAGCTCCTAATTGTTCCAAGTTACACTGCAAGGTCCACCAAATTTGAAATTAATCACACCCCACTAACCAGATAAGTGTAAGAAAGGCGAGAATCGCTCCGTGGGTACGGTGACTAATTGAATAACCACACATCCTTTATGCGTTTGCCTTTTGAACCACTTGACTAGACACCAATAGTTTGATTAATTTAAAATTTAGCCTCCTCTTGGAGTCCCTTGTCCTAATTGAGCTTGAGAGTCCTAGGGGTCAACGTCTACTTGATTTTATTAAGGCATGTTATGCAAAATAAATGGGTGATTTGTGGGCCAAGGAAGGGTGATGAAACCCCCACCTTATCTTGTTACACGTTGTGCCCTTAATTCTAGATTAAATATGAAAATGCACAAATAAAAATAATATAAACAAATAAAATGTCCTAAAACTATGTGAATTACGAAAAAGGAGAAATTTTGACGTACCTCAATCCTCCAACAATCACCATAGTTTATATTTGACAAAAAAAAATAAAAACCTAACAGGATGTGCTCTACGTGAGTGAATGCATGAATGCAACAATTATTTTTCTAACTAACAAAAAAAACTAAACAACTTTTTTTTATTTTTGAGTTAAGATACAAAATATCAGGAAAAGCGTAGCAATAATCTTATCTTTCTGTACCGTTGATCCACTTCAATAATCCTGAAAAGTAAAAAAAATATTAGAAGAAGAAAAAAAAAAACTAATTCGAATAAATAAAAATTAAGTAGTATAAAATTAAGTCAAGTCCCCGGCAACGACGCTAAAAACTTGATGTGTTAAAATTATGTACTACAAGTGCACAACATCTATTTGAAGAACTGACAATTACAAGTCGAACCCACATAGATTATATTAATTTTAATGTATTCTTAATATCTATTTTAGGCGAATTAGAAATAAAGATTGAAAATTGATTAACTAGAATATGAAAACTAATAATAAGGAAACAATCTAGGAATTCGAATCCATTAAATATTAAACATATCATATAATTCAATGTCTTCTATTTTTATAACTCAACTATGATTTTGATCTCCCTTCCCTTTAATTTAGTAATTTTACAATTAACGTGGACAATCATAGACTATGAAAATTTAAGGATTATAACCCATCAAAACTTCTTTGAGCAAGCATGGATTATGAAAAACTCAAATTTTAACAATAATCTATCAAAACCTCTTAATTAATTTAAAATCACATAAGAACTATAAAACGAAGGTATTTCAATAACGAAACATGAAGGCGAATATAATTAAACATAAAAGCATAAATAATAGAAGATATAAAAAATATTATCAAGAATAATTATTTAATTTCATCTTCATCCTAGATAAAAGAAATTAGCTAGATATGGAAAATAATTAAACTAACTAAAATAAAGAAAAGAAGAAGATTAAAAATAAATAAGAAAACTCGTTTTAATTAACGATCATCGATCCAACGGACGTATAATGAAGAAGTAATTTAATCTACTCCTACTCATAACCTAAACTAATACAATACCTAATACTCCTCCTCTCTAAAACAAGAGACCTATTTATAGGAAAAATAAATTTGTGCCATAAAAGTCACGGGTATTAAGTAGTTAGTCAGACTCATTATTTGAAGAACACTAATATATGTAATATTAATACATTAAGTCAATAATGCAAAAAATGGATATTATAATAATAATTGACGAATGATAAAGATTAACGATAATCTTGAAAAATTGTGAATAATGGATGAATATGTGTGAATCATTATGAATAATTAATGAATAATTAAAAATGTGTGAATAATTGATGAATAAGTGTGAATCATTATGAATAATTAAAACGTGTGAATAATGGATGAATATATGCGAATAATTATGAATAAATGAATAATTGAAAATGTGTGAATAATAAATGAATAATATATTGAAAAAGTGTGAATAATTGTGAATAATTAATGACATTTTGAAAAAGTTTGAATAATGGATGATTAATATATTGAAAAGGTGTGAAGAATGGATGATTAATATAAAGATAAAGTGTGAATAATTGATAATATTAAAGTGTGATAATTTTTGTGTGGTAGATGTTGGTTAAATTTTGGCTATAAATAAGGGGTTTAACATAAAGAATTTCGTAACTTTCTTACTTATCTTTCCTTTCACTCTCTAAAAATTGCTTAGTGTAAGTGTCTATTTGAGTGTGCTAAGGCTACCTTCAGTATTAGTGAATATCAGTAAGTGTGACGCCCCCAAAATTAGGTATACGTCACCCATCTTGGGTCGCCACTTACATGGTACAGAATTTAAATACAACTTACTAATATAACTGCCGCAGGTATAATACTGACATAAAGCGTGAGTTTGAATACAAATATTGTCTACTAGATATTATACAAACTCAAAAGGGGTCCTCATTACAATTATTATCACACTATTTTTCACAAAATAGTGAGGACTACTAATGCTATCCTCTCGGACCATTACTCCGCTCCCCGACTCGTCCCAAATGTTCTCATTTCTGAAGAGAACGGTGAAAGAAAGTGTGAGCTCAACTAGCCCAAAGAAGAAATATTATGACTAAGATAATGCGTAATAAATTATCATTAGCCTTCAACAAAGTGTTAAACCGATAAAATATAATAAACATCAAGTTTAATCTGCAATGAACAAGCAATCCATTAAAAGAGTCAAGTAGAGAATAAAATCTACTATCTTTTATGATTTAAAAGGTTTTTCATCATCATTATAGCCGAGACTCGCCTTTAATAAATATTCCACATCATCGAATCACCCCCGCACTACTGCCCAAGGATATTCTTTAGTATCACGACCACAATTATTCATGCACTACGGCCAAGAATAGTTGTGTATTCATTAATGGTCATGATCATGCCAACAACTGCTCATCAATGCACTACGGGTCACAACCACAAATTATCCATGCACCACGGGCCAAGGATATTCGTGTATTCATCAATGGTCATGATCATGCCAACAATCGTCCCATCAATGCACTACGGGCCCAATGAGGACTTTTACCACATCATTTATAACATTACTACTATGATTACAATCAATAATCCTCGGTCATAATCATACCAAGTCCATCCATGCCCTACAGCCACGATAACTTTCAACATAATATAAACACGAGGATGATGACAATGATATAAGAATTCAATAAAACAAGTTCAAGAATTAATTTATCTAGGAACCAATAACATCCAAACTGTCAACATGATACTGCTTTGTAGAGTAAAAATTCAAGAATCTTCGAGAATAATATTTTCATGAAAGGATACTGGATGAAGCGCAAATATCAAGAATATTCTACTAATTTCATGGAGTATAGAAGTCAAAGTTTTAACCAACCGGGTATAATAAAGAATGGAATAACAAAAGAAATCACCATGCATGCGATTGCAGATTGCATGTATAAAGTTATTCCAACAGAATAATAATAATGGAACCAGTCGTGAAATTCACACCGCACAGATGATCCAACGAGTAATAATAAATGTGAATAATAATAAATAATGGAACCAGTCCTGTAAAACACACGATAGGATATTCCAAATGTAATAATAAATGCGAATAATAAACAATGGAACCAGTCCTGTAAAACACACGCATGTGATATTCCAATGTAATAATAAAGAATGGAATAACGTAAGAAGATCACCAAGTATAGGGGATTCCGCAGATATAGGTTATTCCAATGTAATAAATAAGAATGGAATAATATAAGGATTTCACCAAGTATAGGGTATCTGGCAGATACAAAGTTATGTATAGGGTATGCCACTTTTATAGGTTATTCCAACGTAATAATAATGAATGGAATAATGTAAGTTCTCTTCATGAATAAGAAAGAATAACACTCCTTACGCGTCACAACAAATAATATCCCTTACCTTAGAAGAACCTAATATTGGCAAAGTGAAGTAGCGAGAATACTTTTCTTCTTTCTCTATAGTTTTTCTCTCTGAGTTTCAAAGTGAATTCGTAAGAAAATAATGAAGGAATGAGCTTCTATTTATAGGAAAATAGAATGCATAGTAATTAATCCATGAACAGTCCAGATTGATTTACTTTAATCTGACGGTCCATATTTAAAGCAAAATCTTTTAAATAAAATATAATATATTCTATTTATATAAAAACATTTTACTATGCAAACACTATGCAACACTATGCAAAATCTTTATGCAACACTATGCATAATAAAATATAATATATTTTATTTATATAATAACTTTAATAAAGTATTCTGCTTTTATATAAAAAGATGTTTCGCTTTTATTACGTTAATAATACGAATAAAATAAAACGTCATTATCACTATAATAATTCATATTATTAATCGATGATAATGGAATCAAATTGAGTGACTTCTCACATAAGCATCAATAATCAATACCGTGTGTCTGCTACTACGCAACCACACGTGACATCGTGTATTTTTTACTACCGAAGTAGTTCAAAAAGTATCAACCAGAAAACTTCCGCCGTTATTTCAATAAAATATTTTTGTCGCTTTCTCAATCCGAGAATAATTACATTGTAGGGTCCACCAATGATTGAGCCATTTATGCGAATATTCCCTCTAAACCTAATATTCCCCGACCAATCGAATATAATATAACAACTTGCTTACTTTGCAAAATTTATAAATATTACCCACAATTATAACATTATATCAAATTTATTCCATAATATTCAAAAATAATATTTATAAAAAAATTCATCTTTATTTATAAAAGCTGGGGTCTTACAGTAAGAGTGTAAGAATTGTTCGAGTTGATCAACTACATAGAAAGTAGTATCTAGTCACATGCTAAGGTAAGGGATATCTTTTTTCTTAATACTCCTAAATCTAAACTTACTATGGTAAAAAATATTATTCGTTTTTACAGCCTTATCATTAAACGGTGAAAATTCCTAAAATAATTAGATTTTTCTTAATAGTTGGTGTTTCATCTAATATATTTTTACTTTAATCTTCCTATTGAATTTTAACCATTACATTTGAACTGTGAACCTTATATATTATCAGTAAGACCTCAAATTATTAATAAATGAAAATTTATTTTCCTCTATTTATTATTTTGAAATAGTAAGGGTTGATTTGATTAATGTGGATAGTTATGGGTAAAATACGCAAATATTTTGAATAAGCAAGTGGTTATAAAATATTCATTATTGTCGGAGAATATTCGTTTGGTCGTGGAATATTCGTATTGCTTTGGGAATATTCGTGACTGACAGCCAGATCTTTTGTGGGCCCCATAACGAAAAAGCGATTGGATGAAGAAAACGATAAATATAAGTTGTTTAAAATAACTGGCAGTAGTTATTATCAAGTAATCATCGTTAAAATATACTCTGTGGTTAAAACACAAGAAGACATTACCCGATTGCACCAATTATTGATTCTTACGTAAGAAGGCACTACTCAATAATGGTTACAAAGAATTACTTCAATATTTTATTGATTTAATAATTGTCATGCGTTGATATTTTATATTGTTGTTGTTTCAATAATTGTCATTACACAATATTTTTTCATTATCGAAGCAATAATTCATATTATCCTAATAATATTATTAGATAACATTATTGGCAATGTCTAGAAAGTTCTGCTCAAGGAGAGGTTTGGTCACCTAATTGCAAGCACCAAGAAGAGAGAAATTCTTATTGGAAATCCCCTTCCCTGAACCGACCGGTCATCGATATTGTGATTCTTTAATATTATTTGTGAATAATTAATTATTGATTCATATGATGAGAAAAATATTGATTTTATGTGGATATAGATGGAGAAAATTTTAATGTGACAATTGTTGAAAATTGAAATTTTATCTTTTTCTCGATAAAATAATTCATTTAAATATATTATTATATTTTAATAATATAATAATGGTGATATTTTTACAATGAATGTGGGATATATGAGTATACGAGGAGGAAGAGTATTTTTGTTGCAATAAATGTTTAAAACATGTTAAACATGTCGCGTGGACCCCATTTATCGATTTGAAATTTGATTATAAACCGTAAAATCGTCTGCTTATGAATTTCGTCCAATTTCTCGCTTGGAATTTGGAAAACTTCCTTCTACAAAGTTGTTGATAATGGAATTTCCTATGAAAAGTCATGAGTTTCAATTTTTCTGATAAAAGAGTTATTTATTATGAATTATTTAAGTTCCGAAGCTCCGAAATAATTGATTTTTGGAAGTTTTAATTGTTTTAATTAACAAAAACGTTTTTGTGTTTGGTTAGCCTTATTAAACACATGCAAGTTGCTTGAATTCAGATGGTTCTAGGTGCGTAGACAAATTTATATATATATATATATATATTATTATATAAATTTTTCTACTACGGTGTTCTAAGCATTTTCCTATAAATAGGGTGCTTAGGTTAGAATTGAAAATCACACCGTAAATCAAGTTTTCTCTCTATATTATCGAGCGTATTCTTGTGAGTATTTTGAGTATACTTTGAGTATTGCTATACGGTGCAAGTTCAAGTCATACTTTATATTCTTGTTTCAAATTTAGAAGTCTTGATCTTTCGAGGTAAAGGATATTATTTTTTAATGATATTATTTATTCTAATATCATGATGCCAAAGTATTGATCTGAACTTTTAATCAAATTTGGAACTTTTAGTGTCGGGTTACTTATTCACGATATATCGACAATTATTCACGATACTGATCTTATTCACGAATCACTTGCAGACTATTCATCAAAAAATGAAAATTTTCCTTTTCGTCTAAAATATCTATTCGGATACTAGTTTTGATTGTATCCATGTTTTGATCATTCTTGAATTTTACACCACTATGATTATTTTTGAGGTATTTTTGGACATGGATAAAACAAAGTACTGAATCTTTAATCCTTAATCCTTGTCATTTTGTTTCACCGGATTCGCTTTTTTAAAAATATTTTCATCATCCTCGCCTTTAAATGGTGATATTATTGAATATCTTTGGCCCGTAGTGCAAAGATGAATGATTTCGATGAATATCTTTGGTAGTAGTAAAAGATGAATGTGTGTTTAGATGAACATGACCAATCGATGAATATCTTTGGCCTGTAGTGCAAAGATGAATATTTGATTCCGATATATATTGATTGATGTTACGGGGATAAAAGATAGACGATGAACTTTTAAATTCATACATAGAAGATAGTAGTTTGCATTCTCTACGTAACTCTTCTAATGAATTATTATTTCATTGCTAATATTGATTTAAAACTTGTTGTCTATTGTATTCTATTAGATTTTTCCCTCGTCAAGACTAATGATAATTTGTTGTATATTATCTTAGTCATAATATTCTTTATCGGGCTAGTTGAGCTCACCCATTTCCTTTTTGTTCCATTTTTCTTCTCGTGAGGCGAGAATATAATGAAAATTTAGCCTGGGGTATGGAATGAAGGTTCTAGAGAGAGTTGTTTAGTAGTCCTCACCATTTTTGTAAAATAATGTATCAATTAATGTGATGAGGATTTATTTGAGTATAGATATTGTCTAGAAGATAATATTTGTATTCAAACTCAAAATTTTACTGTTGTAATAATAAAGTTGTAGTTATTTCGCACCATGTATTGACAACTCGAATGGATGATGTATACCTATTTTGGGGGCGTCACAATTGGTATCAAAGCTTAGGGATATGATCTCCCGGAGATCGGGAATTGAACTAGGAGGAGAGACGAGTAAATCCTTCGCTAGTGTGTCCTACCTAAGCTTATTTGTTAGTTGGTCAAGATATAGGGATATTATGTGATATATTGATTTCTTTAATTAACCCTTGTTTTATAACAAGATTTGAGAATGTCGACCGAGAATATTAACAATGAAAATGAGACCGTGGAGACGCTCAGTACTCACCAACGAGGAGAACGTGAAACAGTCGGCAATGTTCCTCCCGTGAAACAACACCAATGAAAGAGCGATGATGAATGAGGGATGTTTAGAAGCTTTTTGCGCTTCATACAAAATCGCATTTAGGAGACTCGTGTTCAAAATACAGGAAGAAATGATAACAATTCACGGGTTGTCACAAATGCAAGCCTTCAAAGAGTTTGGACCACTAGAATTTAAGGGAAAGCCGATCCGATCACGGCGGAAACATGGGTCAAGCAAATTACCAAGATATTCGATGTCTTGGGATGCACGGAGGAATGTAAGGTTCCATTCGCCATCTTTATGTTCCGTGGCGCAGGTAGACTCACCGGTGGAGTCTCAGAAGCACTCCATCCAAACAAGACTCAAAGATGTTTTGGGAGACATTTCGAAACTATTTAATGACAAATACTTTCCGAAAGTGTTCGTTATATGAAGGAAGTAGAGTTTATTAGACCGGAGCGTAATAACATACGACGGTGTCTCAAATCGAGGCAAAGTTTGCGAGTTATCCGTGTTTGCACCTCATTTGGTGGAGAATGAGGAACGATGATGACGGATGTTTATGAGAGGTTTGAAACCCGGATACGACATAATATCTCATTTCTCATAAATTTTCTCTATTCGATATGTTGTTAATGTGGCTCAATTGTTAGAAGCAAGATAACGAGTATGTTCAACCGAGGACCATAACCGAGATCGTACTGCGAGATAGCAATCAATGTAATAATGATAACCAAATGGAGAAAGAAAACAGACGGACAAAATGGTAACCACTCTGGTGGTAATCATGGCCATGAAAATAGAAGCGAAAGTCGAGGAGATTTTAAAAGAGGAGATTTAACAACGACCATGTGAAGACAACAAAGTCTTAAAGAACAACTGGTTCTAAGGGAGGAGAACGACCACCGGTCATATGCTATAAATGCGAGAAAGAGGGACATATCAGTCCAAACTGTCCACAACAGTTCAAGGTATGCTATAATTGTGGAAAGGAAGGACATATCGCCGAGATTGTAGACGTAGCGAAAACCTAGTTCAATGGGGATTTGTGACTCAAAAGATCGCCCTAGAAAAGTCAAAGTCAACGGTTTTGGAAGAGCTTTTGTTGTGGACCGGTCAAAATGCGAGGAACCCAAACGAGGTGATCACGGGTAAGCTATTTATAAATTCTTGCGAAGTTTATACCTTACTTGATACCGGTGCTACCCATTCATTTATCTCTCCGCTTGTGCTCAACGCTTAAACTTGACTCGGAGAAATTAGACTTTGACCTATCTCGTGGAAACTCATTAGAGAAACTTTCATCACATCCACCGCTTATAAATCTTGTTTGATTCAAGTTGGCACCATTACCTTACCCGTTGACCTTATCTCTTTAAAGATACTTGCTTTTTGATGTTATTTTAGGGATTGATTGGTTAACTACTTATCATGCCAAAATTGATTATTTTCGTAAGGTTGTTAGTTTTCATATTCCTAACCAACCTGTTGTATGCAATTCAAGCAACTAAACCATTAAAATCAATCACCGCTCATATCTAATCATAAAGCTATTCGTTTATTGAAAAACGGATGTCAAGCTTTCTTAGCCCATGTTATGGATTTGAATAAAGACACGCCAAATTTAAATAATATTCCCATTGTTATCGACTTTCCCGACGATTTCTCGAAGAACTTCCTGGCCTACCCCGTAACGTGAAGTTAAATTCTTTATTGATCTTGAACACGGTACAAAGCCCATTTCTAAAACTCCATATCGAATGGCTCCTATTGAACTTCAGAGTTAAAGGTCCAACTACGAGAATTGTTGGACATCGGTTTCATCTGGCCCTAAGATATCTCCTCGGGTGCTCTGCTTTTATTCAGAAAGAAGAAAGACGGAGTATGCGACTTTGTATTGACTATCGGAAATTGAACCATGTCACCATCAAGAATAGGTATCCTCTACCTCGTATTGATGACTTGTTTGACCAACAGTGCAAAGGGCACAATTCTTTCAAAGATCGATCTTCGCTTTGGATATCATCAAATGAGATTAGAACCGAGGATATTCCAAAGATCGCCTTTACTCCTTCAGATGGACATTATAAATTCTTAGTCATGTCTTTCTGATTGACTAATGCTCCTGCGACTTTCATGAATATGATGAATCGAGTATTCAAGGAATATTTGGATCAATTTGTTGTTGTCTTTATTGATGACATCCTCATATATTCTAAAAGTCGTGAAGATCATGAGCACTATTTGAAGTCGGTACTCCAAAGGCTTCGTGAAAACAAACTATATGCCAAATTGAAGAAATGCGAGTTCGCTTGAGGAAGTAGCATTTCTTGGGCACGTGGTGTCAAAACATGGAGTATCCGTGGACCCGGCGAAGATCAAGCAATACAAAGTTGAGCAACCAAGCCTCGGTGACCAAGTACGAGCTTTCTACGGTCTAGCTGGTTATTATCGGAGATTCGTGGAAGGATTTTCTCGAATCGCTACTCCATTAACTCAGCTAACTCGGAAGGATACAAAATTGCGTTTATGAGCGAAGAATGCGAGAAGAGTTTCCAAGAGATTAAGAGGAGACTTATTTCTAAGACTGTTCTAACAATACCATCCGGTTCGGATGGATTTGTTATCTGCAAATGATGCTTCGTGCAAAGGGTTTAGGATGTGTTCTCATGCAACGTGAAAAGTCTTAGCCTATGCCTCGCGACAACTTAAAGAATATGAGAGGAATTATCCTACTTATGATCTAGAGTTGGCGTGATGCTTTTCGCTAAAGATATATGGAGGCACTATCTATATGGGAGAAAGTGGAGATATATTCGCACCATAAAAGCCTTAAATATTTCTTCACTCAAAAGAACTCAACACGCGGCAAATGACGTTGGCTCGAGCTATTGAAAGACTACGACCACACTATTCAATACCATCCCGAAAAGCGAACGTGGTAGGCGACGCCGTTGAGTAGAAGATTATATGCGTGGAATGAGTGCGATGATGTCAAGTATACGCATTGAGCCAACTTTAATAGAAAAAGTTAAGGTTGCTCAAGCCACCGAATTCAGAAATGATGCGTATGAAGAAGAAAGTACAAGAAGGAGCTATTCCTAAGCGAGAATTGATGAAGAAGGAATACTTGAGTCCACTCTGACTTTGTGTTCCTAACGACTCGATTTGAAGTACAAGATTATGATGGAGGCACACAATACACCATTTACAATCCATCTAGAAGTACCAAAATGTATCGTGATCTTCAAGATACATTTTGGTGGAACAATATGAAGAGAGAGATTGCAAAGTTTATCTCAATGTGTTTAATTTGTCAACGTGTAAAGGCGAGCATCTAGTACCTAAGGGTCCGTTGCAACCACTTGAGATTCGAAATGGAAGTGGGAACACATTACCATGGATTTCGTTACGGGTCTTCCTACGGTTTCTCAAGGCATCAATGCTATTTGGGTTATTGTTGATAAATTAACCAAGTCTCCGCTTCATTTCTTGCCGATCACGGAGACTTATTCCTTGAACGCCTTACTAGTATATGACGTGAATGAGATTGTGAGATTGCATGGCATGCTCGCATCCATAGTTTCGGATCGTGACCCAAGATTCACTTCAAGATTTTGGGTTAGCTTGCAAAAAGCTATGGGCACGGATTTACGATTGATTGAGATACCATCCTCAAACGGACATACAATCGAGAGAGGACTATTCAAACTCTTGAAGATCTATTAAGACTCGTGTCCTAGACTTCAAGGGCGCTTGGGATAAGTATTTATCATTGGTGGAATTCTCCTACAACAACAGCTTATCGTGCAAGTATAGGTGTGGCTCCATTCAAAGCATTATATGGACGAAAATGTCGCTCTCCAAGATGTTGGGACGAGGTGGGTGAAACAACATTGTTGGGACCCGAGTTGGTATGCGTATGACTACTTTTAAAGATCCAAATGATTCGACAACGATACAAATCCAAGACAAGATCGACAAAAAGAGTTATGCGGATCTTCATCGAAAGGACGTGGAATTTAGTATAGGGGATCATGTATTGTTGCGAAGTTGCTCCATGGAAGGGAGTTACAAGATTTGGGAAGAGAGGAAAGCTCAATCCACGCATTTATCGGTCCATTTCAAATTCTCGACCGAGTAGAAATGTAGCCTATAGACTCACTACCTCCGAAGTATGTCTCGTCATATATCTGTTGATCAAATATGTGAAAGACCCGAATTCATAATGTGTTTCACATATCTGCATTTTAACGTAAATATGTCTTGGAGAAAGTTCCTACGCCAAGCTCATAAGTTAGAGGTTTGGAGGAATCACCTAATTGCGAGGTATCCTCACCTTTTGAAACACTGTAGAGAAATTCTATTTCATAAGAAAGCCCCTTATTAATAAATGAAATTTATTTTCCTCTATTTATTATTTTGCATTTGATTAATGTGTCATAGTTATGGGTAATACGCAAATATTTTGAATAATAAGAAATATTCTATTGTAATATTATTTGTGAATAATTAATTATTGATTCATATGATGAGAAAAATATTGATTTTATGTGGATATAGATGGAGAAAATTTTTAATGTGACAATTGTTGAAAATTGAAATTTTATCTTTTTCAATAATCGATAAAATAATTCATTTAAATATATTATTATATTTTAATAATATAATAATGGTGATATTTTTACAATGAATGTGGGATATATGAGTATACGAGGAGGAAGAGTATTTTGTTGCAATAAATGTTTAAAACATAATTAAACATGCTCTATGGACCCCATTATATCGATGAAATTTGATTATAAATGTTTAAAAACATGTTAAACATGTCGGTGGAAATCGTCCGTTATGCGTCTGTTGTGGATTTCGGTCAATTTCTGTTTGGAATTTGGAAAAACTTCCTTCTGTAAAGTTGTAGATAATGGAATTTCCTATGGAAAGTCGCGAGTTTCGAATTTTTATAATAAAAGACCTATTTATTATGAATTATTTAAGTTTCGAAGCTCCGAAATAATTGATTTTTGGAAGTTTTAATTGTTTTAATTAACAAAAACATTTTTGTGTTTGGTTAGCCTCATTAAACACATGAAAGTTGCTGAATTCAGATGGTTCTAGGTGCGTAGACAAATTTATATATATATATATATATATTATTATTATATTAAATTTTCTACTTTGGTGTTATAAGCATTTTCCTATAAATAGGGTGCTTAGGTTAGAATTGAAAATCACACTAGAAACTGAAGTTTTCTCTCTCTATATTATCGAGTGTATTCTTGTGAGTATTTTGAGTATACTTTGAGTATTGTTATACGGTGCAAGTTCAAGTCATAGCCTATATTCGGTGTTTCAGCTAGAAGTACTGATCTTTCGAGGTAAAGGATATTATTTTTTAATGATATTATTTATTCTAATATCATGATGCCGAAGTATTGATCTGAACTTTTTAATCAAATTTGGAACTTTTAGTGTCGGGGTTACTATTCACGATATCTGATTACTATTCACGATACTGATCTTATTCATGAATACTTGACTATTCATCGAAAAATGAAAATTTTCCTTTCCGTCAAAATATCTATTCGGATACTAGCTTTGATTGTATCCATGTTTTGATCATTCTTGAATTTTACACCATTATGATTATTTTTGAGGTATTTTTGGACATGGATAAAACAAAGTACGAATCCTTAATCCTTAATCCTCATCATTTTGTTTCACCGGATTCGCTTTTTAAAAATATTTTTCATCATCCTCGGTCCTTAAATGATGATATTATTGAATATCTTTGGCCCAGTAGTGCAAAGATGAATGATTTCGATGAATATCTTTGGTAGTAGTGCAAAGATGAACAGTGTTTAGATGAACATGACTAATCGATGAATATCTTTGGCACATGTAGTGCAAAGATGAATATTTAATTCCGAGATATATATCGATTGATGTTACGGGGATAAAAGATAGACGATGAACTTTTAAATTCATACATAGAAGATAGTAGTTTGCATTCTCTACGTAACTCTTCTAATGAATTATTATTTCATTGCGAATATTGATTTAAAACTTATCGTCTATCAGATTCTATTAGATTTTTCCCTCGTCAAGACTAATGATAATTTGTTGTATATTATCTTAGTCATAATATTCTTTCTTCGGGCTAGTTGAGCTCACCCATTTCCTTTTTGTTCCATTTTTCTTCTCGGAGGCGAGAATATAAGCGAGTATGAGTCGGTGTATGGAATGAAGGTTCTAGAGAGAGTTGTTTAGTAGTCCTCACCATTTTTGTAAAATAATGTATCAATAAATGTGATGAGGATTTATTTGAGTATAGATATTGTCTAGAAGATAATATTTGTATTCAAACTCAAAATTTTACTGTTGTAATAATAAAGTTGTTGTTGTTTCTGTACCATGTATTGACAACTCAGAATGGGTGATGTATACCTATTTTGGGGGCGTCACAATTATTCTTGGACTCGAATCGATATTTTGGATATCTTGTTGATAATTTGGACATTATTGGATTCTAGACAAATTAAATTGCAAATCTCTAATATTTATTTTATTATTCTAATTATGTATGTCCATCCTTTATATCATTGTTATTTACACTAATCATCAAGACTAAGTTGTTGTGAATGTCTTTGGTTTGGGTGCAAAGATAATATGATTGTTGAGTATCTTTAGCTTGTGTAGCAAGGACATATGCTAAAAGTTCTCTTTGGCTTGGGTGCAAAAAGGAACTGTTGATTGACATAATCATGATCATTGATGTTACAGTTGATGAAATATTGATAGTGAATTTTTAAATTGGAGAAGATAATAGACTTTTGATCTAGTATTTGATTCTTCTAATATATTGCTCATTTCGCTGCAGTTTTTTTTGTTGAAAACTTATATTATCTTTAAATTTCTGATTTATCATTGTTAATTGAATGCTAAGTATAATTTATTCTTTGTTATCTTAGTCATGAGATTCTTTACTGGGATATTTGAGTTCACCATTTTGTTTCATATTTCATTTCAAAAAATAAGAGTGTAGCCGGGGCTAGCAAAGAGAACAGAGAAATGGAGTGATGGTCCGGGTTAATAGTTGTAAGAGTCCTCACCAAGTTGTAAAATAGTGGGACAATAATTTTTGTGAGGACTAGTGTGTGTTGCTGTATATTTTCACGACATTGTAATAATTTTTAATAGGAGAGTATATGTATGTTCTTTGTATTTTTCGCAACTCAAATTGGGTGGTGTTGACTCAAATTTGGGGGCATCACACCTTACATATATATAAAATTATTTAGCATATTCGAAAGTGAGAGTGAGGTGTTTAAACCTTTGATGTAATCGTGTCCCTATTGTAAGAGCCCAACTTTTTATGAATAAAGATTTAATTTTCTCTAATTATTATTCTAAATAGTAAGGTGATGATTTAATAAATGTTATAGTTATGGGTGATATATGCAAAATTTTCAAAGTAAGCAAGTTGTCATAAAATATTTGTTTTGTCGGAAAATATTCGTTTGGTCGGGAAATATTCTTTTTGTCGAGGAATATTCATACGACGGCGCAATCATTGGTGGACCCCACTCTGTCGGATATAGAAAGCGAGAAAAATAACCTTTTTATAAAATAAAAGAATTTTTTTATCGTTGAACTGTTGAAATACCCGGTGATAAAAGTACAATAATACGCGTTGTTGCACAATAACACACAATATTGCATAATATCTCTGATTATTGATTCTTACGTAAGAAGTCACTCAATTTCATTCAATAATTGTAATAGTAGCAAATGCACAGTATTTTATATTATTGATACGTCACAATAACTCATTTTATCTGATATGATATTATTAGGCTAATAAACATTATTGACAATGTCTAGAAAGTTCTGTCAAGAAAATGGGTTAGTTAATTGCGCGTCGTTTATATGGAAGACCCCCTTTTTCCTAGGAACGATATGGTTGTCAACATTGGAAGTTTATAATAATTATACTCAGAAGAAATTAGTGAGCACTAGTCCACTGTAGCAAGCACATGGATTTAGGGGTGTCACAATAATTGTCATAATATCTCATATTATTGAACCAATAACTGACATCATAGCAAGGGTAGTAATAGATAGTTGCATAATGAAAGTCACTAGTTTTAAATACTTATGTCAACTCATTATTTGAAAAACAATAATATTTGTAATATTAATACATTAGGTCAATAATATAGGAAATGATAATAAAATGATAATGGACTAATCTTTTTGATAATGGATTAATCTTTTGAATAAATAATGATAATGGAATAATCTTTTTGATAATTGATTTATCTTTTTGATAATGGATTTATATTTTGAATAAATATTGATAATGGATTATTCTTTTTGAATAAAATATAGATAATGGATGAAAATGGGTAATTATTATGTTAAAGTATATATAATGGATGAATAGAATATTTATAAAATGTGGGATATTTTGGCTATAAATAGGAAGGCTTAACCTAAAGAAATTCATAACTTCGTTGCTTATACTTCCTTCCACTCTCTAAAATTTTCTTAGTGTAAGTTCTCTCAAAGTGTGCTAAGCTACTTTTGATATTTGTGAAGATTAGTAAAAGTACAAGTATTATTCAAGTTGAGCATCCAATCACTTGTTAATTGAGGTAAAGGATGTTATTTTCTTCATATAAAGTTTGTCCTTTGTATTCATTCTTTATTAATCTGTGGGTATAACCTGTCTACGCGGATTACCGCATGCCTGGTGAATAACCCTTCGTATTCATTCTTTCTTAATCTGTGGGTATAACCTGTCTATGCGAATTACCGCATGCTTGGTGAATAACCCTTCGTATTCATTCTTTATTAAGTTATGGAAATGATCTGTCTACGCGCGGATTATCGCATGGGGCAAAAATTCATTTGCAGTTTCGTATATTCTTTCATACTCGTATTGAATATCATTTCTATTGTACTCGTCAAGAGATATTATTTTCTTTCATATTTCTCCATTTATGGTACGAAATTATTATTTGTTTCCATAACCTTATTATTAAATGGTGAAAATCCCTTAAATTAGTAGAATATCCTTAATAGTTTACGCTTCATCTAATATCATTTCACTGAAATATTGGTCTGAACTTTCTTATTAAATTTTAATCTATTTATCTGGGATACTATTCATTCGGGGTACTTTGTATGACGGGGTACTTTGCATGACAGGGTACTATTTATTCGGGGTACTATTTACGATTGAATTTAGTTTCTTTTTTTTTTCTTGTCCAATTAAATTATCTTTGAAATTTGAATCTTAAATATTATTTTTGAATTTTACTCCACAATTGGTGATCATGTTAACAATTTGGACATTCTTGAACTCTGGATAAATTAAATTATAAATCTCTAATATTTGTCTTTGATCTCACTTGATTCATTCTTTATATCATTGTCATCATCCTCAAGCTTATATTGTGGTGAAAGTCATCTTTGACCCATAGTGCAAAGATGGACTGTTGATTGGTATGATTATGACAAGGAATTTTGTATTGGTATAATCATGACCTTTAATGTTACAGATAAAGGTTTGTGATGAAAGTCCTCTTTGACCCGTAGTGCATAGATGAACAGGTGTTTGGCGTGATCATGACCACTGGTAATACAAACGATTATTTTTGGCCCATAGTGCATAGATATTTCATTGATTGGAAACACTACTAAAAAAATGGTCATTTGTGATTGCCAAAATTCATCACAAAAAGTAGGAAAACCATCACAAAAGGTTTACGTGATGGCTTTAAGCATCACACTCGACCGTCTTGTATATGCCCATCATGAAAAGTGTTACGTGATGGTTTTGGCAATCACGCAAACGCTTAGTGTTTTTGTGATGATTGATATAATCACATTAACACGTAATCTATTGTGATTGTCAAAGTCATCACAAAAAGACTTTAGGGATCAAATGTAAGAACGTGAATATCTATTTACGTATATTTTATTTCACTGTATTAATTGTATCTATATTAATTGTATCAAATGATACTTGTAGGATTCGAACCCTCCCCCAATTTGCAAACTAAATAACGAGTATTACCAGTACACCAAAGCCCAGATCATGATTATAATCTTAAAATAAAATATAAAAGGAAACATATATAAGTTGACTTACTAAACAAAATTACTTCCACATAAGATTTGGTGATTGCAACGGCAGTCACAAATACTCTATAATGATGGTAATATTAGTCATCACTGAGAGCCATCATATATTTTATTGTTTTGTAATGGCTTAAAAATGCCATCACAAAATACTTTCTTTTTGTAATTGTAAATAAAAGTCGTCACAAAAATCTATCTTTTTAATGATTGTCACGACCATCACAAAATATTGTTTTGATTATTTCTTACATTAAAATATTAGTGATAGCTTAATTACAATCACGAAAAGGGTATATCTATAAGTGATGACTTAGTGCGTCACAAAAAGAAAATTTATTTTGCTTGAAAAAATTGGTGTGATTGACATGGCCATCACAATTATAATACATTGATGGCAAGATTAGTCATTACTAAGAGCCATCATATATACTATTATTTTTTGATTGCTTAAAAAGTCCATCATAAATTACTATCTTTTGTGATTGTTTTTAAAAACTGTCACAAAGTTCCGTCACGTATTCTTGTTTTTCTAGTAGTGAATTAATTATTGATTGGTGTTACAGGAATAAAATATTGATGATGAACTTTTAAATCATAGAAGATAGTAGACATCATGCTCCACTTGACTCTTCTAATGGATTACTATTTCCGCTGCAGTTGTTGATCCAAAACTTGTTGTCTATTGTATTCTATCAAATTTTTCTCTGTTAAGGACAATTTATTTTTCATTATCTTAGTCATAATATTCTTTACTGGGCTAGTTGAGCTCACCCTTTTTCTTTTTGTTCCATTGTTCTTATCAGGAAATGAAAGTGTAGCTGAGACTAGTCCGAGAGTGGAGTAATGGTCCGAGATAGTTACTATAGAAGTCTTCACTGTGTTGTGAAATAGTGTGATAATAAATATAATGAGATCTTTATTTGAGTTTGAATATTTTTTACGAGACAATATTTGTATTGAAACTCACAACTTATGTGTTGTCGTATTTTGTACGACAGTTTAATAGTTGTAAATATGAAAGTTTTTATTTGAATTCTGTACCATGTATTTTGGCGACTCAAAATGGGTTGTGTGGATCTATTTTTGGGGCGTCATACCTACTGTAGGATAATATCAGCGGCCATTGTGTCCCCTCTTCTAGTACATCCTAGCTCGGTGTTAGAATTAGATCACACACACGCACACATCAGTAAATAATTAACACAGAGATTTACGTTGTTCTCCAATTTGGGTAGTACACGGGAGTGGCATTATCTTTTTTTATCTGAGTCCATATATAGGGTTTTTGTCAATATAGAATATATATAATTGCTACTTCTATTCTTACCCTAATTTACATTATAGCTTAAATACCCATAATGCTACCGTACTATGATGCTGACAAACAAAAGATATTGTAGAGATCATGATTTCATCAATAAGAAGACGTTATGGATTGCAATTGATAAAGACTGTTGGTGGATTAAACAAGATATATTGAGGATGGTGGTTAGTCAGTTAAGAGACGTGATGAGTTAGACTAAGACTATAATTGAAATTTTAGGGGACAACTTGGTTTTGATGTGGATGGAGCTATATATCACGCGTTAATGAGAAATTATTGAGTTACCATGTGATAATATAGTCTTGCATCAAAAAATTGAGAGTATACATGCTTAAATGAACCAAATCTAATAGGTTAATTTTTTTGGCCAAAATATGAATCTAGATAAATTTATATGGACTTACTATATGCCCAACAGATACCATTAATAACAACTCTGAGTCAAATTAAATATATCACAATGTAATAAGACTCGATCCAACGTTACAATAATATTTTCTGGAATTATTTTAAATTACCATAAACTCATTCCAAACAGATCATAACCAAATCAAGTACTATTAGTAACTCAATTCCTTATATATATATATATATATATATATATATATATATATATATATATATAAACTTAATAAATGAGACTCTCTAAGTTGTAGTACAATACCTAGCCAGCTCAATGTAGCCAATAAGTTGGGTTATATATCGACAATGGTAATCAATCAATCTCTAGATTTTGTAGAACTCTTCCTTCCTACTTTGACAGGATATTAATTAATTAATGGACTACTATAAAATTCTATAACTACCTTTACCAAGAAAGAGTGTATCGAGTATGTTCAATATTTTCAGGACATTGTAGGAAATAACATGCGACTGTAGAGATCACATTGCAGGCATGCATGCGGTTAAGTACTACTTTACCCTACCCCTCTCATTCTCTCTCTCTATTTAATTCTTTATTTGTTTTAAACGTTAATCCTTTGCCAGGTCCTCTCTTTAAAGCTTACTTAACATACGACAGGTGTTCAAATTTGTAAGGCCTCTCACTTTCTTTTTTCTTATGTCCTTACACCTTATATATCTAACATGCTAGTCCACATCTCTCTCAGTTGAGGGGGGAAAAACCTCTCTCCGTACTAAATTATAATATTATTAGTAGTTTTAAAAGTTAGTATGAAGTTTTTTTAAATTTAAAATAATTTATTAAAAACTATAAAACAATAAATATAACTCGAATCGATAGTCTATATTCATGTTTTATGTAGTACTTCCTCATATATACAGCCTGTAGTACTGCTACGGTCCTTGTTTGTTTGCATGATTGCTATGTAATAGAGATGGGTGGGTACTGCAGCTTTTAGTAATTGTACTGTGCAAGAGATGTAAGATTCTACGCACTACGTACGTACCTTATTTAGTTTTATATTTAATATTTGTCGCACTTTTGGAAATAGAAAGAAAAGCAATGTTGAGATATAAAAGTTTTATATCGGACAATTAAAATTTAAAAACTCAATATATAATTTGAGAGACTATTCTATTCATATTCAATTAATTTTGAGTTGGATATTTCAATATAGTATATATCAGAGCGGACACTATTCATGCACAGGTCCAACGTCCCACATGTTCTACATCACTCAATTAAAATTATCTACATGTTTGAATCAAAATTACGCCGGACGTGTTTAGATATAAAGTCTCACTTTGGACAACTATTCATGCACACACCAAACGTCCCACATGCTCTACATCACCCAATTAAAACTGTCCACATGTTTGACTCAAAATTATGCCGGACGTGTTGAGATATAAAGTCTCGCATCGAAAATTATTCATGCGCATGCCCAACGTCACACATACTCTACATCACTCAATAAAAATTGTCCACGTGTTTAACTCAACGTGAGGGGCGTGTTGAGATATAAAGTCCCACATTGGACAACTATATAAGTCATAAAGACTCAATAATGTAGCTTGAGAGGCTACTACATTCATAACAATTTGGTTTTAAATTGAATGCTTCAATAAACAATACTATAAAAAAGAGTCGTATTTACAATTTTAAGAATGTATTTTTATTTTATATTTATTTTTAAAATTAAATTGTTAATTAAGAATTATGACATGATAATGAGATTATGATAGTGTGGGCCCAAGTGCAAAATTAGGGTTCACATGACCTAATTGAATTAAATGCACAATTAAAGTTCTACGACCTCATTAAATGTGCAAATTAGAGTTCGCATAACCTAATCGAATGAAGACTTTTAAAAAGCGAAATAAATGTGCTAGACTCAAAAGCTTCCATGTGTCCCAAGGAGAAAACTTCCAGGCGCTTTCGTTTTGGGAATTGATTGAGGGATCGGATTGGATTGGTGGCTAGAAGGACAAGGCAATGTGGGTATTATTCTAATGACTAAAGGGTATTTTTGAAATTTTTCTGAAAAACATGTGCCTAACATGTGACTACTTAATTTCAGGAAACTCTATAAATACCCCTTCCATTCTAGGAAGAGGTGGAACTCTTTTGGTGACTTAAGGCTTGGATATTCCACCTAAAAGCACTAAAGGGTTTGGACACTCTCTCTCAACTCAAAGGACTTGAGAAAAAGGCTCTTGTAATCCCAATAACCCTAACACTGTTTCCGAATTCTAGGAGTTCTGCCATGTGTCATTGGAGTAATCGCCCACCTGTTCTTCTCCCCTCTTCAATCAATCAACCAATTTCGTGTTATTTGTGAATTTCTATCCTCCTCAGCCAATATGAAACACTAACTAACTAGCAAGGTGCGATTTCCTTGCCCACATATAGAAAACTTAAGAACTCTTTTTGTAAGAACAATGAATTTACAAAGGAGACTATTTTTATGAAGCGTATAGAGTATTTTATATTTTATGCTGAATATATTTTTTTGACTAGGAAAATATCAATTTTTTTTTATAGCAAATATAAGTTATGTAGCCTTGCTGGAAAGTAGATGGGTCGCCTTCATACTTATATAGTATATCGTGTGCTTTTTGATCTTATTCTTTCTCATCATTAGATTTGATTTTTGAAAGGAAAAAAAATGGAATACAACATAACTATAGTAAAAGTAAAATTTATCTAGATGATTCGAATAAGAATTTTATTTAAGTACCAAATTGATGGGTTATGATCTCCACCATTATAAATTTTATCTATTTTTTTTTTCAAAACACATTTTATGATATAAATATTATTTATAGTGACAGTATCAATAATATAATTATTTGCAATAAATTTTATCATGTCACTAAATATAATTTTTGTGTCACGAAATCCGTATCGGGAAATTGGATGAAGATCCTTTCCATTACTTCTTTCACACAATTTCTCCTAGTACACATAAAACGACACAAAAGTTATTTTTAGCAACGACACTAAGAACACAATTCCTTGCAACGAATGCTATTGTGTTGTTAAAAATAATTTTTATGTTGTTATGTATGTGTATTTTGAGAAATTAGATGAAAAGTGTAATGCAAAGGATTTTAATCCGAAATAGATAAGATGCTAAGAGTAAAGTCAAATTTCGTGTCTTGAACAAATTTCGGGTTAAATCTAGAGTTCGAATTGAATCAAAACACCTTAAATCACTGAGCTAATAGTATTTTGTTGGGTCATTTTAACCCACCACAGACTCACCCAAAAGGTTATGACTGAAAGCATTCGTATCCCCCTCCGGCAATCCGATCGGATGACCTAATCCGAGCTTTTGAGAGACGGCTCTGACACCATAATAAACAACTCGGGTCAAATCTCGAGTATGTAACAAATCTCGGGTCAAATCCCGAATCCGAATAGAATCAAATTCATCTAAATAAGGTCTTAAATCACATACTCAATAATATCTTTTTGGATCATTTTAGCCCACTACATACTAATCCAAAAGATCATGATTGAAGATAATATTGTTAGTAACTTAATTTTTTATATATTTATAAATTTTTTTCATATCTTTCGATGTAAGAGTGAAGTACCACAAATGAATTGCCTAAAAATTATTCAGATGCCTAATGAGGTTGATATATATATATATATATATATATATATATATATATATATATATATATATATATATATATATATATAGATCCATCCACAATGAATAGGTTGTTACGAAATTACTCCTTTTAGTAAAAATTAGCTACAACCTGTGTAGCGGCTTATAAAAAAAAAAAAAAAATTGTCAAAAAGTAGAATGCAGGTTGTAGCTACATTTGTGGTAAAAGTTCTTCTTCCTCAATGGGATTCTTGTGGATGGAATCCATATATATATATATATATATATATATATATATATAAAGTCTTATCTTTTCATTCCATTCTCACTTCAAGCACCCCTTTTAGCGACGGATCCGGATGATGGTTGATTCGGTTATACAATAGTCGTCTATACTTTTTTAGCGACGCTATATGTTGTCCGTCGCTAAAAGTATAGAAAACGATTGTATGATCGAACCGTCACGGATCCGTCATTAAAAGGCAAATGAATTTCGAATGAATGGAAAGCATTAAAAAAATCCGGACCACAGATATATATATATATATATATATATATATTAAACTCAAAAGTTAAATTAAAAGTATATATCAGGAAAAGAAGAAGAGAAATCCTATGACAACTGACTATGATTGACGTACAAGAGGAGCACCATTACTGGAACTGTGTGACTTTCCTTCAACTGACAATGATTGAGGTACAAGAGTGTATATGGATATCAAAATCTCCAGCTCATATAAATTCAGACCAATAAGAGACATACAACCATCATAAACCTTTTCGTAGACTGAGACCCAACTTTTTAGGGGCTTGTGATTTACATGATTACTTGCACGAGGGAACGAAGATATACACTATTATTTTTAGGTAACGTTAGATTTTTCAAAATTTTGGTCTCAAAAAATATCATAAATAATGTGTTATCATAACATTAATTTAATTAAATAGATATTATATAATTGATCATGCTATAAATTATTATTAAAATATTTAATATCATATCATTTTGAGACATATTTAAGAACTCTAACATTAGTTATTATTTTTTATTTTTAAGATGCTGATAGTATGAAAGCTATAAAAATAATGTTGATAGAATAAATATATATTTTGATGACATTTTTACAACTGCTCTAGTAGTATTTAGCATTTTCGATGACATTATTGATTTGATTTTATATTATTTTTGCTATGATACTAAATTGCAAATTTAATTCTTTTATTTTTTTTTGTTTTTTGTGAGAGTTTTGTAACGTCTTCAAAATAGGTTCACACAACTCATTTTGAATCATCAAAATACATGGTACATAATCTAAATAAAAATTTCCCTATTTAAAACTATTAAACTATCGTGCAAATACGACAAGATATGAGCTATGAGTTTTAATACAAATATTATTTTGTAGACAATATCTAAACTCAAATAAAGTCCTCATTACAACTATTGTCACACTATTTTATATAATAGTAATGACTACTATAGTAACCATCTTGGACCATTACTCCACTCCCCGACTAGTCCCAGTTACACTCTTGCTTCCTGAGAAGAACAATGGAACCAAAAAGTAAAAGAGTGAGCTTAACTAGCCAGTAAAGAATATTATGACTAAGATAATGTAGAACAAATTATCCTTAGTCCTCAACAGGGAAAAATCTGATAGAATACAATAGAAAATAAGTTTTAGATCAACAACTGCAGCGGAAATAACAATTCATTAGAAGAGTTAAGTAGAGCATGATGTCTACTATCTTCTATGATTTAAAATTTCATCATCAATATTTATCATTGTAACACCAATCAATAATTATTTTCAATCAACGAATTATCTATGCATTACGGGCCAAAAATATTCGTTTGAATCACCAGTGGTCATAATCATACTAAACACTTATCATACCAATTAAAAGTCCATCTTTCACTACAACAAAAAGGCTTATCAGCGACTGCCTATCAGCGACCGCATACGGTCGCAGATGGGTATCAACGACCGCATGCAGTCACTGATATTAGTCGTAGGTAATCTGGTCGCTGGATGGACAATAGCGACCACCAATAGCGACCGACTTATTAGCGATCGTAGCCGTCGCTAATCTGACTTATGCTGAGTCATTTGTCAGGTGTGACGTGGCAGACATGGCAGCGACCGATAATAGCGACCGCATCGGTCGCTAGTTTCCAAGAAGGTAACGAGGTCGCAGATACAGTGTTAGCGACCGCATGCAGTCGCTGATGGTTTTTTTTTTTGAAAATTTTGTCTGTTTTATTGATTTCCCAAAAATAACCTACTTTGTACCTGTTTTCAATCCCAACAAAGCAGTATATACAAGCATCTATATTAACATCCATCCATGATATAACTACTATATGATAAACATTGATTATCCATGAATAAACATTCATCCAACACAACAAGTCTAGCTCTTCATCCAACACAATACAATTGTAAACATTCATCCAACACAATACAATCGTAAACATCCATATAAACCAATACAATTGTCCAAAGAATGAATCTAAAAGAGTACAAGGCTTTAAAAATCTAAAAAAACAAGTCTAGATGCGCGCTCTTCATGGATCATCCAAATTAGGATCCTATAATTAACAAAATAATAAAACATATATGTTACATGTGTTGATACTGCTAGTGCTACGACTTAGGGAAAGCTAAACAATAGACAATGTAGTGAAACATATAAGTAAGACAGTGACTCAGAGACTATAAACATATAAGACAATGTAGCTAAACAATAAACAATATATATATACACAGTGCGTCATTCTCATTGTCAGTCTTTGCTTTTCTTTATGCATTCTTTCCTCTTTCCGCCTCCACTGCCTCCACCAACTCATCAAGACTCAGAGATTGCAAATGCCCGCCCAGTATACGAAGAAGATCACGATCTTGACAGATCGTGTAAGACCCCAACTTTTAGGAATAAAAATAAATTTTCTATAAATATCATTTTTTTTAATATTATGGAGTGAATTTGATATAATATTATAGTTGTGGATAATATTTATAAATTTTACAAAGTACGCAAGTTGTTATATAATATTCGATTGGTCGGGAAATATTCGTTTTAATAGGGAATATTCGTATGATGGCACAATCATTGGTAGACCCCACAACGAAATTATTGTCGGATTGAGAAAATGACAAAAATATTTTTATGAAAATAACAGCAAAAGTTTTACCGTTAACTGTTGAAATACCCGGTGTCAAAAGTACAGTAATACGCGTGGTTGCATAGTAGCACACAGTATTAATTATTGATACTTACGTGAGAAGTCACTCAGTTTTGTTCAATTATTGCTACAGTAATTGTTACATAGTATCTCACGTTATTTGATTTAATTATTGTCGATATTTTATATATTATTAAATCAATAATTGAGATAACAAAGTTATTAATATTATTATTTGTAATATTAACGATGTCTAGAAGTTTTGTCAAGGAGAGGTTTGGTCACCTAATTGCGCGCCAAAAGGGAGAAATCCTTATTGGAAAACCCCTCTTTCCTGGGAACGACCTGGTCGATTAATAGTGTGAATTATAATAATGATGATGAATTTTGTTTTATTATTATTATAAATGTAATAAAACAGAAAACTTTTTATATAAAACAAAATACTTTTTATAAAGTTTTGTTTTATTTGATTATAAATAGAATATAATATATTTTATTATGCATAGTATTTGCATAGTGCTTGCATAGTGTTTGTATAGTAAAATCTTTTTATATAAAACAGAATACTTTTATAAAGTTATTTGTTTTATTGGATTATAAATAGAATATATTATATTTTATTATGCATAGTGTTTGCATAAGGCTGCGTAGTGTTTGCATAGTAAAATGTTTTTTATATAAAATAGAATACCTTTATAAAGTTATTTATTTTATTAGATTTTAAATAATATATATATATATATATATATTATAAATAGAATATATTATATTTTATTGCATAGTATCCTTTCCATTATCCTATAAATAAGATGCTTAGTTAGAATTGAAAACACACCAGAAATTCAGAGAATTCTTCTTCTATAATCTTGAGCGTATTTCTTTAGAGTTTTAAGAAGCTTTGAGTGTAGAAAATAGTATAAGTTTTCTTCAAGATTATCCTCGCCCTACCAGTCGGAATACTATTCTTTCTAAGGTAAGGGGTATTATTCTTTCGTATTCATAAAGAGAGTTATTTTCTTTGAATACTCGTAAGGGTTGTTATTCCATTCTTTATTATTATGTTGGAATAACCTGTCTATGTGAAGTACCGCATACATGGTGAAATTATTCTGTTATTCCATTCTTTATTATTCTGTTGGAATAACCTGTCTGTGCGGTCTATCACATGCCTGGTGAATTCTGTTGTTATTCCATTCTTTGTTATTTTGTTGGAACATCCTGTCTGTGCCAATTACGCATGACCTGGTTCCATTCTTTGTTATTCTGTTAGAACATCCTGTTTGTCCGGATTACGCATGACCTGGTTCCACTCTTTATTATTTTGTTGGAATATCCTGTCTGTGCGGATTACCACATGCATGATGAACGATCCTTTGTATTCATTCCTTATTAAACTGTGGAAATGATCCGTCTATGTGGATTATCGCATGGTGGGCAAAAATCTATTTGCAGTTTCATATATTCTATTATACTCAGTTGGTTAAAGTTTTGGCTTCTATACTCCATGAAATTAGTAGAATATCCTGGATATTTGCGCTTCATCCAGTATCTTTTCATGGAAATATTCTTCTGAGCATTCTTGAATTTTACTCCACGAAACAATATCATGTTGACAATTTGGACATTATTGAGTTCAGGATAAATTAACTCATAAATCTTTAAAATTTATTCTTGAACTTGTTTTATTGAATTATTATGTCATTGTCATCATCCTCATGTTTATATTATGTTGAAAGTCATCTGTGGCCTGTAGTGCATAGATGGACTTGGTATGATTATGACCAAGAATTATTCGGTATAATTATAATCGTAAAATTACAAATGATGTGGTAAAAATTCTCATTTTCCCGTAGTGCATTGATGGACAGTTGTTGGCATGATCATGACCATTGATAAAAAAACTAATATCCTTGGCTCGTAGTGCATGGATAATTTGTGGTCGTGATACTAATGAATATCCTTGGCCGTAGTGCAGGTATGATGTGAATTATTTATTAAGATGAGTCTCAGCAATAAAAGTGATGAAAAAACCTTTTAAATCGTAGAAGATAGTAGATTTTATTCTCTACTTGACTCTTCTAATGGATTGCTTGTTCCGCTACAGTTAAACTTGATGTTTGTTATATTTTATCAGTTTAACACTGTTGAAGACTAAAGATAAATTATTCTGCATTATCTTAGTCATAATATTTCTTACTAGGCTAGTTGAGCTCACCCTTTTTGCTTTCATTGTTCTCTTCAGGAAATGAGAACGTAGCAGGGACTAGTCGGGGAACGGAGTGACGGTCCAGATGATAGTATTAGTAGTCCTCACTATTCTATGAAATAGTGTGATAATAAATGTATTGAGGACTTATTTTGAGTTTGAATATTGTCTAGAAGACAATATTTGTATTAAAACACAAAGCTCATGTTGTATATTTAAGGTTGTATTTGTATTCTGTACCATGTATTTGGCGACTCAGAATAGGTGATGTATACCTATTTTGGGGGCATCACAGTTGGTTTCAAAGCTTAGGGATATGATCCCCGGCTGAGATGTAAGACAAAAACTAGGAGGGGAGAGACGGGGAATTCCTTCGCTAGTATGACCTACCTAAGTTTATTTGGTATTTAATTGGTCGGTCAGGGTATAGGGATAATATGTGATATGTTAATTAACCCTTGTTTTGTGGCAGTATTTCAAAATGACATCCGAGAATGTTGAGAATAACAATGGAGCACAGGAGATCGTTGAGTCTCCACAGATCAAGAATCAGGATAATGTGAATCAAGAAGGCGATAATCCTCATGCAAACAATAACACTAACCAAATGGTGAACGATGGAATGTTCAGAGGCTTTATGCAATTCATGCAACATCAGGCAACATCGGCTCCTGTCCAAAATGCAGGTGGAAACACTGGCAACTATCAGACGGTCACTACTAAGCAGATTAAGGAACTGGGACCACCAGAGTTTTTTGGAGAGCCAAAACCACTTAAGGCGGAGACGTGGATAAAGCAGATCTGCAAGATATTTGATGTCTTGGGATGCTCTGAGGAGCAAAAGGTTCCCTTTGCCACCTTCATGTTGCGAGCAGAGGCAGATTACTGGTGGGAATCTGTAAAGCGTACTCAACCTGCCGCACTGAAGATGACTTGGGAGAAGTTCCAAGAATTGTTCAACGACAAGTACTTTCCCGAAAGTATTCATCACATGAAAGAGGTAGAGTTCATCAAGATGGAGCAAAACAACATGACCGTGTCGCAGTACGAAGCTAAGTTTGCCGAGTTATCCCGATTTGCGTCCCATTTGGTTGATAATGAGGAGAGAATGACGCGAATAATTCTAAGAGGTTTGAAACCCGAGATACGTCAATATCTTATCTCTCATAAACTGTGTTTGTATTTAGATGTTGTTAATAGGGCTCAGTTATTGGAGCACGATAATGAGTCAACCCAACCAAAAGAGAGCAGCCGACAAAATGATAATACCAGTGATAACAGTCATCAAAGCGGTGACAATAAGCGTGGAGGGAATCAACATGCCAGAAATGGTAACAACTTCGGTGGGAATCATGACCAAAATAATAAGAATGGATATTTCAAGAAGAGGAGATTCAACAATGATGGAAAGACGTCAGCATCAGCACCCGTTGTTAAGGAAGGAGAACGACCACCTATCATATGCTTCAAATGCGGAGGGGAGGGACATATCAGTCCAAACTGTAAGCAGCAGTCTAAAACGTGTTACAATTATGGAAGAGAAGGTCACCTAGCTCGATTTTGTCGTTCAGGGAAGGCAAGTTCAGCTGGGATGAAGGCACCAAAGGCCGTCCCAGAAAAGTCAAAGCCGGTAGTTCAAGGGAAAGCGTTTGTTGTGACCTCCTAGAAAGCAAGGAACCCGAACGAGGTCATCACGGGTAAGCTTATCATAATCTCTAGTGAAGTCTATACCTTATTTCATACCGATTCTACCCATTCTTTTATTTCTCCTACTTGCGCTCAATGTTTAAATTTGACTCTGGAGAAATTAGACTTTGACTTATCTGTTGAAACTCCGTTGGGAGAAACCTTCATTACATCCACTGTTTATAAGTCTTGTTTAGTTCAAATCGGCACCTGCACGTTAACTGTAGATCTTATTTCTTTGAAAATACTTGCATTTGATGTGATTCTAAGGATTGATTGGTTAACTACTCATCATGCAAAAATTGATTATTTTCGTAAGGTTGTTAGCTTTCATATCCCTAACCAACCTATTATGCGAATTCAAGCAACCAAACCATTAAAATCAATCACTGTCATCTCAAACCATAAAGTTATTCGTATATTAAAAAATGAATGTCAAGCTTTCTTAGCTCATGTCACGGATTTAAACAAAAATACGTCAGTTTTGAATGATATTTCTATTGTCAATAAATTTCCTGACGTATTCCTAGAAGAACTTCCTGGCCTACCCCCAGAGCGTGAAATTGAATTTTGTATCGACCTTGAACCCGGAACAAAACCCATTTCCAAAGCCCCATATCGAATGGCTCCTATTGAACTTTAGGAGTTAAAGACCCAGCTGCAGGAATTGTTAGACATCAGTTTTATTCATCCTAGTACTTCTCCTTGGGTGTCATTGTTTACTATTCGTGAAGAAGAAAGATGGGAGTATCGCGACTTTGTATTGATTATCGGAGTTGAATCATGTCACCATCAAAAATTGGTACCCATTGCCACGTATTGATGACTGTTTGACCAACAAAGGTGCCAAATTCTTTTCAAAGATCAATCTTCGTTCCGGATATCACCAATTGAAGATTAGAACCGATGACATTCCAAAGACGGCTTTCAGAACTCGGTATGGGCATTATGAATTCCTAGTAATGTCTTTTGGATTGACTAATGCTCCTGCTGCCTTCATGGATGTGATGAACCGAGTATTCATGGAATATTTGGATCACTTTGTGGTCGTCTTTATTGATGACATCCTCATATATTCCAAAAGCCGTGAAGATCATGAGCTACACTTGAGGCTGATACTCCAAAAGCTTCGTGAAAACAAGCTTTATGCCTAGTTAAAGAAATGCGAGTTCTGACTTGAGGAAGTAGCATTCCTTGGGCACGTAGTATCAAGTCATGGAATATCTGTTGACCCAGCAAAGATTGAAACAATTCAAAGCTGGGAGTAACCTAAATCAATGACCGAGGTACGTAGCTTTCTCGATTTAGCTGGTTATTATCGAAGATTCGTGGAAGGATTTTCTCGAATTGCTACTCCACTAACTCAGTTGACTCAAAAAGATACAAAATTCGGTTGGAGCGAGGAATGTGAGAAGAGTTTTCAAGAACAGACTCATTTCAGCACCTGTTCTGATAATACCATCTGGCTCGGAGGGATTTGTCATCTATAGTGATGCTTTGGGCAAAGGGTTAGGATGTGTTCTCATGCAACATGTGAAAGTCATAGCCTATGCCTCACAACAACTCAAAGAATATGAGAGAAATTATCCCACTCATGATCTAGAGTTGGCAACAGTCGTTTTTTCACTAAAGATTTGGAAGCATTACTTGTATGGGGAGAAAGTGGAGATCTTTACAGATCATAAAAGCCTCAAATATTTCTTCACTCAAAAGGAACTCAACATGCGACAACGACGTTGGCTTGAACTGTTGAAAGATTATGATCATACCATCCAATACCACCCTAGAAAAACGAACGTGGTAGCAGACGCGATTGAGTGAAAGATCATATCTTTGCATGCGAGTGCAATATTGTCAACGCAAAGGCCCATTTTGTATGACTTACAAAGGATGGAGATAGAGTTAAAGACTCCAGGGACCCATGTGATGATGCCGAATATACGAGTAGAACTGACTTTAATCGATAAAGTTAAAGCTGCTAAAGCTATAGACCTGGAGCTGATGCGTATGAGGAAGAAAGTGCAAAAAGGTGCTATGCCAGAATCAAGAATCGATGAAGAAGGAATACTTCGAGTCAACTCCAGACTTTGTGTTCCTAACGACCCTGATTTAAAGTATAAAATCATAATAGAGGCGCACAACACACCGTTTGCAATCCATCTTGGGAGTACCAAAATGTATCGTGATCTTTGTCATACATTTTGGTGGAGCAATATGAAGAGAAAGATAGCGCTGTTTATCTCAAGGTGTCTAACTTTTCAATGAGTCAAGGCAGAACATCAAGTACCAAAAGGTCCATTGCAACCACTTGAAATTCCAGAATGGAAGTGGGAGCACATTACCATGGATTTCGTTACTGGTCTTCCCAAGGTTTCTCAAGGCATAGATGCAATTTGGGTCATTGTTGATAGATTGACCAAGTCTGCTCACTTATTACCTATACGAGAAACTTATACACTTGAACGTCTTGCTCGTATGTATATAAACGAGGTTGTAAGATTGCATGGTATGCCAGTATCCATAGTTTCTGATCGAGACCCAAGATTCACTTTAAGATTTGGGTTAGTTTGCAAAAAGCTATGGGCACAGATTTACGATTTAGTTCAGCATATAATCCTTAGACGGACGGACAATCAAAGAGGACTATTCAAACTCTTGAAGATTTATTAAGACTCTGTGTCCTTGACTTCAAGGGAAGTTGGGACAAGTTCTTACCGTTGGTGGAGTTTTCCTACAACAACAGCTATCAAGCAAGTATTGGCATGGCTCCATTCGAAGCGTTGTATGAAAGAAAGTGTCGATCTCTAGTATGCTGGGATGAGGTTGGTGAAGCAACGTTCTTGGGACCAAAGTTGGTACGTATAACTACAGAAAAGATTCAAACGATCCGGCAACGTATAAAAACCTCACAGGATCGACATAAGTTATGCTGATCTTCATCGAAAGGACATGGAATTCGATATTGGAGATCATGTGTTGTTACGTGTTGCTCCATGGAAAAGAGTTACGAGATTTGGAAAGAGAGGAAAGCTCAATCCTCGATTTATTGGCGCATTTTTAATCCTCGATCGAGTAGGAACTGTGGCCTATAGACTTTCTTTACCGCCAAATATGTCTCGTGTTCATAACGTTTTTCACATATGCATGTTACGTAAAAATGTGGAAGACCTGAACCACATTATTGAGTTAGAACCGGACGAAATAGCGGAAGATTTAACGTATGAAGAGGTTCCTGTTAAAATCTTGGATAAGAAGGAACAAATTCTACGCTCCAAGGTTATACCTCAAGTCAAAGTTTTGTGGAGAAACCACGATGTTGAGGAAATGACCTGGGAGTTAGAATCTAAAATGAAATCAAGGTATCCTTACCTCTTCGACATACCAGGTACGTACCCTAATTTCGAGGGCGAAATTTTATAAGAAGGGGAGGTTGTAAGACCCCAACTTTTAGGAATAAAATGAATTTTCTATAAATATCATTTTTTTAATATTATGGAGTGAATTTGATATAATGTTATAGTTGTGGGTAATATTTATAAATTTTACAAAGTACGCAAGTTGTTATATAATATTCGATTGGTCGGGGAATATTCGTTTTAACAGGGAATATTCGTACGACAGCACAATCATTGGTGGACCCCACAATAGAATTATTGTCGGATTGAGAAAACGACAAAAATATTTTTATGAAAATAATGGCGGAAGTTTTACCGTTAATACTGTTGAACTACTCGGTAGTAAAAGTATAGTAATATGCGTGGTTGCATAGTAGTACACGGTATTAATTATTGATGCTTACGTGAGAAGTCACTCAGTTTTGTTCAATTATTGCTACAGTAATTGTTGCATAGTATCCCACGTTATTTGATTCAATTATTGTCGATATTTTATATATTATTAAATCAATAATTGAGATAACAAAGTTCTTAATATTATTATTTACAATATTAACGATGTCTAAAGTTCATCAAGGAGAGGTTTGGTCACCTAATTGTGCGCCACCAATAGGAGAAAATCCTTATTGAAAGCCCCTCTTTCTAGGAATGACCCAGTCGATTAATAGTGTGAATTATAATAATAATGATGAATTTTGTTTTATTATTATTATAAATGTAATAAAATAGAAAACTTTTATATAAAATGAATACTTTTATAAAGTTTTGTTTTATTTGATTATAAATAGAATATAATATATTTTATTATGCATAGTGTTTTGCAGATAAATACTGCGATAGTGTTTATATAGTAAAATCTTTTTATATAAAATAAAATACTTTTATAAAGTTATTTGTTTTATTAGATTATAAATAAAATATATTAAATTTTATTATGCATAGTGTTTCAGATAGTGTCTGCATAGTGTTTACATAGTAAAATGTTTTTATATAAAATAGAATACTTTTATAAAGTTATTTGTTTTATTATATTTTAAATAATATATATATATATATATATATATATAATTATAAATAGAATATATTATATTTTATTGCATAATATCCTTTCCATTCTCTTATAAATAAGATGCTTAGTTAGAATTGAAAACACACCAGAAATTCAGAGAATTCTTCTTCTATAATCTTGAGCGTATTTCTTTAGAGTTTTAAGAAGCTTTGAGCATAGAAAATAGTATAAGTTTTCTTCAAGATTATCCTCGCCCTACCAGTCGGAATACTCTTCTTTCTAAGGTAAGGGGTATTATTCTTTCGTATTCATAAAGAGAGTTATTTTCTTTGAATACTGTAAGGGGTTGTATTCCATTCTTTATTATTATGTTGGAATAACTTATGCATATGCGGGCACCGCATACATGGTGAAATTCTTCATTATTCCATTCTTTATTATTACATTGGAATAACCTCGTTTGCATCGGCGTCTATCACATGCCCGATGAATTTCATTGTTATTCCATTCTTTTGTTATTACTGTTGGAACATCCTCATGCTGTGCGATTATTACGTGACGACTTCGATTCCATTCTTTGTTATTCTGTTAGAACATCCTGTTTGTGCGAATTACGCATGACCTGGTTCCACTCTTTATTATTTTGTTGGAATATCCTGTCTGTGCGGATTACGCATGACCCGGTTCCATTCATTATTATTCTGTTGGAATAACATGTCCATGATATAACTACTATATGATAAACATCGATTATCCATGAATAAATATTCATCCAACACAACAAGTCTAGCTCTTTATCCAACATAATACAATTGTAAACATTCATCCAACACAATACAATCGTAAACATCCATATAAACCAATACAATTGTCCAAAGAATGAATCTAAAAGAGTACAAGGCTTTAAAAATCTAAAAAAACAAGTCTAAATGCGCGCTCTTCATGGATCATCCAAATTAGGATCCTGTAATTAACAAAATAATAAAACATATATGTTACATGTGTTGATACTGCTAGTGCTACGACTTAGGGAACGCTAAACAATAGACAATGTAGTGAAACATATAAGTAAGACAGTGACTCAGAGACTATAAACATATAAGACAATGTAGCTAAACAATAAACAATATATATATACGGTCGCGTCATTCTACTCATTGTGTCATTGCCATTTCTAATTCTTCCACCACGCTTCCACCAACTCATCAGGACTCAGAGATTGCAAATGCCCGCCCAATTTACGAAGAAGATCACGATCCTGACAGATCGTGTAAGACCCCAACTTTTAGGAATAAAAATGAATTTTCTATAAATATCATTTTTTAATATTATGGAGAGAATTTGATATAATGTTATAGTTGTGGATAATATTTATAAATTTTACAAAGTACGTAAGTTGTTATATAATATTTGATTGGTCGGGGAATATTCGTTTTAACAGGGAATATTCGTACGACGACACAATCATTGGTAGACCCCACAACGGAATTATTGTCGGATTGAGAAAATGACAAAAATATTTTTATGAAAATAAAGGCGAAAGTTTTATCGTTAACTTTTGAAACACCCGGTGTCAAAAGTACAGCAATACGCGTGGTTGCATTGTAACACACAGTATTAATTATTGATGCTTACGTAAGAAGTCACTCAGTTTTGTTCAATTATTGCTACAGTAATTGTTACATAGTATCTCACGTTATTTGATTTAATTATTGTCGATATTTTATATATTATTAAATCAATAATTGAGATAACAAAGTTATTAATATTATTATCTGCAATATTAACGATGTCTAGAAGTTACATCGAGGAGAGGTTTGGTCACCTAATTGCGCGCCAATAGGGAGAAATCCTTATTGAAAACCCCTCTTTCTCGGGAACGACACATTCGATTAATAGTGTGAATTATAATAATGATGATGAATTTTGTTTTATTATTATTATAAATGTAATAAAACGAAAACTTTTATATAAAACAAAATACTTTTTATAAAGTTTTGTTTTATTTGATTATAAATAGAATATAATATATTTTATTATGCATAGTATTTTGCATAGTGCTGCGTAGTGTTTATATAGTAAAATCTTTTTATATAAAATAAAATACTTTTATAAAGTTATTTGTTTTATTAGATTATAAATAGAATATATTATATTTTATTATGCATAGTGTTTTGTATAGTAAAATGTTTTTATATAAAATTGAATACCTTTATAAAGTTATTTGTTTTATTAGATTTTAAGTAATATATATATATATATATATATATATATATAAATATAAATATATTATATTTTATTGCATAGTATCCTTTCTATTATCCTATAAATAAAATGCTTAGTTAGAATTGAAAACACACCAGAAATTCAGAGAATTCTTCTTCTATAATCTTGAGCGTATTTCTTTAGAGTTTTAAGAAGCTTTGAGCGTAGAAAATAGTATAAGTTTTCTTCAAGATTATCCTCGCCCTACTAGTCGGAATACTCTTCTTTCTAAGGTAGGGGGTATTATTCTTTCGTATTCATAAAGAGAGTTATTTTCTTTGAATACTCGTAAGGGTTGTTATTCCATTCTTTATTATTATGTTGGAATAACCTGTCTATGCGAAGTACCGCATACATGGTGAAATTCTTCTGTTATTCCATTCTTTATTATTCTATTGGAATAACTCATGCTGTGCGGTCATCATATGCCTTGCGGTGAATTACATTTGTTATTCCATTCTTTGTTATTCTGTTGGAACATCCTGTCTGTGCCAATTACGCATGATATGGTTCCATTGTTTGTTATTCTGTTAGAACATCCTATTTGTGCGGATTACGCATGACCTGGTTCCATTCTTTATTATTCTGTTAGAATAACATGTCTATATGGATTACCGCATGCATGGTGAACGATCCTTTGTATTCATTCCTTATTAAACTGTGGAAATGATCTGTCTATGTGGATTACCGCATGGCGGGCGAAAATCTATTTGCAGTTTCATATATTTTATTATACTCAGTTAAAGTTTTGGCTTCTATACTCCATGAAATTTGTAGAATTTCACGGATATTTCATGTTTCATCCAAAGATCTTTTTCATGGAAATATTCTTTTGAGCATTCTTGAATTTTACTCCACAAAACAAAGATGTCATGTTGACAATTTGGACATTATTGAGTTCGTGATAAATTAACTTATAAATCTTTAAAATTTATTCTTGAACTTGTTTTATTGAATTATTATGTCATTGTCATCATCCTCATGTTTATATTATGTTGAAAGTCATCTGTGGCCTGTAGTGCATAGATGGACTTGGTATGATTATGACCAAGAATTATTCGGTATAATCATGATCGTAAAATTACAAATGATGTGGTAAAAATTCTCATAGGCCCGTAGTGAATTGATGGACAGTTGTTGGCATGATCATGACCATTGATAAAAAAACTAATATCCTTGGCTCGTAGTGCATGGATAATTTGTGGTCGTGATACTAATGAATATCCTTGGCCGTAGTGCAGGGATGATGTGAATTATTTATTAAGATGAGTCTCAGCGATAAAAGTGATGAAAAAACCTTTTAAATCGTAGAAGATAGTAGATTTTATTCTCTACTTGACTCTTCTAATGGATTGCTTGTTCAGTCTGAAGTTAAACTTGATGTTTGTTATATTTTATCAGTTTAACACTGTTGAAGACTAAAGATAAATTATTCTGCATTATCTTAGTCATAATATTTCTTACTAGGCTAGTTGAGCTCACCCTTTTTGCTTTCATTGTTCTCTTCAGGAAATGAGAACGTAGCAGGGACTAGTCGGGGAACGGAGTGACGGTCCAGATGATAGTATTAGTAGTCCTCACTATTCTATGAAATAGTGTGATAATAAATGTATTGAGGACTTATTTTGAGTTTGAATATTGTCTAGAAGATAATATTTGTATTAAAACTCAAAGCTCATGTTGTATATTTAAGGTTGTATTTGTATTCTGTACCATGTATTTGGCGACTCAGAATATGTGATGTATACCTATTTTGGGGGCGTCACAGTTGGTTTCAAAGCTTAGGGATATGATCCCCGGTTGAGATGTGAGACAAAAACTAGAAGGGGAGAGACGGGGAATTCCTTCGCTAGTATGACCTACCTAAGTTTATTTGGTATTTAATTAGTCGGTCAGGGTATAGGGATAATATGTGATATATTAATTAACCCTTGTTTTGTGGTAGTATTTCAAAATGACATCCGAGAATGTTGAGAATAACAATGGAACACAGGAGACCGTTGAATCTCCACAGATCAATAATCAGGATAATGTGCATCAGGAAGGCGACAATCCTCATGCAAACAACAACACTGACCAAATGATGAACGATTGAATGTTCAGAGGCTTTATGAAATTCATGTAACATCAGGCAAGAGCGGCTCCTGTCCAAAATGCAGGTGGAAACACTAGCAACTATCAGACGGTCACTGCTAAGCAGTTCAAGGAACTGGGACCACCGGAGTTTTTTGGAGAGCCAAAACCACTTAAGGCGAAGACGTGGATAAAGCAGATCTGCAAGATATTTGATGTCTTGGGATGCTTTGAGGAGCAAAAGGTTCCCTTTGCCACCTTCATGTTGCGAATAGAGGCAGATTACTGGTGGGAATTTGTAAAGCGTACTCAACCTGCCGCACTGAAGATGACTTGGGAGAAGTTCCAAGAATTGTTCAATGACAAGTACTTTCTCGAAAGTATTCGTCACATGAAAGAGGTAGAGTTCATCAAGATGGAGCAAAACAACATGACCGTGTCGTAGTACGAAGCCAAGTTTGCCGAGTTATCCCAATTTGCGTCCCATTTGGTTGATAATGAGGAGAGAATGACGAGAATAATTCTAAGAGGTTTGAAACCCGAGATACGTCAATATCTTATCTCTCATAAACCGTGTTTGTATTTAGATGTTGTTAATAGGGCACAATTATTGGAGCACGATAATGAGTCAATCCAACCAAAAGAGAGCAACCGACAAAATGATAATACCAGTGATAGCAGTCATCAAAGCGGTGACAATAAGCGTGGAGGGAATCAACATGCCAGAAATGGTAACAACTTCGGTGGGAATCATGGCCAAAATAATAAGAATGGACATTTCAAGAAGAGGAGATTCAACAATGATGGAAAGATGTCAGCATCAGCACCCGTTGTTAAGGAAGGAGAACGACCACCTATCATATGCTTCAAATGCGGAGGGGAGGGACATATCGATCCAAATCGTAGGCGGCCGATCCTGACGTGTTACAATTATGGAAGAGAAGGTCACCTAGCTCGATTTTGTCATTCAGGGAAGGAAAGTTCAGCTGGGATGGAGGCACCAAAGCCGTCCCAGAAATGTCAAAGCTGGTAGTTCAAGGGAAAGCGTTTGTTGTGACCTCCCAGAAAGCAAGAAACCCGAACGAGGTCATCGCGGGTAAGCTTATCATAATCTCTAGCGAAGTCTATACCTTATTTCATACCGATTCTACCCATTCTTTTATTTCTCCTACTTGCGCTCAACGTTTAAATTTGACTCTGGAGAAATTAGACTTTGACTTATCTGTTGAAACTCCGTTGGGAGAAACCTTCATTACATCCACTGTTTATAAGTCTTGTTTAGTTCAAATCGGCACCTGCACGTTAACTGTCGATCTTATTTCTTTGAAAATACTTGCATTTGATGTGATTCTAGGGATTGATTGGTTAACTACTCATCATGCAAAAATTGATTGTTTTCGTAAGGTTGTTAGCTTTCATATCCCTAACCAACCTATTATGCGAATTCAAGCAACCAAACCATTAATATCAATCACTGTTATCTCAAACCATAAAGCTATTCGTTTATTAAAAAATGAATGTTAAGCTTTCTTAGCTCATGTCACGGATTTAAACAAAAATACGTCAGTTTTGAATGATATTTCTATTGTTAATAAATTTCCTGACGTATTCCAAGAAGAACTTCCTGGCCTACCCCTAGAGCGTGAAATTGAATTTTGTATCGACCTTGAACCTGGTACGTGCAATTATTGAAACTATTGGAGGTATTGTACTGTAATTTTTTGAGCCCCAAAACGTGCAATTATTGAAACTATATTTTTCTATAAATAAAAGCTCATTCTTCCATCATTGTTCACAAATTCACTAAAGCTATAGAGCAATTATTATAGAGAGAAATTGTAGAGAAAATGCATGGAAGAAGAAGTCTTATACTTCACTACTCCTATATCCGGTTTCTTTCAAAGGTAAGGGGTATTATTTCTTTCTTTCGTCTTCATGAAGAGAACTTACATTATTCCATTCTTTATTATTATGTTGGAATAACTTTGGTTATCTGCAATCCGCATACATGGTAAAATTCTTATGTTATTCCATTCTTTATTATTTTGTTGGAACATCACATGCGTGCTTTACGCTTTGACACAGTTCTCGCCTTTATTATTTTGTTGGAATATATCACATCACAATGCGTTTTACTGGACCTGGTTCCGTCTTTATTATTCTATTGGAATATCCACATGCATGCGTTTTACACGGACTGGGTTCGTCTTTATTATTCTATTGAATAACTTTTGCTGTGCGGTCTCTACCGCATGCATGGTGATTTCTTTTGTTATTCCATTCCTTATTATACTCAGTTGGTTAAAGTTTTGACTTCTATACTCCATGAAATTAGTAGAATATCCTTGATATTTGCGCTTTATCTAGTATATTTTCATGGAAATATTCTTCTGAGCATTCTTGAATTTTACTCTACAAAGAAGTATCATGTTGACAATTTGAACGTTATTAGTTCCTGGATAAATTAATTCGTGAACTTGTTTTTATTGAATTCTTATATCATTGTCATCATCCTCATGTTTATATTTTTTTTGAAAGTCATCTGTGGCCTGTAGTGCATAGATGGACTTGGTATGATTATGACTAGGGATTATTCGGTATAATCATGACCGTAATGTTATAAATGATGCGATAAAAGTCCTCATTGGCCCGTAGTGCATTGATGGACAGTTGTTGGCATGATCATGACCAATGATGAATACACGAATGTCCTCGGCCCGTAGTGAATGGATAATTGTGGTCGTAATACTAAAGAATATCCTTAGCCATAGTGCAGGGGTGATTCGATGATGTGGATTATTTATTAAGTTGAGTCCCATTAATAAAAGTGATGAAAAACCTTTTAAATCATAAAAGATAGTAGATTTTATTCTCTATTTGACTCTTTTAATGGATTGCTTGTTCCACTGCAGTTAAACTTGATGTCTATTGTATTTTATCAGTTTAACATTGTTGAAGACTAATGATAATTTATTCTGCATTATCTTAGTCATAATATTTCTTACTGGGCTAGTTGAGCTCACCCTTTTGCTTTCATTGTTCTCTTCATGAAATGAGAACGTAGCGGGGACTAGTCGGGGAACGGAGTGATGGTGCAGAGGATAGCAATAGTAGTCCTCACTATTCTGTTAAATAGTGTGACAATAAATGTAATGAGGACTTATTATGAGAGTGGATATTGTCTAGAAGATAATATTTGTATTAAAACTCACAGCTCTTTTGTTGTATATTAAAGATTGTATTTATTCTGTACCATATATTTGGCGACTCAGGATAGGTGATGTATACCTATTTTGGGGGCGTCACAAAGGTAGTATTTGTATTCTGTACCATGTATTTGGTGACTCAAAATACGTGATGTATACCTATTTTGGGGGCGTCACAGATCGCTCTCACACAGTCAGCAGGAGTATGATAGGCTGGATAACCTGATGACTGTGTAGACTGGGTGGCAGAGCTGCCTGTGCCACTGATGGTCGGGTGCCATTTTTGTCCTTGGCCTTTGAAATAATTTTTCTTCACGATGGACGCCCTCTCCCATAATTCTTGATCAATCAACGGACGCGGGGTGCCTTCAGGATAACGCTCATTCATTAAGCCCTTATAAGTGTCCTGTCAGAAGGTGAACAATTAAATAGTTAAAATAAATAAAAAATACTAAAAAGGTCGTCACAATTTATAAACAACATATTAGGATAAAGTGAACTTATTACAGCTTATCCTAATGACCTCGAGCGGACCATCGCGGGTGGCCACATACACATCCAACCAATTGATAGGTTGACCTTGAGACTGAGACTCCTACAGTTCATTTTCTCATATTATTATGTAAACATATCATATTTTTGCTACAAAAGATGATTGTAAACATAACATACGTACCCTGGCAGCAATGTGCTGTAGCTATGATATACTGCCGCCCCGATACGTGCCTTTTGCCTTCTCGCCGTCTGATACACCTGAGGATCTGTTTGAGGCGACAATCTTGTGCCTCTTGACCCAACTCTCAGCTCTCCACTTGGTCACACATCTCGCACCCATACGGGTCATGCGCTGCAGGCACCACTGTGGGCTATGCTCGTCATATCTCTGCTCACCTCATCCCTGGATTGTAAGACCTCAAAATTTTTTTTAATAAAAAGGAATTTCCTTTATTTATTATTTTGAAATAGTAAGGGTTGATTTGATTAATGTGGATAGTTAAGGGTTAAATACTAAATATTTCAAAATAAGCAAGTGGTTATAAAATATTCATTTTGTCGGGGAATATTCGTTTGGTCGTGGAATATTCGTCTGCGTCAGAATATTCGATGCGACGGCGGCCATGCATGTGTGGGGCCCATAACTGAAAAGCGATTGGATGAAGAAAACGACAAATATAAGTTGGTTAAAAATAACTACAGTAGTTATTCTGGTTAAGAAGACGGTTGGAATACCGGTGGTTAAAATACTGATGTCTGGCGTGGTTGCACAAAGAAATATTACCAGACGGTATTACAGATATTGTTGAATTATTGATCCTTACGTTAGAAGGCACTACTCAATAATTTTTACGGTGAATTCTTGTTCAATATTTTATTTTATTGATTCAATAATTGTCTTTGCGTTGATATTTTATATTATTGTTGTTCAATAATTGTCACCGCATTATCTCCATTATCGGATCAATAATTCATATTATTTGAATAATATTATTAGATAGCATTATTGGCAATGTCTAGAAAGTTACATCGAGGAGAGGTTTGGTCACCTAATTGCTTGCGCCAAGAAGAGAGAAATCCTTATCTGAAAGCCCCTCTTTCTCGGGGAACTACCACATAATTGTGATTCTGTAATATTATTTGTGAATAATTAATTATTGATTCATATGATAAAGAAATATTTATTTTATGTGGATATAAATGATGGATTTATTTATGTGGTTATAAATGAAGAAATTATTGTTGAGGTGTTTTATCGATATTTTACCGATTGGAGGTATTAAAAATTAAATCGTGGGTTTTGAGATATATTATGGGGTTATAATTTTAATCCGACCGTTGGATTGTGGTAATTTTTGGGTATGTTATACATACATAAGTTGAGTATATGTCCACAAATTTTGAACCGCTTAAAATGCACGAATGATTTGTTGTGAATTTTAAGAGGTGTCTGATTCGAAAATTAGGTTTATAATTGATTTTGGTGGAAAATTCTAGAATTGAGTGGCCCCACTTGTGGTTGGTGAAGAAATGTGCTGAATTTTATTTCAAATGTGGTGGGTGGCAATAGTAGCGGTAAAAGCCATCAGTGCAAGTCAAGTGCTCATTGGTACGGCTAACATTTTCCTATAAATAGAGGTTTAGTTAGAATTGAAAATCACACCGTAAACAAAGTTTTCTCTTTCTCTCTATATTATTGAGCGTATTTTGTGAGTATTTAGATACTTTGAGAGTTCTTTGTCAAAGACAAGTTTCATTCAAAGATCACTTCCCGACCTTTCCTTCCTTAGTATCTTGATTCTTTGAGGTAAGGGATGTTATTTTCTTCTCGAGATGATATTATTTCTTCAATATCATTATCTTTGAAATATTGATTGGAACTTTTATCAAATTTGGAACTTTTTCATGCTCGGGTTACTATTCATGAGTTACTATTCACGAGTTACTATTCATGAAGTTACTATTCACGAGTTACTATTCACGAGTACTATTCATGAAAGCGTGAAGATGTTTTTTTTGTGGAATTTCTATCTTTTGGTATCGGAGTTACTATTCACGATATAAAGACTATTCACGATATCGGCACTATTCACGATATCACGACTTTATTCAATAGAAAAATAAAATTTCTTCTTTTTTTAGGTCTAAAATATCTATCCTGGATACTAGCTTTGATTGTATCCATGTTTTGATCATTCTTGAATTTTACACCACTATGATTATTTTTGAGGTATTGTTGGACATGGATAAAACAAAGTACGAATCATTAATCCTTAATCCTTGTCATTTTGTTTCACTGGATTCGTTCTTTAAAAATATTTTTCATCATCCTCAGTCTTAAATGATGATATTATTGAATATCTTTGGCCCAGTCTGCAAAGATGAATGATTTCTGAAGAATATCTTTGGCCCGTAGTCAGCAAAGATGAGCAGTGTTTAAATGAATATGACCAATCGATGAATATCTTTGGCTCAGAGTGCAAAGATGAACAGGTGTTGAGATGAACATGACCGACTGATGAATATCTTTGGCCTGTAGTGCAAAGATGAATGTTTGATTTGAGATGAATATTGATTGATGTTACAGGGATAAAATATTGATGATGGACTGTTAAATTCATAGATTATAGTAGATTTCATTCTCTATGTAACTCTTCTATGAATTATTATTTCCGCTGCGAATATTGATCTGAAACTTGTTGTCTATTGTATTCTATTAAATTTTTCCCTGTTGAAGACTAACGATAATTTGTTGTATATTATCTTAGTCATAATATTCTTTACTGAGCTAGTTGAGCTCACCCTTTTCCTTTTTGTTCCATTCTTCTCGGGAGGCGAGAATATAAGCGAGTGCAGTCGGGGTATGGAATGAAGGTTTTAGAAAGGATTGTTTAGTAGTCCTCACCATTTTGTAAAATAATGTATCAATAAATGTGATGAGGATTTATTTGAGTATAAATATTGTCTAGAAGATAATATTTGTATTTAAACTCACGCTTTTTCTTGTTGTAATAATAAAGTTGTAGTTGTTTCGTACTACCATGTATTGACAACTCGTAATGGGTGATGTATACCTATTTTGGGGGCGTCACATGGATGGTCAATCTCACGATTATGCGCAGGCTTTTTGTCGTTCCTTGTTCAAATTATCTTTAGTTGAGACGGTGACTTTATGCCGTAATAGTGTTTGAATAACGATGCCTCGTAATGCCAATCTATACCGCTTCTGCAAATAAAACAACAATAATAATATTAAAACTGTTATATTACCATAATCCAAAATTACTAAATAATATTATTTGATTAATTATGTATTATCTATCAGAGTGATAAAAAATATACCGAAATTCAAATTTCAAATCGCATCCTTATGGGCGAGAGGTGTGCTCGCCCATGTAATCACCGGCGTAGACCAGTTCTGTAAGCATAATTGTGAAATGCACTTCACAATTTTACTATCTTGAAAATCACTACAATATAGAATAATTTACATTAAAATATATTTATAACAATGGAAATATTAAACCCTTATATATACAAGGTGTTTAACTTGCGTGCTTTCTGGAGGAGGACGGATCTGTATAAGAATGCGATCATCCGGATTAGCCAGGGCCTTCGACACTTGATTAGGGCCCCGACCCAACCCACGCTTTCGTGCTGCAGGTTCAGAAGACATCTATAAATAAAAAATTTAAGATGTTAGTATGAGTTATAAATGAAAGGTACATAAACATGTCAAGGATATAGAGAACATGTACATATGTAATTGTATGTAATACAATTAAAACTAAACATACATTTTATAGAAAAGGACAATAATGACAATTAATGAAAGGTACATGAACATTCGCAACTAGTAAGCACATAAAGAGGTCGTTAATATTATAACTATTCGCAACTACTACCCCAATGAAAAACAAAAAATTTCGACAGAGTCTCCCTATAATATGGACTAGCCACGTACGACGACATGCATATATGGTCATTTCTAGGCACCCAAGACACAAACCAAGAGAAATATATAAATTCCCAATATAATAAGACCAAAATAATAACGAATGAATGCAAATTAAAATAGTAAAAAGTTCAAGAGTATACTACAAATTCAGAGTTCCCATCTTTCTATATGTGGATAACTGTCCCCATCTTTTATTGATTTTCTTTACTCATACTATGATTTGTGGGGAGATTACTTTATTTTCCTGTCACATGTAGAAGTTTGTTGTTCTATATATAAAAGTTTGTTGTTCTATATGGCAAGGAATGACATATTGTTAGTAGTCATCAACCATGCAGACATGATCTTTTGGCCACCAAGATGTATTTATTTCTTATATACTTAATGCGAGTCATGGATCTTTCTTCATGTCATTCTTATGCATAGTTTCTTTCAAGAGCTACTCTCTATTTGTAATCTTTATTTGGATGTTCTTATGTGATTGTAGTTTTATGGTAGATTTGAATAATATAATCCAAACGTAGCATTAGAGTATTGTCAAATGCTTGTGGTAGCTTATACTTCTGTAGCTTTGATCTGAATATAATGAAAACTTCTTGTCCTCAATTCTTTATAGTATCGACACAAGGATAGTGTCATTAAGATGTTTCTGGAAGTTGAGAGTGTGCTCGCTCTCTTTTGGCTTGCCTTGGTGGAAATGTTATTGCTTGTCAGTAGTAGTAAAATCTGATTTTATAATTTGACATGAAGCTATTACCTTTGACTCGATATTTGTATGTGTTTCTTTGGGTCGTGAACTGATATTTGTATGTGTTTACTTGGCTACATGATCTTCTCCAACAACAATATTATCTTCTATGTAGAAGTTTGGGAATGTACATTTTTAGAAATTGTGGATCTAAAACCATAGCTTATGGTTTGGGAAACATATATGTTTTTAGCCGAGTTTTTGTCCCACAGAAAAGTCACTTCTATTATGAAGTTTAGAACAAACTCATAAGCAGACAAATATAAAAAATCATTCGACTGAATCTCAATTATTTTCAGCAGAACTGGAAGTTCAAAATACCCTTGCTCCCTCATTTTTTTCACAAAAGTCAAAAATAGAGAAGAATCAAGTACATCTTGGACATATCACTGGTCAAACACTTAGATTAGTTAAGATTATATTTCCCGGATACAAAAACTTGACATGTGGGTCAAAGGTTTGCTAAGAAATTTGTGAGATGACTTTGCCAATTACTGAGGGATACATAAAATTTGACATGTGGGTCAAAGGTTTGCTAAGAAAATATTGAAGAAATGTCATATGCCAATTATCCAGTAAAATGAAGGTTTCTATAATGAAATAACCCTTGATAGCCAGATTAGTCGATTTCTCTGCGTTGTACGCTTAGAAAGCCCAAACATAAGAAATGCACAAATCATAAAAAAATACGTGCCAAGAGCAAGAAGAACCCAAACACATTACAGTTAAAAATAAAACCTTAAGTATCTATGGTAACCAACACTAACCTGAGTTGTCGAGATGGGCGACGGCGGCGATCAATTTCTCCCTCCCTCTTCTCTTCTCCCCCTTCTCCCTCTCCTCCATCTTCTGTTCTCCCTCTTTTTTCTTTTAAATACTGTTGAAGGAACGCATTTGAAATCGATATATATTGGTTGCAAAAAACAAACGCGCCAACTTTTTGCCCCAATTTTTGGGAGGGAAATTCATGTTAGCGACTGCTCAGCGACCGCAGGCAGTCGCTGATATAAACTAGCGACTAGAATCAATTCTGGTCGCAGATGACGATCACTATTACTAATATCAGCGACCGAAATGTGCGGTCGCTGAAATGTTTGGTCTCAGATAGAGATTTTTCTTGTAGTGTTTGCACTACGGGCCAAAGATGACTTTCACCATAATATAAGTATGAAGATGATGACAATGATATAAATAATGAGTCAAGTGAGATCAAGGATAAATATTAGAGATTTATAATTTAATTTATCCAGAGTTCAAGAATGTCCAAATTGTCAACATGATCACCAATTGTAGAGTGAAATTCAAGAATGATATTTAAGATTCAAATTTCAAAAATAATTTGGACAAAGAAAAAAAACTAAATTTTGTCGTGAATAGTACCCCAAATGAATAGTACCCGGAATATATGAATAATACTCCGATATGAATAGTACCTTGGATGAATAGTATCCTGACATAAATAGTACCCCGACATGAAAATATTAAAATTTAATAAGAAAGTTCAGACTAATATTCTAGTGAAATGATATTAGATGAATCACAAACTATTAAGGATATTCTACTAATTTCAGGGATTTTCACCATTTAATAATAAGGTTATGGAAACAAACAATAATTTTGTACCATAAATGAATTGAAGTTTGAAAGAAAACGATATCCCTTGAAGTTCATCATCCTCATGTTTATATTTTGTTGAAAGTCATCTTGGCTTGTAGTGCATAGATGGACTTGGTATGATTATGACCAGGGATTATTCGGTATAATCATGACCGTAATGTTACAAATGATGTGGAAAAAGTCCTCATTGGCCCGTAGTGCATTGATGGATAGTTTTTGGTATGATTATGGCTATGGATTCTCTTCGGTCAAGGGAGCAAAGATGAATTGTTTTATGGCATGATCAGGACCATTGATGAAAACACGATTATCTTTGGCCCGTAGTGCATGGATAATTCGTGGTCGTGATACTAAATAATATCCTTGGCCTATAGTGCAGGGATGATTTGATGATGTGGATTATTTATTAAGCTGAGTCTCAGCGATAAAAGTGACAAAAAACCTTTTTAAATCATAAAAGATAATAGATTTTATTCTCTACTTGACTCTTTTAATGGATTGCTTGTTCCGCTGCAGTTAATCTTGATGTCTATTGTATTTTATCAGTTTAACATTGTTGAAGACTAATGATAATTTATTCTGCATTATCTTAGTCATAATATTTCTTACTGGGCTAGTTGAGCTCACCCTTTCTTTCACTATTCTCTTCAGGAAATGAGAACGTAGCCGGGACTAGTCGGAAAAGAGAGTGATGGTCCTAGATGATAGTATTTGTAGTCCTCACTATTCTGTTAAATAGTGTGACAATAAATGTAATGAGGACTTATTCTGAGAGTGGATATTGTCATGAAGAAAATATTTGTATTAAAACTCACAGCTCTCTTGTTGTATATTAAAGATTGTATTTGTATTACATACCATGTATTTGGAGACTCGTAATAGGTGATGTATACCTATTTTGGGGCGTCACAGTTAGTATCAAAGCTTAGGGATATGATCCTGGGCCGAGATGTGAGACAAGAACTAGGAGGGAGAGACGAAATTCCTTCGCTAGTATGACCTACCTAAGTTTATTTGGTATTTAATTGGTCGAAATTAGAGTATAGGGATAATATGTGATATATTAATTAACCCTTGTTTTGTGGCGATGATTTGAAAATGACATCCAAGAATGTTGAGAATAGCAATGGAGCACGTGAGACCGCTGAGTCTCCACATATCAATAATCGGGATAATGTGCATCGAAGGCGACAATCCTCAGGCAAACAACAACACTAACCAAATGATGAACGATGGAATGCTCAGAGGCTTTATGAAATTCATGCAACAATAGGTAAGAGAGACTCATGTTTAAAATATAGGTGGAAATAATGGCAACCCACGGTTGGTCACCGCATTAGCGATTCAAGGAGCTGGGACCACCGGAGTTTTGGGAAAGCCGAGAACCACTTAAAGGCGAGACGTGGTTAAAGCGAGATCACCAAGATATTTGATGTCTTGGGATGCTCGAGAGAGAAAAAGGTTCCATTTGCCACCTTTATGTTGCGTGAAGATCACAGTTACTAGTGGGAATCAGAAAATATATACCTGCATGACGCCTTTCAAGATGTCTTGGGAGAAGTTCAAGAGCATTCAATGACAAGTACTTTCCCGAAAGTATTCGTCACATGAAGGAGGTGGAGTTTATCAAGTTGGAGCAAAACAACATGACCGTGTCGCAGTACGAAGCCAAGTTTGTCGAGTAGTCCCGATTTGCATCTCATTTGGTTGATAATGAGGAGAGAATGACACGAATGTTTCTAAGAGGTTTAAAACCTGAGATACGTCAATATCTTATCTCTCATAAACTGTGTTTATACTAAGATGTTGTTAATATGACTCAGTTATTGGAGCGCGATAATGAGTCAACCCAACCAAAAGAGAGCAGCCGACAAAATGATAATACCGGTGATAACAGTCATCAAAGCGGTGACAATAAGCATGGAGGGAATCAAAATGCCAAGAATGGTAACCACTTCGGTGGTAATCATGGCCAAGATAATAGAAGTGGAAATTTCAAGAAGAGAAGGTTCAATAATGATGGAAAGACAAAGTAGTACCAAAGACCCGCTTTCAAAGGAAGAAGAAACGACCACCCGTCATTATGTTTCAAATCTTGGAGACGGGAGGACACATCCATCCAAACTGTATCTGCAACAATCCAAAACGTGTTTTTAATTATGAAAGAGAAGGTCACTTAGCTCAATTTTATCGTATGGTGAAGTCAAGTCCAGCTGGGATGGTGATGCCAAAGGATGTCCTAGACAAGCCAATGTCGGTAGTTTAAGAGAGAGCATTTTTTCTTTGTGACGAGGAACCTGAATAAAATTATCACGGGTAAGTTAATCATAAACTCTTGCGAAGTCTATCTACCGTGTTGAATCTGGGTTCTACTCACTCTTTCATTTCACTTAGTTGTGTTCAATGTTTGAATTTAACTCAAGAGAAGTTAGACTTTGATTTATCTGTTGAAACTCAGTTGGGAGAAACCTTCGTTACCTCCAATATTTATAAATCTTGTTTGATTCAAATCAACACTTTCACGTTACCTGTCGATCTTATCTCTTTGAAAATACTTGCCTTTGATGTGATTTTAGGAATCGATTGGTTAACTACTCATCATGTTTTTAGTAAGGTTGTTAGCTTTCATATTCCTAACCAAATATTTTCTTAGCCTAACCCTAGAGCGTGAAATCGAAGTTAGCATGGGTTAGTTAATTATAAATTTTTGTGAAGTCTATACCTTATTAGATACCGGTTGTACCCATTCTTTTATCTCTCTTGCTTGTGTTCAACGTTTAAATTTGACTCCGGAGAAGTTGGACTTTGACTTATATGTTGAAACTCCGTTAGGAGAAACCTTTGTTACCTCCACTATTTATAAATATTGTTTGATTTAAATCAACACTTTCACGTTACCTGTCGATCTTATCTCTTTGAAAATACTTGCCTTTGATGTGATTTTAGGAATCGATTGGTTAACTACTCATCATACTTTTTGTAAGGTTGTTAGCTTTTATACTCCTAACCAACTTATTATGCGAATTCAAAGTAACCAAACCACTAAAGTCAATCATTGTCATATCAAGCCATAAGTAAAGAGCCCGATCCTTTCGTTGTTGACTTCCTTGTATGGAATGCACCGCTGCATTTCTTTACATGGCGACATCGTGAATGAAGATGGCAAGTTGATAGGTATCAATGTGACGTACTATCCAAGTCTTGGATGAGGTCACACTTTTGAATGATATTTCTATCATTAATAAATTTCTGACGTATTCATGAAGACTTCTAGCCTATCCTAGGCGTGAAATCGAATTTTGTCTTGACCCGATCTGAAACCCCATTTCTAAAACCCTTAAATATTTCTTCAACTAAAACGAACGTAACATGCGCCAAAGACGTTGACTCGAGCCATTGAAGATTACGATCGTACCATTCAATACCATCGTGAAAAAGCGAACGTGGTAGCTGACTAGTTGAGTAGAAGATCGTATGCGTTTACGAGTGCGAATATACGAACCCACGTGAAGATAACGAATATACGATTAGAATCGACTTTAATCGATAAAGTTAAAGTCGCTCAAGCTACATACTCAGAGCTGATGAATGTGAAGGAGAAGGTTCATGAAAGCGTTATCTTAACCCTCGATTTAATTGGCCCATTTGAAATCCTCGATCAAGTAGGAATTGTGGCTTATAGACTCATTTTACCGCTAAGTATGTCACGTGTTCATAACATTTTTTCACGTATCGATATTACGTAAATATGTGGACAACCCGAACCACATTATTGATTTAGAACCGAACGAGATAGCGGATGATTTAACGTATGAAGATGTACCTGTTAAAATCCTGGAATGTATTCAATACTCAAAGGTTATACCTCAAGAGTTAGAATCGGACGAAGTGTCCTCATCTGTTAAGACATACAAGAATACGTCACGTAAAATTTCGAGGAAATTTCATAAAGAGGGGAGATTATAAAATCCCAAATTTTACGAATAAAGATTTAAATTTCTCGAATTTTTTTTTTTGAATATTATGGTGTGGATTTAATATAATGTTATAGTTATGGGTAATATTTATAAATTTTGCAAAGTATGCAAGTTGTTATATTATTCGATTGGTCGAAGAATATTCTTTATGTCGGGAAATATTCGCACGACAGCACAATCATTGGTGGACCCCACAACAGAATTATTGTCGTATTGAGAAAACGACAAAAATATTTTTATGAAAATAACGGCGAAAGTTTTACTGAGATTATCTTGTTGAACTACTTTCAGGTAGTAAAAGTACGATGTCTGGCGTGGTTGCGTAAGTAACTAATTGTATTGATTATTGATGCTTATGTGAGAAGTCACTCAGTTTTGTTCAATTATTGCTACAGTAGTTGCTGCATAGTATCTCACGTTATTTGATTTAATTATTGTTGATTGTTATATATATATATATATTATATATATATAAGTTTTGTTTTATTAGTATTATTATTGTAATAAAACAGAAAAACATTTTATATAAAACAAAATACTTTTATAAAGTTATTCGTTTTATTAGGCTAATAGTAAAATCTTTTTATATAAAAATGAATATTTTTATAAAGCTATCTATTTTTTATTAGATAATAATTAGATTATATTATATTTTATTATGCATAGTATTTGCATAGTAAAATCTTTTAAAAGTTATTAGTTTTATTAGATTATAAATAGAATATATTATATTTTATTGTAAACCAATCTGACCGTCTGGTTTAAAGTAAATCGATCTGGACCGCTTAAATGGATTGATTCTTATTCATCCATTCTTCTATAAATAAAAGCTCATTCCTTCATTATTTCTTACAAATTTATTGAAACTCTAGAGAGAGAAACTATAGATAGAATTATTCTTTTATAATCTTGAGCGTATTTCTCTAGCGTTTAAGAAAGCTTTGAGCGTAGTGCAAGTTTCTTCAAGTATATCCCCGCCCTACCATCGGAGTACTCTTTTTTATAAGGTAAGGGATATTATTTGTTGTACCTGTATGGGGTATTATTTTTTTCATATTCATGAAGAGAAATTCTGTTATTCCATTCTTTATTATTACATTGGAATAACTTTTGTATCATGCTATTAACACCCTATACTTGGTGAATTTCTTACATTATTTCATTATTTATTATTCTTTGGAATAACTTTGTCTATCAAGTCTTCGCATATATGGTGAAATTACATTGTTATTCCATTCATTATTATTACATTGGAATATCCTCATGCAATGTGTTTCTGTAGGACTTCGGTTCCGTTTTTATTATTACATTGGAATATCACATCTGCATGCGCTTCTGACGGACTGACTCGTTCCGTTATTTATTATTACATTGGAATAACTTTGTCATCTGGGCAATACCGCATGCATGGTGATTTCTGTTGTTATTCCATTCTTTATTATTACTTTGGAATATCACATACGCTCGGTGTATATTACGCTGACTGGTTCCGTTATTTATTATTCTGTTGGAATAACTTGTTTGTGCGGTTTATCGCATGCCTTGTGATTTCTTTTGTTATTCCATTCTTTATTATACTCAGTTGATTAAAGTTTTGACTTCTATACTCCATGAAATTAGTGGAATATCCTTGATATTTGCGCTTCATCCAGTATCTTTTCATGGAAATATTCTTTTTAGCATTCTTGAATTTTAATCTCCAAAGAAGTATCATGTTGACAATTTGGACGTTATTAGTTCATGAATAATTTAATTCTTGAACTTGTTTTATTGAATTCTTATATCATTGTCATCATCCTCATGTTTATATTTTGTTGAAAGTCATCACGTGGCACCGTAGTGCATAGATGGACTTGGTATGATTATGACTAGGGATTATTCGGTATAATCATGGCCAGTAATGTTACAAATGATGTGGAAAAAGTCCTCGTTGGCCCGTAGTGCATTGATGGGCGCTTTTTGTATGATTATGGCTATGGATTCTCTTGACCAGGGAGCAAAGATGAATTGTTTTATGGCATGATCGGATAGTTGATGAAAACACGATTATTTTGGCCCGTGGTGCATGGATAATTAAATGGTCGTGATACTAAATAATATCCTTGGCACATAGTGCGGGGATGATTTGATAATGTGGATTATTTATTAAAAATTTAGTCTCAAATGATAAAAGTGATGAAAAACCTTTTTAAATCATAAAAGATAGTAGATTTTATTCTCTACTTGACTCTTTTAATGGATTGCTTGTTCCGCTGCAGTTAAACTTGACGTCTATTGTATTTTATCAGTTTAACATTTTTGAAGAATAATGATAATTTATTCTGCATTATCTTAGTCATAATATTTTTTACTGGGCTAGTTGAGCTCACCCTTTCTTTCACTGTTCTCTTCAGGAAATGAGAACGTAGCTGGGACTAGTCGGGAAAGAGAGTGATGGTCCTAAATGATAGTATTAGTAGTCCTCACTATTCTGTTAAATAGTGTGACAATAAATGTAATGAGGACTTATTCTGAGAGTGGATATTGTCTAGAAGACAATATTTATATTAAAACTCACAGCTCTCTTGTTGTATATTAAAGATTGTATTTGTATTCTGTACCATGTATTTGGCGACTCAGAATAGGTGATGTATACCTATTTTGGGGGCGTCACAATATGAAAATGCAAATGGATTTTCACCCGTCATGCGGTAATCCGCATAGACAGATCATTTCCACAACTTAATAAAGAATGAATACGAAGGTTTATTCACCAGACACGTGGTAATCCGCGTAGACGGATTATTCTCACAGATTAATTAGGAATAAAATGACAACCCTTACGAATATTGAATGAAAATAACATCCTTTAGTATGAGATTAAATGTGACAGGTATAACGGAGATTATCATGAGAAAATCTTGCACTCTTAGCTACACTCAAAGTATTCTTATACTAGAGAGAAATACACACAATATTATAGAAGAAGAATTCTCTGATTCTGGTGTGAGTTTCATTTCTTAACAAAGAAACCTATTTAAAGAAAAATGGACCAAATAAAAACTAATTAACGAACAGTTCAGATTGATTTATTATTAAAACGAACGGTCCATATTGATTTACTATTAAAACTTCAACTTACGGTCCATATTGATTTACTATTAAAACTTCAACCGACGTTCTATATTGATTTACTATTGAAACTTTAACCGACGGTCTGAAAAATTAGCACGCCCCCCTATGAAATAATAAGTCAAACTTACAACAAACGCCTAATGACAAACCCCTCTATTTATATCAAAAATTGAATAAATAATTACCACAATACATTTTTAATCTTTCAACAATTATTCATCATTAATATTATAACTTACAATATTGACAACGGATCGTTCCCGGAAAGAGGGCTTTAGATAAAATTTTCTCCTACGGCACCCAATTAAATAACTTTAACCCTTTCCTCGTGAAACTTTCTAGACATTACCAATAATGCTAATAATAATATGAGTAAGCGTATCGTGTCGATTATTAATTTAATAATATAAAATATTGTGCGAGAGATATTCTTGTAACAATTATTGAATCAATAATATGAGATCTTATCGGCAACAACTCTTGACAATTATTGAATGAAATCTTGAGTGATTTCTAACGTAAGAATCAATAATCAAATATCTTTATGTCTGCAAATAAGCACTACTTTTTACAATAACGCGTATTCTTGTACTTTTATAATCGGGTATTTCAATGACAAACGGTAAAAAGTTTTGTCGTTATTTGCATAAAAAGGTTATTTCGGTCACTTTCTATATCCGACAATTATTACGTTGTGGGGTCCACCAATGATTGCGCCATCGTACGAATATTTCCCGCCAAAAGAATATTCCTCGACCAAACGAATATTTCCTGACAAAATAAATATTTTATGACAACTTGTTTACTTTGTAAAATTTGCACATATCACCCATAACTATAACATTTATTAAATTATCGCCTTACTTTTTAGAATAATATTTAGAGAAAATTAAATTTTTATTCATAAAAAATTGGGGTCTTACAATTTTATTATCAATGAAAAAGGATGGAGTAACAGTTTTGACTTTTGCATGACTAATGTATTTATGAGTAGACTTGTGCTAAAATAAATTTAGAGAACACTGTAAGACCCTAACTTTTTATGAATAAAGATTTAATTTTCTCTAAATATTATTCTAAATAGTAAGGTGAAAATTTAATAAATGCTATAGTTACAAATGATATGTGCAAATTTTACAAAGTAAGCAAGTTGTCATAAAATATTCGTTTTGTCGGGGAATATTCTTTTGGTCGGGGAATATTCTTTTGTCGAAAATATTCGATGATACGGCGAAATCAAGCGATCATCAATGAACAATGAATAACTGCTTGGATATGAAAAGTGACGTAAATATCCTTTTTATATAAATAATGACAAAACTTTTACCGTTAAACTGTTAAAATATCCAGTGATAAAAGTACATTAATACACGTTATTGCACAGTAGCACTGATCAATATTACATAATATCTCTGATTATTGATTCTTACGTAAAAAGTCACTCAATGTTCACTAATTGCCACAGTAGTTGCTGCATAGTATCTCATATTATTGATTCAATAATTATTACAGTAACATCTGCATAATATTTTATATTATTAAATCAATAATTGACACGACACAGTTACTCATATTATTATTTTCATTATTGACAATATCTAAAAAGTTCTGTCGAGGAAAGGAGTTAGGATTATTTAATTGCTCACCAGTAAGGAGAAATCCTTTTCGGAAAGCCCCCTCTTTCTTGGGAACGATCTGGTTATAATATTAATGATGAATAATTGTTGAAAGATTAAAAATGTGTTGATTGAAGATAAGTGATTTGTGGTAAATATTTATTCAAATTTTGATATAAATAGAGGGGTTTGTCATGAGGCGTTTGTTGTATGTTTTGTTGGAAGAATGCATATTTTGATTTGATGTTTAAAGCAAATGCTCATGATTATATGTAAAGTCTTTCAAGGAATATATGTACAAGGACTTAGTGATAGATCAAAATTGTTAGGTTGATCTTAGCTTTTAATGTTCATCATTCTATAAACGAATGTATAGATAAAGAGATCAAAGATGTTAGGTTGATCTATGACTTGAAAGAAATAGATAGGCCTTGAAAAGAATCGCAGTCTATCAAGCTGATTAACAGAATGCAAAAGCTAAGGCAGGATCGTAGAGCTTAGAAGATCGTAGTGTATCTGCCTTGAAGGGTCTCTCCGGGAATCGTAGAGCTTATTAACTTGCAATTATTATTAACCCTTTAATAATAATATTATTAATCCTTTAATACTATTTTAATCATCTAATATTAACAATATTTTAATCATCATCTAATATTATTAATCACTTAATAATATTTTAATTTAACATTAATTTAATATTATTAATCATTTAATAATATTTTAATTTAATTTAAATCTAATATTATTAATCATTTAATAATATTTAATCATCATCTAATATTATTAATCACTTAATAATATTTTAATCATCATCTAATATTATTAATCACATAATAATATTTTAATTTAACTTTAATATAATATTATTAATTATTTAATAATATTTTAATTTAACTTTAATCTAAATAATTTTGATTACTTAATAATATTTTAATATAATATTATTAATCTTTTAATAATCTTTTAATTATTTATCATACTTATAAACAATTTAATTAATTGTTTATCCTTTACAATAACATTTACTTAACAAACCTAAAATGTCATAAATATAACATTTTATTAAAAATAACCAAACTACCCTCTAAAAATCTAGTTTTCTCATATCAAGGGTCTTTGGTCCAAAAAATTACATTTTTACCCTTTTTAACATTACATAACTTAATTTATCCATTAATTCACAACTCAAACAATTACATGAATAATATCAAAACAGATCTGAAAATTTTACTTTTTTGGAAACTAACATAATATGGTTCCCTTATGAACATATAATTTTTTTGAATTTTTCAATTTCATTTACTATTTTAAATGGTTAAAACAGGTCTAAAATTTGCAACAATTATCATAAATCATCCTTTTTCCAAAAATTCTGAAATTTACAAGGTTATTCACGATGTATACATCTACTTCCAATAAACATTTTACAATTTTTGGAGTTACCAAGAAAGAGTTATTCATGTTTTAATTTAAAATATCTTTTGTCGTAACATTCATATCTTGAGTTCTACAAATCCAAAAATCTCCATCTTTTTTTGAGTCGATTTACCCATCATATTATCACCCCAAATTTTTTCAGAATTTTTAGAACAAAAAATTTAGACGAAACTGCCCATTCTAAAAAACTGCTCAAAATAGTTTCCTTTTTTTTGTTTTAAAATCTGGACAGCTTTGTCAAAAGACTCACCAAAGCTTGTAAAATAAACATATTTGAGTGCTACCACTTAGGTTTAAAAGCTAAGACGGTATTTGATTGCATCTTAATGAATCTTAACAGTCCACCTCTTAATACATTTTATCCGTCCACATTTTTATATTAAGAGTTCCTTTGAATAGTTAAGATACAAATATGAGTTTAAACTATTCAGAGGACCCTCTTAATACAAAAACATGGGTTATTAAAATACATTAAGAGGTGAGTTGTTTAGATGTGTAGATTTAAAAAAATGTAGCATTTCAAAGTGAATAAAAAAGTTTTAGGGTTTTTATTCCTTAAAAAAAAATTAGTTTCCTTTCCTTACCTTTGATCACACCTTTAACACATAAAAATGTTAGATCTATAGATGAAACACTCAATAACATGTAGATCAAGAGTTTTTTGGGTTCAAGATCACAAACTCATGATTTTAACAAAAGAAATTAAATAAAGCTTGAAGTTTTTATACCTTTTATTTTCTTCCTCTTTTTATCTTCTTCTTCTTCTTTCATCCATGGCATCATTTTTCTCTATCTTCCTCTCTATTTGGTCGGGTGGGAGTGGAAAAATGGGAGAAACTCTTGCTTTGTTTTCCATGTGTTAAATTCTCTCTCTTAATCAACTTTAGATTGCTTGTAAGCTTGAACAAATGATGAGGCAAAGTATTAGTGTGACACCTAAGGAATAGGTGACCAAATTTGACAAATTTGATATAGGAGTTGATTTTAGTCACATGCATATACTTCCCCTCACCTTTTTGCCGTGCACTCCCCCCTTAATTTGTCCAAGTTTTGATTGATTTATTTATTTTCATTTATTTACTTATTCAATTACCTAGAAGACCCTTATAAATTGGGCCAAAACTTGGGCCAATTAAATTATTATTTGGGCTTTCTAATTTAATTATTTGGGCCATGCACATTAGGTTAGGTCCAACACATAATTTTATCTTACCCTAATTATTTAATTAGAGTTTCTATTTCACTCATTTTGAAATTCAAATAAATGCTCATATAGATTTAATCATATAACCTAATTAAGTTTTCTTTAATTAGATTAATATAAATAATTAGTTGAAATATATAAAATAAATCTCTTAGGGTTTGTTTACTAGTAAAAATTTAAATACTAGAAATCTTAATAACTATAACCCTTAGGTTATTTAATTTTCATTCCTAAAATATAATATTACTTTACAATAATTTAGTAAATTGAGATAATATAATAAATCTCTTAGATTAGATCACTAGTATATAATTAAAATACTAGGACCACTAAATAATGATAACCCTTTAGGTTATTTAATTCCAATACCTAATTTATAACATTATGCTATAAAGCTTTCTTTAATTCTCTTTATATAAAGAATAAATCTATATACATATTTAAAACATATGTATTTACTTAATCTTACACATGTCCCACATAAGTCATCATTGAAGGGTTTCAACACATAAAACGCAGAGAAATAGAACAATTTAAAGCAATTACGAAACCCAAAACAGGATCCATGCGAAAATCAAATTAATTCAGTGGTTAGAAATTTATGCCAATTATTGAAGCTAGAATTGATGCGATCGAAACTTTAACGCAATCCAAACGAACTGCGCCTCTACAGTATCCACACGAACGCCCCGCGAATTGTCGTACGATCTGCAGTAAAAGGAACTGCAGTACTAGCCACCAAGGATGAGGATTTTTGAAACTGTTTCTCTCTAGTCTCTCTCTAAGAGCGGTTAGGGTTTTGGTTAGTGATAATAATACCTAAATGGCTGCTATATATATATATATATAGCGATTAAAAGGAATTAATCAAAACCTAATTTCATAAAATTCAACTTTATATATATATATATATATCTTAATTAAGTCTTACTTAATTAATATACCTATATATAACATATCCTATTAATTTAAATTCGTAATTTAATTAAATAATATCAATCATATTGACATATTTAAATCTTTACAATTTAAATTAATTCTCTTTTAATTATACGTTCTATGTGTGTGACCCTATAAGTTATTATTACGTTGGCAATAATTTTAAAATCATATTATAAAATTATAAACAGTGAGCGACATCTAGTAATGCATCACTGCTACCCAAGTAATAATAAGATCGATGATTCGATGCAACCTTTTCGTGACCAATATTTCAATGTAATTTAATCCTTTTAACCTTAATATCCTAGATTAAACTCGAGTCATGGAATGTGTCATACTCTTCATAATTTAATCTGATTTTTTCTCTATCAATGAGTAGACTATATGAAACAAATCACTATTTGAGCATGACCATGCATTTTATAGTCCTACTCAATCAAGAGGCCTATGAATATCACCCCTAATACATAGGAGGGTTAAATTCCATCTAGATCACTCATATTCCTCACACGATTCATGATGTACCCAACAATTACCTTTATAGTCCACCATATTAAAGGTGACCTTTGATGATATCAAAACACATAAATTCCCGTGTAGTAATTTAGTGATTTCAGGTTGGAGGATCATTACATCATTGTTACTATGAGAATCCCTAATGACGCTTCGCATAATGCTCCACAAAGAATTCTCATGGTGGGTCTGTCAAATACATCGTTCTCTAACATGTACGTATGCATTGACTTAATATCTTATATATTTATGACCAATGAGATTTGGTCATCAGTCAATCCACATACTAGTCTCAATGCATCATTGTTGTCCCATCAACAATGATACTCGACTAGGGACTTTTAAGAATAATGATACTAATTATAATTATATAATCTCATGTTCAAGTCACATACTTGAAATTATATAATTTGTATCACTATTTTAAGGAATTTTATTATGTTAACATTTATATGACGCAGTAAATAAAACCATAATAAAATCAATTATTTATTCAATCAAATATAATATCAAAATGTTAAGCAATTATATCAAATAATTGGCCTTTATAGCACAAACTCTAACAATCATGTATTTATCCTTATCATTCCTCTTGCTAAAATATATATAGCACATCACTAAGTATATATATGTACATATATATATACACATTTTCTTTAACCTTTAATATCTCTTTCACTTAAAATTTATTTCCTTAATAAAAATTTCTCACATACATAATCCCTTTCTTATTTTTCAAAATTTCTATCATTCTCATTTAATTTCTTTACATTGCTTAAAAATTCAAATCAAACCTTATAAGTTCCTTAAAATTTTTAATTAATCCTCTATTTTCCATCTAGGTTTTATTCTTTAACCATTATTTTAATTATTCAAGATCCTCTAAATTTTTGAGTTGTCAAATTAGCATGCTTAATATTAATATTAATATTAATATTATGAATAATATTAATATTATTATTATTCATATTAATAAAAATATTAATATTACTGTTACTATTATTAAAAATAATAATAACATGAATATTATTCAGGTACAAGATATAGCGGAAGGGTACATCCTCACCACCCAGACTTATGTGCCTTCCTACTCATTTGAGTCTGACTTCATAGAGCAGGCGAAATTACAGGTACTATTATTCTCATGTTACTATTACTATTCCCTCTTAATTTTATATTTAAAAAAAATATTAATATTAGTAATTATTATTATTAATTTTATTTTTATCAATATCAATTTTCAGGTACAAGATATAGCGGAAGGGTACATCCCTACCACCCAGGCTTATGTTCCCTCCTACTCATTCGAGTCTGGCTTCATAGAGAGGCGGGTAAACATGTACTATTATTTTTATGTTACTATTACTATTCCCTCTTAATTTTATGTTTTAAAAATATTAATATTAGTAAATATTATTAATATTATTTTTATTTTTATCAATATATTTTTCAGGTACAAGATATAGTAGGAGGGCACATCTCTTATAGAAGGAAAACGTGTCCTACCAAAAAACTTAAGGAAGACAAGGTAGAGTTTATAAATAATCATTTGTTTGGGAACACACTTTGTAATCCATCAATATTTCCTGTCACACATCCGCGACACTTGTATACATTGCAACACGGCGCATTCAAGGCCTTAAGCCCTAAAACTTGGATTTTTGAGCATTCCCTGGACGCGTATATGCTATTACTGCGGGATAAAGAGGAGTACTACAGGACGTAGGAAATTATAAGGTGGGCAAGATTTGCTTTCATGAAATCATTCTTCATGCATCTTGGCAAGAGCTTTGTGCCCCCAGCCAAATGAATGGTGCAGAGAGTTTTTGCCACCCTTATGTCTACCCAGATATGGGCCCGGCGTTACACGAATGTACGTATATATTCATGTCATTGTGTACTCAAGATACCGAAAAATTTTATGTTGTTTGTATTCTCGGTGCCTGAATGGCCAGTCACCATCTTTGACCTTCTCTACGATGATACCCCCATATTTAACGATCCAACAAATGTATAGAGAATTTGTTAAAGTTGCGGTATGTATATTAATTGTTAGTATTGTACTTTTATACATGTCATACAATTTATATCCATAAATAATATGACTTTGTGCACGCAAGTCAAATTGATACCAGTTTGTTTGCGAATTGGTGATCCGCAGCGCAATTGCCAACTCAAGATCCACGTGTGCTCATACCAAAGACCAGGACTATCAATTTAACAAGGCATGATTGTGGTATTTTGTATGCGGAAATATGTGGACTACTTTATCGAAAGGTGTAAATATTACATGAAAAAAAATGGTCCTTAGAAGATTTAACAGTATTTTTATACCGAATTACTTGGGAACTCTTTAGATGTATAGCCAGACTTCTTCCAGCGGATGATATTTAGACTTATATTTTAGTTCATATTATTCGTGTACTGATTATGCTTTTATGTTTAGATAAATGTACAGGTGATATTTTCATGTTTACTGCTGTTTATGTTTTATTGTTAAGTGTATTTAAGGGTTATGTGATTTTTTTAATTATTAGCTCTATACAATTTATTTTTAAAAGTTATAATTAATATTAATTCTTTTATAAGAAAATTATAAGAAATTTTATTTTTAAAGAATGACTAAAGTCTTATAAAATAAGTCTCATAAAAATGATTGATTTATGTAATATTTTATTCTTAATATTAAAATTTTTAATAATTAAAAAAGTTAAAAACCATTTATAATTATAATAATTAAAATAATTATGGGTGACTAATTAATAATTTTATTCCTTAGATTGTAATGATTATTCCTTGGATTTCCAAATACACTATTAGTATGAGAGCATTAAGCTTTTATGAGAGAATTCAATTATGGGTAGTTTATTTGAAACCCAAGGAATAATCATTACTAAATAAATATCTGATTGTTGTTGTTGTTGTTGTTGTTGTTGTTGTTGTTGTTGTTAATATTAATATTATTATTATTATTATTATTATTATTACTTTCATTAAATGTATGTATATTAATTTAGGAATTAATGTTTACCTATTACTAGCTATGAGTGTAGAAGATAATATTACTACTACGACATAACATAAACATAATAATTATGTTCTCAATGCATAGCGTAAATAATACAATTGAGCATAAATAAAAACATAACATAAATAATACAACTGAGCCTAAATAAAAACATAGCATAATAATACAACTGAGAGCTATTTTTTAAGCTCAGGAATCCTTAACACTCGATAGTGATTGTGCTTATCATGGTAGGTTTCAAAGCCACAAATTGCACATTTTCGATGAGGTTTAGGATCCACAATTTTCTCGAGTGCACTCTTTAATCTTAATTATTTTTTGCGGCCCTTTGTTTGAGAAATAACTAGTGGCAAAAACTCATCTTCTTCCGCATCTTCCTCTGTATCTTCATCGTCATTATCATAACCCATAGCTTGAGGTTTATCTCCGACAGTGCGATCAATGTCATCGTCTGCTAATTCTCATCCGGATCATACTGGTCAACTAATGCTTTTCCTCGTGCATTCAACTTAAGGACAATTTTGGAACATCGAACTGAGCAAGTAGCTTTGTTGGCTAACTCCTGGCAATCATTCATCAAATGATTAAAACGCATTGCTTGATTTTGTTCAAAGTCAGCAATTATTGGGCTAAAGAGTAATTCTTCAACATTGGTTTTGTTCGCGTTTCTTGTCCACCGAGGAAGAATCATGTCGCTCGAAATTTGGAAAATACTCTTAGCCTAGAAATATCTCAAGATGTGCCTGCATAATTCACCAGAATGAGAAAATAATTGACAATTACATATTCTGAGCCCTAGTAGCGATTGTTGACGATTTCTTTATATCTTACACCATTTTTAGCTGCATCTGCCTTATACACTACATAAACCTTTGTTTCAGGGCCACACAACTCACTAACTTTACTAACATTGTACTTCATGAAATCGACGATTTGACGTTAAAACGTCTAAACAACTCTTTTGTGTACACCTACGCAGCATGAACTTCCAAAGATGACCCGAGTACCATATTCATTTTTCGATGTTGTGTTATGTAGTCGACCTTCCTCTCTATGATAAATTATTTTTCTATAGCCTTCTGAATCTGCATTACAAATTCTTTAATGCCCGTTGAAGAATTGACAAACTCATCAAAAAATGATTCATGCTCTCGTTTCTTCCAGTGATTGTCATTCCCGCGGTAAAATATCTCTTTGTATACGCGGGAATCTATTTCTCTCGTAAATCATACAAACTTCTAATCCACTTATTGTTATACAATTCATAATTCCTCACCAGAATCTGCCAAAGTTCTTCAAACTCCCCGATGGACAATGAATTATACACACAATTGTTAAAATGGTCTTTGAAGGATGGGTGCTCAGAATAAACATGATCTGATTTCTCGGAAATTTTTTGCTAATATGCGAAGAACACAATAAGTGATAAGTAGAGAGGAGTACCTTAGCAATAACATTACTCATGGCTTTATCTTGGTCGGTGATGATGGTTATAGGTGTCTTGTAATCCATGGCTTGAGCCGTGTCTCTAATACTGAAACGAAAGTGTCATCCGTCTCATCCCTTAACAATGCAAATCCAAACAATATGGACTGAAAATGGTGGTTGACCTCAGTAAAAGGAACAAACGGCATGTCATACTTATTTGTCCTGTACATACTGTCAAATGTCACAACATCTCCAAAACGTTGATACATAAACCTTAATTGGGCATCAACCCACAAAATGCATGCTATGCGATTTGTTTCATTTGGTTTGACAAGATAAAAATTTTTTCTCGAACTTCCAGATCCAAGTTTTTTCAAATAATTTACAGCAGCTTGTGCATCATTTTCATCTGCAGAATCACGCCTTAAATCTCTCGCCACATTCTGAACATTAACATTAGAAAAAGGAACATTTTACAAACTGCCACCCATTGTGCTCAAAACGTTCATCATCTTACTAGGTCCAATACCAGACTTATTTAAAATGTCAATTAATTTTCTTGCAACCGGAGTAATATTTCTATGTGTCTCAATCAAATCTACCTTGGTAGGGGTCATTGGGTGATGATTGTGCTCTAATTCAACAGTAGAAATACGTCAATTGTCTTCTTTCTTATTATGAACAAACATATATTCTAACTTTGCATAATAATGCGTTCTATAGAGTCTCATTTGCCTAGTTATTTTATTACTACCATCTTCATCATCGAGCAAACTCTTCCACGAAGTTGGTGTAACGACTTTTTACAAACATCTGAACCTAGATGACACATCATTAATACCGGCATGTTTATGACTAATTGCAATTCTAATCTCAAAACCATTTTTGAGCATAGGATAAAAAAATTCAACTTCTTCCAACTTAGAGAATAATTGACTAACGTATGGCACCATTTCAAATTTGTTACTTTCAACTTCACTTACCAACTCAGATACATTTTCACAATCTAAACTAGCAACAGAATCTGAAGAACTAGATATAAACCTTTTATGAGCAGGTATGTTGTGTGCCATTCTGAAAGAAGAAGGAAGAATGATCAGATCAGAACTTCAACTTGAACTTGAGAGTGAAAGTGGACAACATCAACTAAAAGAAAAAGAGATATAAAATAACAGGAAAAAAATTTGAGAGGAAACCGAGCTATCTGAGATCTGTGAAATGAAAGGTTGGAGAGATAATTCAACAACGAAGGAAGTAAACAAGGAGTTTTAAAACAAATGTTGGTTGCCGCTATAGCCACTGATGGCAGGGACAAAATAATTTAGTCAACATAAAAATCTGTGTAAAGGCTGTCATAAAAGTTGGTAAAAGCTGAGCATGGAAATTAGTGAAATGGTGGGGCCCTGCCACCAGAGCCTTTAGCCAACAAGGGGCTTTAAAATTGTGAGTCACATTAAATATGGACAGGGGCAATAAAGTAACAACTGCACGGTTTTTGGGGTCAGGTGACTGCCGCTACAACCTATAGCGGTAGGGGTAACTTGCTTTTAATCGTGGTCTTATATTGTATTGATCAACGACTATAAAGTTGGTTGCTGAAACAATATTCTAGGCAACTGGTTGACACGGATTAATTCCATATATATATATATATATTTGTTTTTATAATTGTAACGGTTCTTTCTTACCGTCAATATCAATGGTCACTCCTGCATCAACGCCGTCACTGTCAACGCAGTAAACAAAGGGGAAGAACATATATACCCACGTCCCATAGTAAGGCAATCAGTTGTACCAGCAGTCACTAACGACAAGAAAGAAACAAGATACAGACTAAAAGGCTGGGCGATTCTCATTCTTTCTCACAGGTATGATTTGTCATAGTATTTAAATTATGTGTACCATATGATTGATTATTACTTTAATATATGCATGTGAAGTTGTTTCTCCACTCTAGTTACCAATCTCCCTCTAAATTAACAAAACTGACTTGCACCAGTTAATTTTGTATACGCCTTTCCATATATCAGTCAAGATCGTTGGCTAAGTTGACAATTAATTGGCCATATATATTTATGGAGAATGTTTATGTTTTTGATTTTTACTTTTAAATATCAATGCCGAGTATGTTCTGCTAATTAGTAAGCAACCCAGGAATCATTTAAGCCTTTAAGGACGTTTTTTTTCAATTGAAGCATTACTAAATTTCTTATGTTTCTGAAGAGGTAAAATACATAATTTATCTGATTAAGACTTTTCAATCCTTGATTACTAGTTGATGTTCTGTAAATTATGCAAATTTTTTTTTCTAATGCTTCCTAATTTTATGTTTTTCTAATATTTTTCTTACTCATATTTAGCTTGCTTGTTCAAAATGATTGTCAGTATTCTTTCCATGGTAGTCATGAATAATTAATACTAGAGAACAACTATCTGATACTTATTTGATTAAAAGAAATGATATTAGGTACATGCGGTTGTGTTGTTTTTCGTTTGGTTAATTTTTCGTGATTGCTTCATCTACTTCTCTTTTCAGATAATTGTAGTCTTTTTTTTTCGGGCTATCTCACCTTAACATGATTTTGATCTGGATATAGAAAAGGCTACACTTTTTTCCACCGAAACAAGGAAGCATCTGTGCACGTAATCTTTCTTTTCCGAACTATCTCACCTTAACAGGATTTTAGTCAGGATATAGAAAAGGCTACATTTTTTTCGACCGCAACAAGGAAGCATCTCTGCCGATAATCTTTCTTTTCCGAACCATCTCACCTTAACACGATTTTGGTTCGGAAATAGAAAAGGCAATATTTTTTTTCCACCGCAACAAGGAAGCATATATTCCGGACTATTGTAGTCTTTCCTTTCCGGGCCATTTCACCTAAACAAGATCTTGGCTCTGATATTCTCAAAGAAAAAACTACAACTTTTTCTGTAAAGACCGAGAAATATATACGATTATATATGCATATTGTGACGCCCCCAAAATAGGTATACATCACCCATTCTGAGTCGTCAAATACATGGTACAGAAATAACTACAACTTTATTATTACAATTGTCGTGCAAAATACGACAATACACATGTTGTGAGTTTTAATACAAATATTGTCTTCTAGACAATATCCACACTCAAATAAGTCATCATTACAATTATTGATACACAATTTTACAAAATAGTGAGGACTACTAAAATAACTATCTTGAATCATCACTCCATACCCCGGCTAGTTCCTGCTAAATTCTCACCTCCTGGGAAGAAAAATGGAACAAAAAGGAAAATGGTGAGCTCAACTAGCCCAGTAAATAATATTAAGACTAAGATAATATATAACAAATCATCATTAGTCTTCAACAGGGAAAAATCTGATAGAATATAATAGAGAACAAGTTTTATATCAACAACTGTAGCGGAAACAACAATCCATTTGAAGAGTCAAGTAGAGAGTGAATTCTACTATCTTCTAAGATTTAAAAGTCCATCATCAATATTTTATCCCTGTAACATCAATCAATATACATCTTGAATCAAATATTCATCTTTGGACTACAGGCCAAAGATATTCATTAGTATCACCAGTTGGTCATGTTCATCTCAACAACTGTTCATCTTTGCACTACTGGGCCAAAGATATTCATCGATTAATCATTCATCTTTTACTTCTGAGGCAAAAATATTCAGTAATATCATCATTTCGGACTAAGGATGATGAAAAATATATTAAAAAAAATGAATCCAGTGAGACAAAAGGATAAATATTAGGGATTCGTACTACAGTTTATCCAAGTTCAAAAATATTCCATAATAATCAATTGTGGAGCAGAATTCAAAAATAAAGTTCAAAACAAGGATATAATCAAAGATAGTAACCACAATAGACAACTTGGACAAAGAAGAGAAAATTTTATGTTTTGGTGAATAGTGTCGTATTTGTGAATAGTGCCGTATACGTGAATAGTAATCCCAACACAAAAAGGTAGAAATTCCACAATAAAATTCATACTAATATTTCAGCATAATGATATTGAAAGAAATAATATCATTTACGAAGAAAATAACATCCCTTACCTCAAAAGAACAGTATTTCTGACTGGAATATCGGATGTAATGCCGAAGAAAACTTGCACTGAGTAGCAACTCTCAATGTATCTAAATACTCACAAAAATACGCTCGATAATATATAGAGAGAAAACTTATGTTTCTGGTGTGTTTTTTAATTCTAACTTTAAGCACACTTTATTTATGTAAAAATCTTAGAACATGAATGAGACTAAATTAATAAAATATTATATTTTTTTTCTACGCACATTTATTTGATCAAATCAAGCACTCCACTTTTGAACCAAAAATTCAGCACATTTTTCCACCAAAAAAATAAAAGTGGGTCCCACCCATGTTTTTAATAAAAAAAATATTTATTTCTGAAACTTCAATAATTCATAATAAATAGCCCTTTTATCAGAAAAATACGAATTTTATGTCCATTCCATAGGAAATTAAATTCTCTACAACTTTGTAGATTTAAGTTTTTCCAAATTGCAAATGAAAAATGACCGAAATCCACATACGGATTATTTTTAATACCTCTATTCTGACAAAATACTGATAAAACACCTCAGCAATAATTCCTTCATTTATATCCACACAATATAAATATTTCTCTATCCATCCACATAAAATAAATATTTCATTATCATATAAATCAGTAATTAATTATTCATAAATAATATTACAGAATCACAATTATGACAACCAGGTCGTTCTCAAGAAAGAGGGGGCTTTTCGATAAAGATTTCTCCTTACTGGCGCGCAATTAGATGACCAAACCGCTTTCCTTAGACAGAACTTCCTTAAACATTGCCAATAATGCTATCGAACAATATTATTAAAATAATATGAATTATTGATCTGATAATAGAGATAATGTGCAGTGATAATTATTGAAACAACAATAATATAAAATATCAATGCAACAATTATTGAATCAATAAAATAAAATATATTGAACAGTAATTACTGTAACAATTATTGAGTAGTGCCTTCTTACGTAAGAATCAATAATTCAAAAATCTTTATGCAATCTGGTGTCTTCTTGTATTGAACCCCGAATATTCGAATAGTGTTAGCGGTAACAACAAAGCCATTATTTATAAAAGCATGAAACTTATCGTTTTTTTTCATCAACTGGATTTTTCGTTATGGGGCCCATAAATGGTTTAACGTGATCGTCTGAATATTCCCAAACGGCGAAGAATATTCCACGACCAAAACGAATATTTCAAACAACAATGAATATTTTATAACCACTTGTTTATTTTGCAAAATTTGCACATTTCACCCATAACCAAAGATAATGAATAGAGGAAATTCAATTTTATTTATTAAAAAGTTGGGGTCTTACACATATTTTAACGAATAATTTTTTTTAAGCATATAAGTGAATATGTGAATTAAGTGAGTTAGTTAATTTAATTATTTTAAGTTAACTAAGATGAATACTTATTCAATTTGATTAAAGAAGAGTAAGATAAGTTATGGTGAGAATTAACATAACTTGAATGGTAAATTAAAAAGATTTATAATCTTTAAGTGATTAAATTGATATGACTAATATAAAGAGATTATATGATTATGTAATAATTATTGTGACGCCCCCAAAATTAGGTATACGTCACCCATCTTGGGTCGCCACTTACATGGTACATAAATTTAAATACAACTTACTAACATAAGCGTAGGTGTACTTATCGACATAAAGCGTGAGTTTGAATACAAATATTGTCTACTAGATATTATACAAACTCAAAAGGAGTCCTCATTACAACTATTATCACACTATTTCACAGAATAGTGAGGACTACTAATGCTATCCTCTGGACCATTACTCCGTTCCCCGACTCGTCCTAGCTATGTTCTCATTTCACGAAGAAACGGTGAAAGAAAGAAAGGTGAGCTCAACTAGCCCAATAAGAAATATTATGACTAAGATAATGCGAAATAAATTATCATTAGCCTTCAACGATGTTAAAGCGATAAAATACAATAGACAACCGGTTTAAGCTGCGTAGAATATAATCCATTAAAAGAGTCAGTAGAAAATAAAGTCTACTATCTTTTAGGTTTTAAAAGGTTTTCATAAATTTTATCACTAAGACTCGGTTTAATGAATAAACCACAATATCTAATCATCCACATGTACCACGGTCAAGGATTTTCATCAAATTATCAATGGTCATGACTATACTCTTAGAATCACCACTGGTCATAATTATACCAAAAACTATCCATCAACTTGCATTACTGACACCGAGGACTTTTGTCACATCATTTATATCAAGCCGTGATTATCTTAAATAAACCACGATCATAATCATACTAAGTTCATCTATGCGTAAGCGAAGATAACTTTCAACATAATATAAACATGAGGATGATGACAATGATATAAGAATTCAATAAAACAAGTTCAAGAATTAATTTATCTAGGAATTATTAACGTCCAAATTGTCAACAAGATACTATTTTGTAAAAGTAAAATTCAAGAATGATCGGAAGAATATTTCCATGAAAGATCTTTGGATGAAACGCAATTATCAAGGATATTCTACTAATTTCATGGAGTATAGAAGTCAAAATTTTAACCAACCGGGTATAATAAAGAATGGAATAACAAAAGAAATCACCATGCATGCGGTATTTCGCATGAACGAGTTATTCAACGAAATAATAATAACGGAACGAGTCGGTGAAATTCACATCGGCGGGATGATCCAACCGAATAATAAATGCTTGAATAATAAACAATGGAACCGGTCCGGGTGTAAAACACACGAGCAGGATATTCAAATGAGAATAATAAATGCGGAATAATAAACAATGGAACCCGAGTCCGGTGTAAAACACACTGACGAGGATATTCCAATGAGAATAATAAAGAATGGAATAACGAGAAGAAGATCACCAAGTATAGGGGATTCCGCGTATCTGAGTTATTCAACAGAATAAATAAGAATGGAATAATATAAAGATTTCACCAAGTATAGGGTATCTGCGTATCTGAGTTATGTATAGGGTATACCACTTTTATAAGTTATTCAATGTAATAATAATGAATGGAATAACGAAGTTCTCTTCATGAATAAGAAGAATAACACCCTTACGGGTATAACAAATAATACCCCTTACCTACCTAGAAGAACCTGAATATTGGAAAAGTGAAGTAGCGAGAATACTTTTTCTTCTTTCTCTCTATAGATTTTCTCTCTGTAAGCTTCTCTCTATAATTTCTCTCTCTAGAGTTTAAAGTGAATTAAATGAAAATAATGAAGGAATGAGCTTATTTATAGGAAAATAGAATGCGTAGTAATTAATCCATGAGCGGTCCAGATTGATTTACTTTAATCGACAAATCCATATTTAAAGCAAAATCTTTTAAATAAAATATCATATATTCTATTTATATAAAAACATTTTACTATGCAAACACTATACACACTACGCAAAACACTATACAACACTATGCGTAATAAAATATAATATATTCCATTTATAGAATAACTTTAATAAAGTATTACATTTTATATAAAAGATGTTTACGCTTTTATTACGTTAATAATCTGAATAAAACAAAAGCGTCATTATCGCTTATAATAATTCATATTATTAATCGTGAATAATGGAATCAAACCGAGTGACTTCTCACGCATAAGCATCGATAATCAATACAGGTAATCTTACTATGCAACCACCGCGTATTCTTGTACTTTTACTACTACCGAGTAGTTCAATAGTATCAATGGTAAAACTTCCATGCCGTTATTTCAATAAAATATTTTTATCGTTTTCTCGATCAAATGATAATTACGTTAGGGGTCCACCAATGATTGGTAGTTATACGAATATTCCTGCTTAACCCAAGAATATTCCCCGACCAATCGAATATAATATAACCACTTGTATACTTTGCAAAATTTATAAATACTACTCACAACTATAATATTATCTCAAATTCACACCATAATATTAAAAATTATTTCGACAAAATTTAAATCTTTATTGATAAAATCTGGGGTCTCACATCTCCCTCCTTATGGAATTTAGCCCTCGAAATTAGGTGCGATACACAGTATGATAAGAGGTGAGGATACCTTGAATACCTTTATCGTTAAAAATATTAAATTCATCTTCGCAATCCTACGAAAGATATTCATTAACAATTCATCTTTGCACTACTGAGGCCAAAGATATACAATTGTAAAAAACCAATAATCTTTGAGGCGACTTAATAGTATCACGACCACGAATTATCTATGCATCAACGGCCAAGGATATTCGTGTTTTCAATTACTGATCATGATTATACCGAATAATCCTTGGTCGTAATCATACCAAGTCTATCAATGCACTTACTACGAAGATGACTTTTATCACATCCATGAATTAATATTTCATTCTTTGAGACTCATTTCGATAATTAATCCATATCATCGAATCATCCACCTTTTACGGGCGAGGATATTCATTAGTATCACGACCACGAATTATCCATGCATTTCTACCAAAGATAATCGTGTATTCATTAAGATCGCGACCACAAATTATCCATGCACTACTGACGAAGATAATCGTGTATTCATTAGTATCACGACCACAAATTATCCATGCACTACTGACGAAAGATAATCGTGTATTCATTAGTATCACGACCACAAATTATCCATGCACTACTGACGAAGATAATCGTGTATTCATTAGTATCCGACCACAAATTATCCCTATACTTTGACCGACCAATTAAATAACAAATAAACTTAGGTAGGTCATACTAGCGAAGGAATTCCCGCTCTCCCTCCTAGTTCTTATCTCGCATCTTAGCGGGGATCATATCCTAAAGCTCGATACCAACCGTGGCGCCCCCAAAATTAGGTATCGTCACCCATCTTGGGTCGCCACTTACATGGTACATAAATTCAAATACAACTTATTAACATAAGCATGGTATGTACTTATACGACATAAAATCGTGAGTTTGAATACAAATATTGTCTACTAGATATTATACAAACTCGAAAAGGAGTCCTCATTACAACTATTATCACACTATTTCACGAGAATAGTGAGGACTACTAATGCTTTATCCTCTGACCATTACTCCGCTCCCCGACTAAATCCCCAAATATCTTCTCATTTCACGAAGAGAACGATGAAAGAAAGGGTGAGCTCAACTAGCCTAGTAAGAAATATTATGACTAAGATAATGCGAATAAATTATCATTAGCCTTCAACGATGTTAAACCGATAAAATACAATAGACAACCAGGTTTAATCTATGATGAATATCACGATCCATTAAAAGAGTCAAGTAGAAAATAAAGTCTACTATCTTTTAGGTTTTAAAGGGTTTTCATAAATTTTTATCACTAAGACTCGGTTTAATGAATAAACCACAATATCTAATCATCCCTCATACCACGGTCAAGGATTTTCATCAAATTATCAATGGTCATGACTATCTTAGAAATCACCATTTGGTCATAATTATACCAAAAACTATCCATCAACGCATTCTGAATTTGAGGACTTTGTCACATCATTTATATCAAGCCATGATTATACCCTAATAAACCACGGTAATAATCATACTAAGTTCATCTATGCACGTAAGCGAAAGATAACTTTCAACATAATATAAACATGAGGATGATGACAATGATATAAGAATTCAATAAAACAAGTTCAAGAATTAATTTATCTAGGAATTATTAACGTCCAAATTGTCAACAAGATACTATTTTGTAGAGTAAAAAATCAAGAATGATCGAAAGAATATTTCCATGAAAAGATCTTTGGATGAAACGCAATTATCAAGGATATTCTACTAATTTCATGGAGTATAGAAGTCAAAGTTTTAACCAACTGGTATAATAAAGAATGGAATAACAAAAGAAATCACCATGCATGCGTTACTTCGCATGTATGAGTTATTCCAATGTATAATAATAATAACGGAACCGAGTCGGGTGAAATTCACAAAGCGGGATGATCCAATGTAATAATAAATGTTGAATAATAAACAATGGAACCGGTCCGTGTAAAACACACGCACGAGGATATTCCAACGAGAATAATAAATGCGGAATAATAAACAATGGAACCAGTGCAGTGTAAAACACACGAGCGTGATATTCAACGAGTAATAATAAAGAATGGAATAACGAAGAAGATCACCAAGTATAGGGGATTCAGCAGTATCTGAGTTATTCCAACAGAATAAATAAGAATGGAATAATATAAGGATTTCACCAAGTATAGGGTATCCGCGTATACCAGGTTATGTATAGGGTATACCACTTTTACAGGTTATTCCAATAGAATAATAATGAATGGAATAACAGAAGTTCTCTTCATGAATAAGAAAGAATAACACCACTTACGGGTACAACAAATAATACCCTTACCTTAAGAAGCTGAATATTGGAAAAGTGAAGTAGCGAGAATACTTTTTCTTCTTTCTCTCTATAGATTTTCTCTCTATAGCTTCTCTCTATAATTTCTCTCTACAGAGTTTCAAATGAATTCAATAAGAAAATAATGAAGGAATGAGCTTCTATTTATAGGAAAATAGAATGCATAGTAATTAATCCATGAACGGTCCAGATTGATTTACTTTAATCTGACGGTCCATATTTAAAGCAAAATCTTTTAAATAAAATATCATATATTCTATTTATATAAAAACATTTTACTATGCAAACACTATGCAAACACGATGCAACACTATGCAAAACACTATGCAAAACACTATGCAACACTATGCATAATAAAATATAATATATTCTATTTATAGAATAACTTTAATAAAGTATTCATTTTATATAAAAAGATGTTTCGCTTTATTACGTTAATAATCTGAATAAAACAAAAGCGTCATTATCGCTTATAATAATTCATATTATTAATCAACAATAATGGAATCAAACCGAGTGACTTCTCACATAAGCATCGATAATCAATACCGGTGTCTTCTTATGCAACCACACGTATTCTTTGTACTTTTACTACTGAAGTTGTTCAACAATGATCAACGGTAAAACTTCATGCCGTTATTCCAAAAAAATATTTTTGTCGTTTTCTCAATCCGAGAATAATTCTGTTGTGGGGTTCACCAATGATTGAGCCATTATCTGAATATTTCCTGCTAAACCGAGATATTCCCAGACCAATCGAATATAATATAACCACTTGCATACTTTGCAAAATTTATAAATACTACCCACAACTATAATATTATCTCAAATTCACACCATAATATTAAAAATTATTTCTACAAAATTTAAATCTTTATTGATAAAATCTGGGGTCTCACAATTATTAAGCCAATTAGGGTTAATTAAGTTAATGAATTAATGGAACAAAAGGGAAGCCAATAAATAAGAATATATTAATTAAATATTAATGATATTAAAATTTTAGTGACATATAGTTATCTGGAAAGTGTATGTGTCTAAATAAAATATATATTATAAATATGTATATGTATTTATTTATTAAAGAGAATTAATAAGGAAAAGTTATATAACCTAATTATACATTTGGTATGGTAATTAAATAACTTAAGGGTTGTGGTATTGAAGAATGATAGTATCTAAAATTTATACTACCCTAAGATATTTATTTTATATATCTCAACTAATTAATTATATAATTAATTAAAACAAGTCTAATTGGGTTATATAATTAAATGTACGAGAGTAACCATTTAAATCCCAAATGAGTGGTATGAAAACCCTAATTAAATAATTAGGGTGATATAAAATTTAGGTATTTGACCATACTATTTTTACATGGCCCAAATAATTTAAATTAGGAAGCCCAAATAATTAATGGATTGTGTGACGCCCCCAAAACATGTATACATCACCTATTCTGAGTCGCCAAATACATGATACAGAATACAAATACAATCTTAAATATACAACATGAGCTGTGAGTTTTAATACAAATATTGTCTTCTAGATAGTATTCAAACTCAAAATAAGTCCTCAATATATTTATTAACACACTATTTCATAGAATAGTGAGGACTACTAATTCTATCATCCGGACCGGTCACTCCGCTCCCCGACTAGTCCCTCGCTACGTTCTCATTTCACAGAAGAGAACAATGAAAGTGAAGAAGGTGAGCTCAACTAGCCCAAAGAAGAAATATTATGACTAGGATAATGCGAGAATAAATTATCGTTAGCCTTCAACAATGTTAAACCGATACAATATAACAAACATCAAGTTTAATCTGTGGTGAACAAGCAATCCATTAGAAGAGTCAAGTCACTACTGAAAAAGGCCTATCAATGACCAAGACTATCGGCCGACCGCATATACGGTTGGTGAATACATATTAATAGCGACCAACAATTTGCGGCCAAGTATCTTAAAGTAGTCGCTAAATACTATCAGCGACCGCATGTGGTCGCTATTACAAATTAGCCTCGTAAAATTTGGCACGAAATGTTGGCGCCAAGGTTTTGTGCGACCACTTTACATCAGCGACTGCATGCGATCGCTTATAAGTCCATGTCAATAAAATTCAATGACCATGAAGATTGTTGATGGCGTCATTGATCAAACTAAATGAAATCAGTAACAAGTCTTTCACTCGACACAAAAGACGGAAGAAAAATAGAAGAAGAGAGGGAGCTCAACATAGAAGAAGAGGGAGAAAGGGGGGAGAAGAGAAGGAGGAGAAGGAGAAGGCGATAGCCCCATACCCACCAGCCCCACCAAACACTGGTATGTACTTTTTATTTTAGGTTTTCTTAATATAAATTCTCTCTTCTTCTTCCTCCTAATGAAATTGAGAAGCCGTCGCTAGTCAAGCAACTGATTCATTTTATCGTGGTAACAATGTTTCCGTTGAATTTCCTTACAAGATTTTTTTTTAAGTCAATTTTTTTCTCATTTGATGTGTTTTGTTTGCTAGAGAATAATCATTCATATGAATAATCATTTGTTTTTCTAAGCAGCATCCGAATTGGTTTAGAAGATTTATTGTTAGAGACTTGAATTTCGATTATTTAGATGTTACCAAGATGATAATTTTCGAACAATACCTTCCATCCGTCCCACAAAAAGAGTCCCAATTTTATGAATTTTGTAAATATTAAGATCAGATATTAAGAGTGTCTATTTATTTTAGATGAAACAAATTTTAAAGACTACAAATGCGTATCACCTTGTTCCAACTTTAGCTAGCCCTCCTTTAGTTTCACACTGTGACGAACATTTTTGTGTGTGCCAAAATGACCAAGTTTGGCATTACTTTTGGTACTTCTTTTGGAGTAAAATTAGATATAGTCAGAAAAATGGTAAGTATCATGATGAGCCTTAAATTTACGAGTTTGAAGTGGTCCATGATGAAAGTGAAGGAGAGGATTCCAAATTTACAAAAAATTAAAGCTCCTTGGTATATAATTTGTGGGATGCTTCTTTTTAGGCCATATTTTTTGAAAATATATTGTTAGAAGTTATTTTAGTTATCGATTCGAATTATAACAATAATAATGTGAGGGACGACATCTAGGCCTAGTTGGTGTTGAGAACATTTGATATATAATTAATTTATAAGATACTTTTTGGGGTGGCACTTCGTTATTTTGTTGGAGGTTAAATTGCGGTCATCCGATTCGGGAACCATAACGATAAGTGTGAGGACTTGACACCTATACCTTGGCCTAGCTAGTTGGTGATAAGATTATGTCCCATAAGCGGGGATAAATTGACAAGATGCCCTGGATGGAGGTGCGACCAACTTGCCTTAGTTTGAATGAATGAATGTAACCAAGGATGGGAACTCAACTCGTCACTATGCCATCCCCCCAACTTGTCCAATTCTTTTGTGAATGAATGATAACTACTTTTATTAAAATTAGCTGAAGTATCATACAACTTATGAAATGAATAAAGTTATGTCTGTTGTGTTTACAATTAGGATGGAAAATATTAATTTGTGTAATGAGTGAATTTTGTGAATTTGGTCGCCCTACAAAAAGAGTCCCAATTTGTGAATTTTGTGAATTTGGTCGCCCTGCAAAAAGAGTCCCAATTTCTTTTTGTATATTTCTCTTGGTTTGTGTCTTGGGTGCCTAGAAATGTCCATATGTGCTGCCCCCAAAATAGGTATACATCACCTATTCTGAGTCGCCAAATACATGGTATAGAATACAAATACAATCTTAATTATACAACAAGAGAGCTGTGAGTTTAAATACAAATACAGTCTTCTAGATAATATTCACTCTCAGAATAAGTCCTCATTACATTTATTGTCACACTATTTAACAGAATAGTGAGGACTACTAATACTATCATCTGGATTGTCACTCCGTTCCCCGACTCGTCTCAGCTATATTCTCATTTCTTGAAGAGAACAATGAAAGAAAGGGTGAGCTCAACTAGCCCAGTAAGAAATATTATGACTAAGATAATGCAGGATAAATTATCAATAGTCTTCAACAATGTTAAACTGATAAAATATAATAGACATCAAGTTTAACTGCAGTGGAACAAGCAATCCATTAAAAGAGTCAAGTAGAGACTAAAATCTACTATCTTTTATGATTTAAAACGTTTTCATCAATTTTTATAGTTGAGACTCAGCTTAATAAATAATCCACATCATCCCTGCACTACGGCCAAGGATATTCATTAGGTCGCGACCACAAATTATCCATGCACTACGGGCGAGGATATTCGTGTATTCATCAATGGTCATGATCATGCCACATCATCCATGCACTACAGCCAAGGATATTCATTAGGGTCACGACCACAAATTGTCCATGCACTACGGGCCAAGGATATTCGTGTATTCATCAATGGTCATGATCATGCCAACAACTGTCCATCAATGCACTACGGGCCAATGAGGACTTTTACCACATCATTTGTAATATTACGGTCATGATTATACCGAATAATCCCTGGTCATAATCATACCAAGTCCATCTATGCACTACAGGCCACAGATGACTTTCAAACAAATATAAACATGAGGATGATGACAATGATATAAGAATTCAATAAAACAAGTTCAAGAATTAATTTATTCAGGAACTAATAACGTCCAATTGTCAACATGATACTTCTTTGTAAAGTAAATTCAAGAATGCTCAGAAGAATATTCCCATGAAAAGATACTGGATGAAGTGCAAATATCAAGGATATTCCACTAATTTCATGGAGTGTAGAAGTCAAAACTTTAACCAATTGAGTATAATAAAGAATGGAATAACAAAAAAAATCACCATGCATGCGGTACTTGCATGATGTGTTATTCCAACGTAATAATAAAGATTTTAACCGGTCCCAGTAAAACACGCATGAGATATTCCAACGAGAATAATAAAGATGGAACCAAATTGTAAAACACACGAGATGGGATATTCTAACGAATAATAAAAAGCGGAATAATATAAGGATTTCACCAAGTATAGGGAGTCCACGTATACAGTTATTCCAATGAATAAATAAGTTCGAGAATAACGAAGTTCTTTTCATGAATAAGAAAGAATAACACCCTTTACGAATTACAACAAATAATATCCCTTATCGTAAAAAGAACACGGAAATAGAAGTAGTGAAGTAGCGAGAATACTCTTCTTCTTTCTCTTTATAATTTCTCTCTAGAGTTTCATTGAATTAAGTAAGAAAATAATGAAGGAATGAGCTTCTATTTATAGAAGAATAGAATGAATAGTAACTAATTCATGAACGGTCCAGATCGATTTACTTTTAAACGGACGGTTCATATTAAAACTTAAAGCAACGGTCCATATTGATTCACTATTCTAACCTTTAATCCAGCGATCCATATTGATTCACTATTATAACTTTTTCACCAGCGGTCCATATTGATTCACTATTATAACTTTCCACCAGCGGTCCATATTGATTCACTATTATAACTTCAACCAACGGTCTGAAAAATTAGCACATCTCCTCATGGAATAATATTGTACCCAAATACCCGAATGCAAAATACTAGAGTGAATAGTAATCGGGTGAATAGTAACTCATGAATAGTAACTCATGAATAGTAACTCGTGAATAGTAACTCATGAATAGTAACTCGTGAATAGTAACTCGTGAATAGTAACTCGTGAATAGTAACTCTGACACAAAAAGTGTCCCAAATACTCGAGTGAACAATACTAGAGTGTATAGTAATTTTAGTGAATAGTAACTCGTGAATAGTAACTCCGACACAAAAAGTATCCCAAATACTCGAGTGAACAATACTAGAGTGAATAGTAATTTTGATGAATAGTAACTCATGAATAGTAACTCGTGAGTAGTAACTCCGACACAAAAAGTGTCCCAAATACTCGAGTGAGCAATACTAGAGTGAATAGTAATTTTGATGAATAGTAACTCGTGAATAGTAACTCCGACATAAAAAGTGTCCCAAATACTAGAGTGAATAATATAACCTTCAGACATCAATTATTATCAAAATAAATGTCGATTCTCACTAACACAAATAATCCCAACACAATGAAACTATCAAATTCATCTTTAATCAACACGAACTTATCCATCATTAATATCATAACTCACAATATTTAACAACCAGGTTGTTCCCAGGAAAGAGGGGGTTTTCCGATAAGGATTTCTCCTTATTGGCGCATGATTAGATGACCTAACCTCTCCTTGTGTAACTTCTGACATTGTAAATATTGCAATTTAATAATATGAATAACTTTGTCGTCTCAATTATTGATTTAATAAAATAACATATTATGCATACGATCATCGTGACAATAATCGAATCAATAATATGAGAGATATGATGCGAAATTCTTGTAGCAATAATGCAAGTATAACCGAGTGACTTATCACATAAGCATCAATAATCAATCTGGTAATGCTACTTATGCAACCACGCCAGACATTCTTGTGCTTTACTAACGGGTAGTTCAACGATAATAACGGTAAAACCTCCGCCATTATTTTCATAAAATATTTTTGTCGTTTCATAACTACGACAATTCTTCTGTTGTGGGTCCACCAATGATTGTGCCATCGTACGAATATTCCCCGACAAAAAGAATATTCTCCGACCAATCGAATATTTATAACAACATGCATTCTTTGCAAAATTTTCAAATACTACCCACAACTATAACATTATCTCAAATCCACACCTTAATATTTAAAAAAAATATTTCGAGAAATTTAAATTTTTATTTATAAAATCTGGGGTCTCACACCATATATGCATGCCATCGTGCATGTGGCTAGTCCATATTGTAGGGGAGACTCTGGTGAATTTTTTTAAGTATTATAAGTATATTGGTGATCCACTAGAGCCTATTAAGGGTCTATTGGAGCTGATGGGCTGGGATTGGGGCCGCGAGGCCACACGAGGCCATGCCAAGCTTAGCCAAGCCTCATGGGGCCAAGCCAAGCTTGGTTGTCAACATGGTAAGCTATTGGGGGGCTGTTAAGCCAAAATAACATGATATAATATAAAGTTTATCATACCGCTTTAATTTACATTCATTCATTAACATTGAGTATGCTTAATTAAATGTTAATCATATGCTTACAAGTATGCTCAAGTCATATGGTTACAAGTATGCTCAAGTCATATGCTTACAAGTATGCTTAAATGTTAATCATATGTATGCTTACAAGTATGCTCAAGTCATATGGTTTCAAGTATGCTCAAGTCATATGATTAATAAGCTCATGTTGTCTGTAGTAGGTACTGTAATATCCGAGATTTCTATGTAATTTAACAATTTCAATAAACAAACTTATGTGAAATTCTTATGTGACAAATTATTCATAAATGAATTATTTAATTTCACTATATGTTATGTGATAAGATGTATTGGAATGGTTGTTACAGTTGAGTCAACTATTCAATTTGGCTAAGTATGAAATTAATTCTAATTAATTCCATGGGATGACTTTAAAACATGACTTTGAGTTCTGAGCGAATTTAGTGATGCTTGACAAATACGTATTTGAGTCGAGCGTCGAAATTAGTCGGGATAGACTATAACCACGAAAATGCAAGACGGTTGACTTTTTTGGTCAAAAACAACCTATTGACTTTTTCGGGGAAAAGTCAACTACGAATTTTGAAGTCGAGTTTGACGAAACGGAGAGTTCCATGACGTCCGGACGTCGACTTTAGTAGGAATCGATATAAGTATCGACACGTTTGACTACTGAGAGGGCAAAATGGTCAAAATGACTTTTAATTGATTAAATGATTATTATATTAATTTTATACAAGTCAGCAGCTGATTGGTGGGTCACACGTGACAAGTATATTGGGACAAGGAGGGAGTGTATATACGTATAATATAGAGTGTGAGGAAGGAGGAGGTTATAATTGTTTGACAAAGGCTTTTCATGTTCTTAACTCCCTCCCTTATGACCATTAACTAGTGTATAATGATCCATGAATACATAACTAATGGTTGGAGAGGTGAAGGGGCTGAGCATATCGGTCCTAATAATATATACATATACACCCAACTCAAGCATTCATTCACTTTGCAACATTACAACTAAGAGAGCAAAAATAGAGAAAAAGGATTAGAGTTTGAGAGTGGGTCAGTTGTCTACTGAATTTGAGGAGCATAATCAAGCAAGCAAAAGGAGAGATCAGTAGCTATCTCCATCTATAAGAAGAAATTCGCAGCAAGAGGTAAGCCATGACCCATGTATATGTTTTTAGAAACTAGTAAGAAAATGCTTGAGTGGCCATTGGAACTACTTTGTGTTGATGCTATGATGCCATTACTACTTATTATGGATGATATGTGGGTATGAAGAACAAAAGTTCTGGTTTGATCAAGTAGCAATTGCTTAGAGAATAAAGAGTTCATGTATGTAAGCTTAGTGTTTGATAAAATGCCTCTAACATGCTAATTTGATCAAAACATGAAAAGTTAGAGAAATGAATTGTTGTAACATGTATATATATGTTATTAGAAGTGGTGCGGATAATAGGAATCAAACCCATGCACTTTAGAATCAAAATCATGATTTTCTCAAAGTTGGGTTAAACTAGTTTACATGATTTTTCGAGATTTATGGTCACTCAAATCATGTCTTAGATAATCCATTTGTTGCATGTAATAATTTTGTAAAATAGTATGTAGCATGAGGTATAACATGTCCAAATTTCATTCGGATCGAAGCTATATTGAGTGAGATATGAAAATCGTAAGGTCGCGAAATAAACATGTTAGAAACCGAAAAAAATTGTGAACTGCTGACCCTAAGGACAAATTCGGGGCTAGCTACAGTTTCCAGAAAATTTTGGGCTTTTGGGTTATTATAGTACACTGAATAAGCTTTCCATAGACTCCGGAACGGACTAATTCCGACTTCGGAGCAAGGAGTTGTGACTTTTCAAAGTAGTTGCGTCAAATCTGTCCAACAAATTCGGAGCAGTCCCCCTTGCACGGATTTTCTGGAATTTTGTACTTGGAATTTGAAGATGGTCTATGAACGAAAGTTGTAGCCCCCGAAGTTAGCTTTGCGTGGGCTCAAGAATCGCTCAAAAATGTTTTAAAACGAATTAGTTATGACTGTTTTTGCGAGATATGGTAAAGCTGAGAAAAAAAAATAATAAAATAAAAACTGTTATGTTGGGCATTTTTAAGTTCTGTTTTGGGCTGCCTATGATGTCTAAAATGGGTGGCATATATTTTCTAAATATATTCTCTTATGATGTTTATAGCATATCCAATAGGAGACCCTTATACTTCAAACTAGATTGTGTATGAATGGTGATTAACGAGACACGTGTGATTAGGTTATGTGAAGGTTAATTGCTAGCGTTAATTGTAGCGAGCTTATCGAAAAGCAAGTTTCCTAACCCTAATTTCTTTTGGGTATTTATTAAATCCTTACTAATATTATCGCGGTAAGGTAAGTATTGGACTTGTGTTAGTTATTTATTAGCAAGTTTCTTCGTTGAAAAAAGTCATAAAACTTCAATTATCTTGCAAAACTTATCGATGATTATTCGATTTATAATTTTAATCGCCATATATTTAAATTTCATTTCATTATCGAATCTATTCTAAGTATGTTCCTAGCCTTTGTTTCCGGCTAGTTATTATTGATGAAAAAAGTGATTTAAAACAAATCTTTGAAACTATTAAATGTTTACCAATCCAAATTGCTTTGAGTGCGGTCTCACATGATTACTAAGATGAACAACCCGAATAAATCCGGGCAAAATGGATGTCCGGCAAATAGTCCCATTTCGCTTATGCAAACAAAACTTAATACTTGTGCACAACGTAGGTAAGTGCAATAGGTTTGATCACCCGCAGTACTTGCAGAGACCGTTACGATCTATTGGATTGTTAAACCATCCGATGATTTTGATGAAAAAAATATGTTCGTGGTATTTTACACCCTTAGTATGATATTGAAAATTCTTAAATTTCCATTCTTGATGTTCTATTTAACGCTTGATAATCATTTCAACTTGTTGAGGTTTAGCTATTCAACCGCTTTCACTATTGATGTATGTTTTCAAATTTACGTATATACTTGTTTGGGCAATTCGTGCTCATTCTTGCTTAAACCTTTCGATTAAGGGTGAGAAGGTTGAGGGTTCGGCGAGGACAAGGAAAAAGTCCAAGATGAAGTGATGCTAATGGTTATGTAATAAGTTAATTATTTCGCGTATGTGTAATGTAGCGATAAACGCTAAGACTAAGTTCCATATGTTTTAAGGTTATAAAGACTTGGGATTTTATTTCACTATTTATGTAATGGGTAATATAATATTATTATTATTGTTAAAGTTTACTTAGATAGATGATGTTGTATGTTGTATAAATGAGCACCAAGTCTTGTAGTCGATGTTACACGGATTTAGGGCGTTACAGTGTGCGTGGAATCATGGACCTCTATTCGCACGTAGTTGGATGGTACGATGAAAGTCAAGTGCCCAGATATAAGTCTTATAAATTTGAATTTAGAAATTTGGTTGACGGTATTTTTGGAGTATCGTGTATAGTCACCGAATGTGTATGAATGGTAAATCGCAGAATCGATGTCCATGTTTGAAGTGTAAGAATATAAATTATATGGACGAGAGACATGGTAAACTATCATTTACTTGTTTACGGGTTCATGAGAAATTACGAAGAATCTTTTGTGGACACATGGGTAGAGAAGAGATGGTGGCATCACACAAGTACACAATTAGGGCGGTAGTACTCATCGTTATGAATGAAATGGTTCATGTTATTGCAGTGCCAGATTTTGATTGGGAGCAAGGTAGAGAGCAACCTATGAATTCTGATGCTAAAGACTTCTTTAAGTTGTTAGACGAGGGTAGCAAGCCATTGTGGCATGGTTGCGCCAAACACACTACATTGTCTGCAGTGGCGACATTACTTAATATCAAGGCTGATCACAACATGAGTCATGAGTGTTTTGAGTCGCTCTTGAAGGCCATTAAGATTATGTTGCCTAACGGTGAGAAATTACCTAGTAACTATTACTTTTGTAAGAAAATGATGAAGAAGTTAGGTCTTGGATACCAAAAGATCGATGCATGTCCCAACGATTGCATATTGTTTTATAAGGAAAATGAACAGGATGATGAGGTGTACGCGTTTTGCGATTCATGATCGGTTTAGGCCTAATAAAGAGGGTGTGACTACAAAAAATCAAGTATACCGTTTAAGATTCTAAGGTATTTTCCAATAACACATCGGCTAAAAATATTGTACATGTCTTCAAGAACAGCTGAACATATGAGTTGGCATGCGAAATCTCCAGCTAAAGATGGAGAACTAAATCATTCCGCAGATGGGCAGGCTTGGAAAGATTTCAACTTAGCACATCCTGGATTGTCATTGGAACCTAGAAATGTGAGGCTTGGATTGTCAACCAATGGTTTCAATCCGTTTGGCCACTCAGCTGTTCCGTACTCATGTTGGTCTGTGATTGTTACTCCGTACAACTTGCCTCCTTGGATGTGTATGAAATAGCCATACTTGTTTCTTTCACTCGTGGTTCCTGGTCCTAAGAGTCCTGGAAAGAACTTAGATGTTTACTTGAGACCTCTTATAGATGAGTTGAAGGTATTGTAGGAGGATGGAGTACAGATTTGGGATGTTGCAACAAAAAAAAATTTCAACCTTAGGGCAGCGGTTATGTGGACTATAAGTGACTTCCCAGCTTATGGTATGTTAGCTGGATGGAGTACACATGGGAAGTTGGCTTATCCGTATTGTATGGAGCATACAAAGTCGTTTAATCTATCAAAAGGTTGAAAGCCTTGTTGGTTTGACTGTCATCGTCGGTTCTTACCGGTAGATCACACGTTTCAAAGAAATAGAGAACACTTCAGAAAGGAAAAGTAGATAATGATATGCACGCACTGCGCGATTGTGGGAACGAGCGGAGATGCGAGATCGTGTAATGAGATTTCGGTTATCCCATTTGGTAAGGTTGATGCCACAAACATAATCAATGGGTTTGGTGAATCTCATAACCGGGTTCGAAGAAGCATCTTTTGGGAACCGCCTTATTGGTCTACAAATTTGATTCGCTCGTAATCTAGATGTGATGCATATTGAGAAGAATGTGCTTGACAATGTGTTTAACAACTTGTGATGAATGTTACGGAAGACAAAAGATAACGATAAAGGCACGTTTGGACATAAAAGATATTTGTAAGGCGTCTGGATTAGAACTTTATGAATCTCCTAATGTTAAGATTGTCAAACCGCATCAAGGTACACATTGTCCAAAAAAGTTGAAGATGTGTGCACATGGGTTAAGTCTCCTCGAAACTACCGGATGGATATGTGTCAAACATTGCAAGGTGTATTACGGTGGGAAATTGCAAGGATGAAGATTCATGACATCATGTGTGTTCATGGAGAGACTCATGCCTATAGCATTTCGGGATCTGCTTGATAAACCAATATGGGATGCTTTGACGGATCTTAGTCGTTTCTTCAAAGACTTTTGTTCAAAATCATTGAATGAGAAGGACATGTTTGTACTTGAGAAGAACATCATAGAGATCACGTGTAAACTGGAAAAAATATTCCCACCTGGTTTTTTTGACTCCATTGAGCATTTGCAAATCCATCTTCCCTATGAAGCTCGTGTTGGGGATCCAGTTCAATATAGATGGATGTACCCTTTCAAGAGGGTGATGGGAAACCTTAAGAGGAAGGTGAAGAATAGAGCTTATGTCGAGGGGTCGATATGCGAGGCATACAGTTTTGATGAGATATCTACGTTTGTCTCAGACTATTTTCTGGACGAAGTCTTGACAAAGGCCAATCGAGTATCGAGACATGATGATGGGGGAAATGTTGAACTAAATGGTAGGCTTTGACTGAATGATCAACGATTCTGGCTAATGTACAAGTCCTAGCTATGGGACTAGACAGGGACCAAGTCAGCCGCAATGGTTACAAAATAAATGGTTGTGAATTTCACACAAAGGCATATGGGCGCGATAAAAGAACAACAAACTCTGGAGTGTGTGTCCAAGGAGATTGTTACAATGAGCTTGGTAGTGCCTTTTATGGAGAGTTGGAGGAAATCATAGAGTTGTCGTACAAGGGAACGCACGGGGGTCATATTCACTTGTTCAAGTGCTGTTGGTTTGATTCAGAAAAAGGGATACGTGTTGACAGACATGGAATCGTCGATATTGACCTCCATAGGTCTGCGTACTCCAACAAACCGTTTGTTTTACTAACTCAAAAAGTACAAGTATACTACACTCCTAGTCCTGTTAGGAAAAGGGATAGACCGCCTACAGATTGGCAAGTTGTAATTCATACTCCCACGCGTAGTCGTGTAGAATTAGTTGATGGGGAGATTTACCAAGAGCAGATGCTTCATAGTCAAATTATAATAAATGTGGAGGACGAAAATGAAGTAATCCAGTTAGATGGTGGAGATGAACCACATGAATTAGATCCTGAGTCAATACTTGTGTCAGATGACATTGATACTGAGGAGGAAGAGTTATTGACTGAATCTGACACTGAATCTGAAGCAGATGATGGTTATGAATCTACAACACGTATACAAGATGATTCTGAATCAGACATTGACACTTGAACAAATGAGGGAATCACATTTATTATTGATTTTTCTCTCACAATTTTAAGCTATTTGTCTACTATATTGTTGTAATTAAAGCATTTCATCAATTTATGATACATTACCATTGTTATTGTTCTTCTGATGTTCTTTTGTAGAAGAGGTTCTACCTTGTTATTCTTATATTAGTTTTGTTTAAAAAGTGAATGTATATTTGTTTGGAGTTGGGTGCAGTTCACTTTATATGGGATTTCAAGTTTCACACTTGGATCCTTCTGCTTTTCTTAATGGACTGTCATTTTATATTCATATATATACATGTTTAAATCACTGTCATGTTTATGTACTAAACTATTTAAATGCAACTTTTTTTTATTGTCATTTTATATTCATATATATACATGTTTATATCAATGTCATGTTTATTGTCATATATACATGTAATCAAATATGACTCATAATAACATCTTGAAATTTGTAATATACAGATGGCTTCTGAAGCTGCGTAGAAAAAGTGCGGCTTGGGTAGGGGGCCTAATCATGTGCCCAAGGCCCCTACTAATCTGGATGATCGGATTCTTATTCAGATTAAGCCCTCCTCAAAGATATACGTCGTCCGCATATATCAATTTTATATAAGCATTTAAGATTCCATTTATCGTATATTGGTAATGTTTTGATTGATATTATATTGGTTTGTGTCTTGGGTGCCTAGAAATGTCCATATATGCATGCAAAAAGTCGTGCATGTGGCTAGTCCATATTGTAGGGAGACTCTGCGAATTTTTTTAAGTATTATATAAGTATAAGTTTGAAAAATGTTCATAAGTATTATAACTTAGATGTAAATTGATTTAATATATGCTAATTGATGTTGTATATTATAGTGATTTTTCGGATAATAAAATCGTCAAGTGCATATCATAATCGTGTTTTCTGAAATTGGCTTCTGTTTGTGATTACGTGGTGAGCACACCTATCACCCATAAGGATGCTGTTTGGGCAAAATTTCAGGTATGTTTTTTTTAATTATGACAAATAATATTAATATAATATTCAAAGGATAATTATTTAGTAATGTTATTATTGTTGTTTTATTTGCAGAAAAGGTATAGATGGGAGGACGCCAAGTGGCTTCAAAGGATTCGGACATTATTACAAGCGGAAGTGCTTGGTCCGCACTAAGGACAACTTGAATAAAGAACGACAAAAAGCCATTCACAATGCCGAGATCGACCATCCAGGGCCGGGGAGAGGATTATATGCATGAGCATAGCCTGGTGGTGCACCCAAATTATATGGGTGAGATGTGTGCCCAATGGAGAGCCGAGAGAATTTGGTGAAAAGACGCGAAAGATCGCCGCAACAACAGAGCCTCGGGTGTATCCGATGGCGAAAAGGCTAAAAGGAACATCTGGGCGGCGGTGTTTCACGGTGCGACGTATCACTACCAAGTGCGTATTTACAAGTTTTAATATGTTTACAATCATGAATTGTAGAAAATATATCCCATTTTACTTAGTAATATTTTGTTATTTTTGTATAGGAGTCTCAGGTCTCAAGGTCACCTATCCATTGGGTTTGGATGTGTATGCGTGTACACCGTGATGGTTTGCCCTCAAAGCTATCCGGATAAGCGGTAATAAATTTTAACAACTTGATCTTTAATGCTTACGTAATTAATTTATTTTAACTATTTAATTGTTAACATGATGATAGGACACTTATAAGCGTTTATTGAATGAGCGTTATCCCAAGGCACTCCACGTCCGCTCATCGATCAAGAGTTGTGGGAGAGGCGTCTGTTGTAGAAGAAGAACTACATTAAAGGTCAAGGACAATGACGGCGCCCATCCTTCGCTGGCTCAGTTTGCTTCTTCTACCCAGATCTACACAATCATTGAGCCATCCAAATTGCTCATACTCCAAATTGACCGTGAGAGAGCTATATGTCGAGATCGCGATCTTCCTAAGATCTTGGGTGGACATCTGGGGCTCTGAAATCTTGAGGAGTTAAATTTGAAGAGCGATGAGTGCAATGACATCACAACACGGGGATGACGACGAGGTATAAAATCAATTTGTTGTATATATTGTCGTAATATACCAATATTAACATAGTTAGTATATATTTGTAACTTGTTTTATTATTTTGTTAATTACAGGGTGATCAAGGAGGCGGTGATGCTTAACGTACCTGCTTTAGATTAGTTTTGTAGTTATAGTATAAGCTTGTACTTGTATATTCATTCTTTGGATGTTTGTATGTTACTTAAACAAGTTTTGAAATGTTATTATATTTATTCAAATCATATTGGTTTTTAAAGATTTATATACTAGTTTGGTGTATGTGTTAGTGGACGATAGATGTTTATATTGTTGTGTATGCTGTTGTTGGGTATGTGTGTTGGGATAAAGCAGATACAAAATAGGTACAGGTTTTTGGGAAATATGCAAAACAAAGAAAATCGCTTTTTATTTTTCCATATCGATGACCGCGATGCGTCGATTGATAGTTATTAATGTTGCTAAATATTTGTGGGTATCGGCCGACCGCGACGCGGTCGTCGATCTCTGTCACCGCCACGTGGACCACGTCGCCTTTGGTATTCGACCATGCCGACTTCGACTTAGCCACCGGATTTGTCATTTCGGTCTCTCGTATCATTATCGGTCAGATGTGTTTCGGGTCACTAATAGTTGTCGCTGATGTGCATCCCAATGACCAGGAATTTTGGCGACGATTATCGTAATGACCGCATGCGGTCATTATAAGCGATCGATGATAAACCTTTTTCTTGTAGTGAGTAGATCATAAAATCTACTATCTTCTATGATTTAAAAGATTTATCACAAATTTTATCACGAGACTCGACAATAAATAATCCACATCATCCCCTTTTACGACCAAGGATATTCATTAGTATCACAACCACAAATTATCCATGCTACTACGGGCCAAGGATATTCGTGTATTCATCAATGGTCATGATCATGCCAACAATCGTGTCCATCAATGCACTACGGGCCAATGAGGAGTTTTACCACATCATTTATAACATTACGGTTAAGCGATTATACGAGATAATCCTCGGTCATAATCATACCAAGTCCATCTATGCACTACAGGCCACAGATGACTTTCAACATAATATAAACATGAGGATGATGATAATGACACAATAATTCAATAAAACAAGTTCAAGAATTAATTTATCTAGGAACCAATAACGTCCAAATTGTCAACATGATACTGCTTTGTGGTGTAAAATTCAAGAATGCTCAGAAGAATATTTCCATGAAAAGATACTGGATGAAGCGCAAATATCAAAGATATTCCACTAATTTCATGGAGTATAAAAGCCAAAACTTTAACCAACTGAGTATAATAAAGAATGGAATAACAAAAGAAATCACCAGGCATGCGATAGATCGCACAGACGGGTTATTCCAATAGAATAATAAATAACGGAACCAGGTCATGCGTAAACGCAAAGACAGGATTTTCCAACAGAATAATAAATAATGGAACCAGGTCATGCGTAAATGCACATACAGGATGTTCCAACAGAATAATAAAGAATGGAATAACAGAAGAATTTCCCTCTCCTCCCTCTTCTTCTGTTCTCCCTCATTTTCTTTTCGTCTACTGAAGGAACGACTGCCTGAGTCTGATATATATTGTTCGCAAAAAACAAACGCGCCAATTTTTTACCCCAATTTTTGGGACGGAAATTCATGTTAGCGGCCGCTTTCGGTAATCAATGATGTGTCATTGATATAAACTAGCGACTAGAATCAATTACGGTCGCAGATGATTTATCGCTATTACTAATATCGGCGAATCAAATGCTGCGATCATTTGAAATGTTTGGTCATGAGATAGAGATTTTTCTTGCAAAGGTGTTTGCCACGGACCAAAGATAACTTTCACCATAATATAAGTATGAAGATGATGACAATGATATAAATAATCAGTCAAGTGAGATCAAGGATAAATATTAGAGATTTATAATTTAATTTATCCAGGAGTTCAAGAATGTCCAAATTGTCAACATGATCACCAATTGTGGAGTAAAATTCAAGAATGATATTTAAGATTCAAATTTCAAAAATAATTTGGACAAAGAAAAAAAACTAAATTTTGTCGTGAATAGTACCCCAAATGAATAGTACCCCGAATATATGAATAATACTCCGATATGAATAGTACCTTGGATGAATAGTATCCTGACATAAATAGTACCCCGACATGAAAATATTAAAATTTAATAAGAAAGTTCAGACTAATATTCTAGTGAAATGATATTAGATGAATCACAAACTATTAAGGATATTCTACTAATTTCAGGGATTTTCACCATTTAATAATAAGGTTATGGAAACAAACAATAATTTTGTACCATAAATGAATTAAAGTTTGAAATAAAACGATATCCCTTGAAGTTCATCATCCTCATGTTTATATTTTGTTGAAAGTCATCTTGGCTTGTAGTGCATAGATGGACTTGGTATGATTATGACCAGGGATTATTCGGTATAATCATGACCGTAATGTTACAAATGATGTGGAAAAAGTCCTCATTGGCCCGTAGTGCATTGATGGACAGTTTTTGGTATGATTATGGCTATGGATTCTCTTCGGTCAAGGGAGCAAAGATGAATTGTTTTATGGCATGATCAGGACCATTGATGAAAACACGATTATCTTTGTCCCGTAGTGCATGGATAATTCATGGTCGTGATACTAAATAATATCCTTGGCCTATAGTGCAGGGATGATTTGATGATGTGGATTATTTATTAAGCTGAGTCTCAGCGATAAAAGTGATGAAAAACCTTTTTAAATCATAAAAGATAGTAGATTTTATTCTCTACTTGACTCGAGCCATTGAAGATTACGATCGTACCATTCAATACCATCGTGAAAAAGCAAACGTGGTAGTTGACTAATTGAGTAGAAGATCGTATGCATTTACGAGTGCGAATATATGAACCCACGTGAAGATAACGAATATACGATTAGAATCAACTTTAATCGATAAAGTTAAAGCCGCTCAAGCTACATACTCAGAGCTGATGAATGTGAAGAAGAAGGTTTAAGAAAGCGTTATCTTAACCCTCAATTGAATTGGCCCATTTGAAATCCTCGATCAAGTAGGAACTGTAGCTTATAGACTCGTTTTACTGCCAAGTATGTCACGTGTTCATAACATTTTTTCACGTATCGATATTACGTAAATATGTGGACGACCCGAACCACATTATTGATTTAGAACCGAACGAGATAGCGGATGATTTAACGTATGAAGATGTACCTGTTAAAATCCTGGAATGTATTCAATACTCAAAGGTTATACCTCAAGAATTAGAATCGGACGAAGTGTTCTCATCTGTTCGGCATACAAGGTACGTACGTAAATTTCGAGGGCGAAATTTCATAAGGAGGGGAGATTGTAAAATCCCAAATTTTACGAATAAAGATTTAAATTTCTCGAATTTTTTTTTTTTGAATATTATGGTGTGGATTTAATATAATGTTATAGTTGTGGGTAATATTTATAAATTTTGCAAACTATGCAAGTTGTTATATTATTCGATTGGTCGGAGAATATTCTTTGTGTCGGGGAATATTCGTACGACGGCACAATCATTGGTGGACCCACAACAGAATTATTGTCGGATTGAGAAAACGACAAAAATATTTTTATGAAAATAACGGCGAAAGTTTTACCGAATAATCTTTGTTGAAATACTTTCAGTAGTAGTAAAGTACGATGTCTACGCTGTAGTTCGCATAAGAGCACACCAGTATTGATTATTGATGCTTATGTGAGAAGTCACCGCTTTTGTTCAATTATTGCTACAAAGAGTTCTTTGCGTAGTATCTCACGTTATTTGATTTAATTATTGTTGATTGTTATATATATATATATATATATATATATATATATATAATTTTGTTTTATTAGTATTATTAATGTAATAAAACAGAAAAACATTTATATAAAACAAAATACTTTTATAAAGTTATTCATTTTATTAGGCTAATAGTAAAATCTTTTTATATAAAATAGAATATTTTTATAAAGTTATCTGTTTTATTATATAATTATTAGATTATATTATATTTTACTATGCATAGTATTTGCATAGTGCCTGCATAGTGTTTGTATAGTAAAATCTTTTTAAAAGTTATTCATTTTATTAGATTATAAATAGAATATATTATATTTTATTGTAAACCAATCTGGACCGTCCGTTTAAAGTAAATCGATCTGGACCGTTCATGGATTGGTTACTATTCAGTCCATTCTTCTATAAATAGAAGCTTATTCCTTCATTATTTATTACAAATTTACTAAAACTCTAGAGAGAGAAACTGTAGATAGAATTATTCTTTTATAATCTTGAGCGTATTTCTCTAGCGTTTAAGAAAGTTTTGAGCGTAGTGCAAGTTTCTTCAAGTATATCCCCGCCCTACCATCGGAGTACTTTTCTTTATAAGGTAAGGGATATTATTTGTTGTACCTGTATGGGGTATTATTTTTTTCATATTCATGAAGAGAAATTCTGTTATTCCATTCTTTATTATTCTATTGGAATAACCTGTATACGCGGTCTACCCTATACTTGGTGAAATTCTCCTGTTATTTCATTATTTATTATTCTGCTGGAATAACCTGTCTATGCGAAGTACCGCATATATAGTGAAATTCTGTTGTTATTCCATTCTTTTTTATTCTCATTAGAATATCACATGCATGCGGCTTTTACGCCGGACTGGGTTCCGCCTCTTTATTATTCTCATTGGAATATCCTCGTCATGCATTTTACGCCGGACTGGTTCCGTTATTTATTATTACTGTTGGAATAACTCGTCTACGCTGAGTACCACATGCATGGTGATTTACATTGTTATTCCATTCTTTATTATTTTGTTGGAATATCCTCGCCGATTGTGTATTACGCGACGACCGGTTCCGTTATTTATTATTCATTGGAATAACTCCTTTTGTCGCGGTTTATCGCATGCCTTGTGATTTCTTTTGTTATTCAATTCTTTATTATAATCAGTTGATTAAAGTTTTGACTTCTATACTCCATGAAATTAGTGGAATATCCTTGATATTTGCGCTTCATCCAGTATCTTTTCATGGAAATATTCTTTTGAGCATTCTTGAATTTTACTCTACAAAGAAGTATCATGTTGACAATTTGGACGTTATTAGTTCCTGAATAATTTAATTCTTGAACTTGTTTTTATTGAATTCTTATATCATTGTTATCATCCTCATGTTTATATTTTGTTGAAAGTCATCTCATGGCACGTGAAGGCATAGATGGACTTGGTATGATTATGACTAGGGATTATTCGGTATAATCATGACCGTAATGTTACAAATGATGTGGAAAAAGTCCTCATTGGCCCGTAGTGCATTGATGAACAGGTTTTGGTATGATTATGGCTATGGATTCTCTTCGGCCAAGGGAGCAAAGATGAATTATTTTATGGCATGATCAGGACTGTTGATGAAAACACGATTATCTTTGGCCCGTAGTGCATGGATAATTCGTGGTCGTGATACTAAATAATATCCTTGGTTTGTAGTGTAGGGATGATTTGATAATGTGGATTATTTATTAAGCTGAGTTTCAGCGATAAAAGTGATGAAAAACCTTTTTAAATCATAAAAGATAGTAGATTTTATTCTCTACTTGACTCTTTTAATGGATTGCTTGTTCCGCTGTAGTTAAACTTGACGTCTATTGTATTTTATCAGTTTAACATTTTTGAATACTAATGATAATTTATTCTGCATTATCTTAGTCATAATATTTCTTACTGGGCTAGTTGAGCTCACCCTTTCTTTCACTGTTCTCTTCAGAAATGAGAACGTAGCTGGGACTAGTCGGGAAAGAGAGTGATGGTCCGAGATGATAGTATTAGTAGTCCTCACTATTCTGTTAAATAGTGTGACAATAAATGTAATGAGGACTTATTCTGAGAGTGGATATTGTCTAGAATACAATATTTGTATTAAAACTCACAACTCTCTTGTTGTATATTAAAGATTGTATTTGTATTCTATACCATGTATTTGGCGACTCAGAATAGGTGATGTATACCTATTTTGGGGGCGTCACAATATGAAAATGCAAATGGATTTTCACCCGTCATGCGGTAATCCGCGTAGACAGATCATTTCCAAAACTTAATAAAGAATGAATACGAAGGTTTATTCACCAGACACGTGGTAATCCGCGTAGACGGATTATTCTCACAGATTAATTAGGAATACAATGACAACCCTTACGAATATTGAAAGAAAATAACATCCTTTAGTATGAAATTAAATGTGACAGGTATAACGAAGATTATCATGAGAAAATCTTGCACTCTTAGCTACACTCAAAGTATTCTTATACAAGAGAGAAATACGCACAATATTATAGAAAAAGAATTCTCTGATTCTGGTGTGATTTTCATTTCTTAACAAAGAAACCTATTTATAGAAAAATGGACTGAATAAAAACTAATTAACGAACAGTTCAGATTAATTTACTATTAAAACGAACGGTCCATATTGATTTACTATTAAAACTTCAACTTACGGTCCATATTGATTTACTATTAAAACTTCAACGGACGTTCTATATTGATTTACTATTGAAACTTTAACCGACGGTCTGAAAAATTAGCACGTCCCCCTATGAAATAATAAGTCAAACTTACAACAAACGCCTCATGACAAACCCCTCTATTTATATCAAAAATTGAATATATAATTACCACAACACATTTTTAATCTTTCAACAATTATTCATCATTAATATTATAACTTACAATATTGACAACCAAATCGGTCCCAGGAAAGAGAGGGCTTTCCGATAAGAATTTCTCCTTGCTGGCACCCAATTAAATAACCTAAGCCCTTTCCTCGACAGAACTTTCTAGACATTATCAATAATTCTAATAATAATATGAGTAACTGTATCGTGTCAATTATTAATTTAATAATATAAAATATTATGCGAGATATTATTCTTTGTAATAATTATTGAATCAATAATATGAAATATTATCGTGAAAACTCACCATGTGATAATTATTGAATGAAATAGTGAGTGATTTCTAACGTAAGAATCAATAATCAAAGATACGTCTGTAATATCTGCGCCATTTTTTGCAATAACGCAGATATTCTTTGTACTTTTATAATTGGGTATTTCAGCAGTTTAATGAAATAAAAGTTTTGTCGTTATTTGCATAAAAAGGTTATTTACATCGGTTTCTATATCGACAATTATTCAGTTATGAGGTCCACTATGATTGCGCCATCGTATCGTAATAATATTCCTTGAAAAAGAATATTTCCCAAACGAATATATTAAAATAAAACAAATATTTTATGACACTTGTTTACTTTTAAAAATTTGCACATATCACCCATAACTATATCATTTATTAAATTATCGCCTTACTTTTTAGAATAATATTTAGAGAAAATTAAATTTTTATTCATAAAAAATTGGGGTCTTACAATTTTATTATCATTGAAAAAGGATGGAGTAACAGTTTTGACTTTTGCATGACTAATGTATTTATGAGTAGACTTGTTCTAAAATAAATTTAGAGAACAATCGTAAGACCTAACTTTTTATGAATAAAGATTTAATTTTCTAAATATTATTCTAAATAAGAAGTGAAAATTTAATAAATGCTATATATACGAATGATATGTGCAAATTTTACAAAGTAAGTTAAGTCATCATAAAATATTCGCTTTGTTCAGAATATTCGTTGGTCGGGGAATATTCTTTTATCGGGGAATATTCGACGACTTGCCAAAATCATCAAGAATCTCACAAATGTATCAACCGTTGGATATAGAAAGTGACAGAAATATCGTTTTTATATAAATAATGACAAAACTTTTACCGTTAAACTATTAAAATATCCAGTGATAAAAGTACATTAATACACGTTATTCCACAGTAGCACTGATCAATATTACATAATATCTCTGATTATTGATTCTTACGTAAAAAGTCACTCAATGTTCAATAATTGCCACAGTAGTTGCTGCATAATATTTTATATTATTAAATCAATAATTGACACGACACAGTTACTCATATTATTATTTTCATTATTGACAATGTTTAGAAAGTTCTGTCGAGGAAAGGAGTTAGGATTATTTAATTGCTCGCCAGTAAGGAGAAATCCTTTTCGGAAAGCCCCCTCTTTCTTGGGAACGATCTGGTTATAATATTAATGATGAATAATAATTGTTGAAAGATTAAAAATGTGTTGATTGAAGATAAGTGATTTGTGGTAAATATTTATTCAAATTTTGATATAAATAGAGGGGTTTGTCATGAGGCATTTGTTGTAAGTTTTGTTGAAAGAATGCATATTTTGATTTGATGTTTAAAGCAAATGCTCATGATTATATGTAAAGTCCTTCAAGGAATATATGTACAAGGACTTAGTGATAGATCAAAATTGTTAGGTTGATCTTAGCTTTTAATGTTCATCATTCTATAAACGAATGTATAGATAAAGAGATCAAAGATGTTAGGTTGATCTATGACTTGAAAGAAATAGATAGGCCTTGAAAAGAATCGCAGTCTATCAAGCTGATTAACAGAATGTAAAAGCTAAGGCAGGATCGTAGAGCTTAGAAGATCGTAGTGTATCTACCTTGAAGGGCCTCTCCAGGAATCGTAGAGCTTATTAACTTGCAATTATTATTAACCCTTTAATAATAATATTATTAATCCTTTAATACTATTTTAATCATCTAATATTAACAATATTTTAATCATCATCTAATATTATTAATCACTTAATAATATTTTAATTTAACTTTAATTTAATATTATTAATCATTTAATAATATTTTAATTTAATTTAAATCTAATATTATTAATCATTTAATAATATTTAATCATCATCTAATATTACTAATCACTTAATAATATTTTAATTTAACTTTAATATAATATTATTAATCATTTAATAATATTTTAATCATCATCTAATATTATTAATCACATAATAATATTTTAATTTAACTTTAATATAATATTATTAATTATTTAATAATATTTTAATTTAACTTTAATCTAAATAATTTTGATTACTTAATAATATTTTAATATAATATTATTAATCTTTTAATAATCTTTTAATTATTTATCATACTTATAAACAATTTAATTAATTGTTTATCCTTTACAATAACATTTACTTAACAAACCTAAAATGTCATAAATATAATATTTTATTAAAAATAACCAAACTACCCTCTAAAAATCTAGTTTTCTCATATCAAGGGTCTTTGGTCCAAAAAATTACATTTTTACCCTTTTTAACATTACATAACTTAATTTATCCATTAATTCACAACTCAAACAATTACATAAATAATATCAAAACAGATCTGAAAATTTTACTTTTTTGGAAACTAACATAATATGGTTCCCTTATGAACATATAATTTTTTCTGGAATTTTTCAATTTCATTTACTATTTTTAAATGGTTAAAACAGTCTAAAATTGCAACAATTATCATAAATCATCCTTTTTTCCAAAAATTCTGAAATTTACAAGGTTATTCACTGATGTATACATCTACTTCCAATAAACATTTTACAATTTTTGGAGTTACCAAGAAAGAGTTATTCATGTTTTAATTTAAAATATCTTTTGTCGTAACATTCATATCTTGAGTTCTACACATCCAAAAATCTCCATCTTTTTACTGGAGTCAGTTACCCCATCATATTATCACCCCAAATTTTTTCAGAATTTTTAGAACAAAAAATTTAGACGAAACTGCCCATTCTAAAAAACTGCTCAAAATAGTTCTATTTTTTTTGTTTTAAAATCTGGACAGCTTTTTCAAAAGAGTCACCAAAGCTTGTAAAATAAACATATTTGAGTGCTACCACTTAGGTTTAAAAGCTAAGACGGTATTTGATTGCATCTTAATGAATTTTAACAGCCCACCTCTTAATACATTTTATCCGTCCACATTTTTATATTAAGAGTTCCTTTGAATAGTTAAGATACAATTATGAGTTTAAACTATTCAGAGGACCCTTTAATACAAAATATGGGTTATTAAAATACATTAAGAGGTGAGTTGTTTAGATGCATTAAGATTCAATCAAACTAACACCCCTCTTTGACGGATCATGAATATGAGGTGTAGATTTAAAAAAATGTAACATTTCAAAGTGAATAAAAAAGTTTTAGGGTTTTTATTCCTTAAAAAAAACTAGTTTCCTTTCCTTACCTTTGATCACACCTTTAACACATAAAAATGTTAGATCTATAGATGAAACACTCAAATAACATGTAGATCAAGAGTTTTTTGGGTTCAAGATCACAAACTCATGATTTTAACAAAAGAAATTAAATAAAGTTTGAAGTTTTTATACCTTTTATTTTCTTCCTCTTTTTATCTTCTTCTTCTTCTTTCATCCATGGCATCATTTTTCTCTATCTTCCTCTCTATTTGGTCGGGTGGGAGTGGAAAAATGGGAGAAACTCTTGCTTTGTTTTCCATGTGTTAAATTATCTCTCTTAATCAACTTTAGATTGCTTGTAAGCTTGAACAAATGATGAGGCAAAGTATTAGTGTGACACCTAAGGAATAGGTGCCCAACTTTGACAAATTTGATATAGGAGTTGATTTTAGTCACATGCATATACTTCCCCTCACCTTTTTGCCGTGCATTCCCCCCTTAATTTGTCCAAGTTTTGATTTATTTATTTATTTTCATTTATTTACTTATTCAATTACCAAGAAGACCCTTATAAATTGGGCCAAAACTTGGGCCAATTAAATTATTATTTGGGCTTTCTAATTTAATTATTTGGGGCATGCACATTAGGTTAGGTCCAACACATAATTTTATCTTACCCTAATTATTTAATTAGAGTTTCTATTTCACTCATTTTAAAATTCAAATAAATGCTCATATAGATTTAATCATATAACCTAATTATGTTTTCTTTAATTAGATTAATATAAATAATTAGTTGAAATATATAAAATAAATCTCTTAGGGTTTGTTTACTAGTAAAAAATTTAAATACTAGAAATCTTAATAACTATAACCCTTAGGTTATTTAATTTTCATTCCTAATATATAAAATTACTTTACAATAATTTAGTAAATTGAGATAATATAATAAATCTCTTAGATTAGATCACTAGTATATAATTAAAATACTAGGACCACTAAATAATGATAACCCTTTAGGTTATTTAATTCCAATACCTAATTTATAACATTATGCTATAAAGCTTTCTTTAATTCTCTTTATATAAAGAATAAATCTATATACATATTTAAAACATATGTATTTACTTAATCTTACACATGTCCCACATAAGTCATCATTGAAGGGTTTCAACACATAAAACGCAGAGAAATAGAACAATTTAAAGCAATTACGAAACCCAAAACAGGATCCATGCGAAAATCAAATTAATTCAGTGGTTAGAAATTTATACCAATTATTGAAGCTAGAATTGATGCGATCGAATCTTTAACGCAATCCAAATGAATCAAGGCTTTCTACAAGATCCACACGAATTCCCATGAATTGTCGTACGATCTCTGCAATAAAAGGAACTATGATCTTAGCCACCAAGGATGAGGATTTTTGAAACTGTTTCTCTCTAGTCTCTCTCTAAGAGCGGTTAGGGTTTTGGTTAGTGATAATAATACCTAAATGGCTGCTATATATAATATATATAGCAGTTAAAAGGAATTAATCAAAAACCTAATTTCATAAAATTCAACTTTATATATATATATATATATATCTTAATTAAGTCTTACTTAATTAATATACCTATATATAACATATCCTATTAATTTAAATTCGTAATTTAATTAAATAATATCAATCATATTGACATATTTAAATCTTTACAATTTAAATTAATTCCCTTTTAATTATACGTTCTATGTGTGTGACCCTATAAGTTATTATTACGTTGGCAACAATTTTAAAATCATATTATAAAATTATAAACAGTGAGCGGCATCTAGTAATGCATCATTGCTACCCAAGTAATAATAAGATCGATGATTCGATGCAACCTTTTCGTGACCAATGTTTCAATGTAATTTAATCCTTTTAACCTTAATATCCTAGATTAAACTCGAGTCATGGAATGTGTCATACTCTTCATAATTTAATCTAATTTTTTCTTGATCAATGAGTAGACTATATGAAACAAATCACTATTTGAGCATGACCATGCATTTCATAGTCCTACTCAATCAAGAGGCCTATTAATATCACCCCTAATACATAGGAGGGTTAAATTCCATCTAGATCACTCATATTCCTCACACGATTCATGATGTACCCAACAATCACCTTTATAGTCCACCCTATTAAAGGTGACCTTTGATGATATCAAAGCACATAAATTCCCGTGTAGTAATTTAGTGATTTCAGGTTGGAGGATCATTACATCATTGTCACTATGAGAATCCCTAATGACACTTCTGTGACGCCCCCAAAATAGGTATACATCACCCATTCTGAGTTGTCAATACATGGTACAGAAACAACTACAACTTTATTATTACAACAAGAAACTGTGAGTTTAAATACAAATATTATCTTCTGACAATATCTATACTCAAATAAATCCTCATCACATTTATTGATACATTATTTTACAAAATGGTGAGGACTACTAAACAACTCTCTCTAGAACCTTCATTCCATACCCCGACTAAGTAATCGCTATATTCTCGCCTCCCGAGAAAAAATGGAACAAAAAGGAAAAGGGTGAGCTCAACTAGCCCAAGAAAGAATATTATGACTAAGATAATATACAACAAATTATCGTTAGTCTTCAACAGGAAAAATCTAATAGAATACAATAGACAACAAATTTTAAATCAATATTCGCAGCCGAAAAATAATAATTCATTAGAAGAGTTAAGTAGAGAATGCAAACTACTATCTTCTATGTATGAATTTAAAAGTTCATCGCTCATCTTTTATCCTCAGTAACATCAATCAATATACATCTGAATCAAATATTCATCTTTGCACTACAGTGCCAAAGATATTCATCGATTAATCATGTTCATCTAAACACTGCTCATCTTTGCACTACTACCAAAGATATTCTTCAGAATCATTCATCTTTGCACTACATAAAGCCAAAGATATTCAATAATATCATCATTTAAGACCGAGGATGATGAAAAATATTTTTAAAGAAACGAATCCAAAGAAACAAAATGACAAGGATTAAGGATTAAGGATTCGTACTTTGTTTTATCCATGTCCAAAAATACCTCAAAAATAATCACAAAGGTGTAAAATTCAAGAATGATCAAAACATGGATACAATCAAAGCTAGTATCCGTAATAGATATTTTGGACAAAGAGAAGAAATTTCATTTTTCTGAATAGTCTCAGATATCGTGAATAGTGCCGATATCGTGAATAGTAACTCCGACACCAAAAGATAGAAATTCCACAAAAAACATCTTCACGCTTCATTAATTGTACTCGTGAATAAGTAACTCGTGAATAGTAACTCATGAATAAGACTCGTGAATAGTAATTCATGAATAGTAACCCTAAATGAAAAAAAATTCCAAATTTGATAAAAAGTTCCAACCAATATTTCAAAGATAATGATATTGAAGAAATAATATCATTTGAGAAGAAAATAACATCCCTTACCTCGAAAGATTAGTACTTCTAAATTGGAATACCGGGTATAGTCTTTGAAGGAACTTGCACCGCCTAACAATACTCAAAGTATACTCAAAATACTCACAAGAATACGCTCGATAATATAGAGAGAAAAACTTCAGGTTTACGGTGTGATTTTCAATTCTAACCTAAGCACCCTATTTATAGGAAAATGCTTAGAACAACACCAAAATGTAAAATTTAATATAATATTAATATATATATTAAGATTTCTACGCCCACCTTCCTAGATCTGATCTCAGCTCATTATGCACATGTTGTAGCCCACAAAACAAACAAAAACGTTTTTATTATTTAAAATATTTTAAACTTCCAAAATCAATTATTTTGAGCTTGAACTTTAATAATTTATAATAAATAGCCCTTCTATCGAAAATTCGAATCTCGCAAATTTTTATAGAAAATTTAATTCTCTACAACTTTACGTAAGAAAGTTTTTCCAAATTCCAAATGTAAATGGACCGAAATCCACAAATGGGCGATTTTACAAGCTATAATCAAATTTCAAATCGATAAATGGGGTCCACCGACATGTTTAACATGTTTTAAACATTTATTGCAACAAAAATACTCTTCCTCCTCAGTATACTCATATATCCCACATTCGTTGTAAAAATATCACCATTATTATATTATTAAAATATAATAATACATTTAAATGAATTATCTTATCGAAAAAGATAAAATTTTAATTTTCAACAATTGTCACATTAAAATTTTTCTCCATCTATATCCACATAAAATCAATATTTTCCTCATCATATGAATCAATAATTAATTATTCATAAATAATATTACGAAATCACAATATCGACAACCGTGCGCCTCCTGGAAAGAGGGGCTTTCCAATAAGAATTTCTTCTTCTTGCGCAATCAATCGGTGACCAAACCTCTCTTTAGATGTAACTTTCTAGACATTGCCAATAATGTTATCTAATAATATTATTCAGATAATATGAATTATTGCTTCGATAATGAAAAATCTTGTGTAATGACAATTATTGAAACAACAAAGAATATAAAATATCAACGCAAAGAATTATTAACTCAATAAAATATTTGAATAAAGAATTACACAGAACCATTATTGAGTAAAGGCCTTCTTCACGTAAGAATCAACAATTGGTGCAATACTGGTAAGCTTCTTGTTTTTAACCACCGGGTATTTTAACAAGATTAATCTGTAATAACTACGCAGCTTATTTTTAAACCACTTATATTTGTCATTTTTCATCCAATCGTTTTCCGTTATGGGCCCACATTATGGTCATATTTGTCGCATTTAATATTCCCCGACAGCATTTAATATTCCACGACACCAAACGAATATTCCCCGACAACAATGAATATTTTATAACCACTTGCTTATTTTGAAATATTTGCGTATTTTACCCCTAACTATCCACATTAATTACATCAACCCTTACTATTTCAAAATAATAAATAGAAAAATTAAATTTCATTAATAATAAGTTGGGGTCTTACAACCTCCCTCCTTATGAAATTTCGTCCCGAAATCGACGTGACGTACCGTGTGTTTGAAAAGGTGAGGATACCTCGCTTTCATTTTCGCTTTCCAATTCCCGTGTCATTTCCTCTATGGCATGATTCCTCCACAAAACTTTAACTTGTGGTATGACCTTTCATGCAGTAGGACATGCTCCTTCCTATCCAAGATCTTGACAGTACCTCCTCATACGTTAAGTCTTGGCTATTTCGTCCCGCTCCAATTCTATAACGTGGTTCGGGTTTTTCACATATTTACGAAAGTACGAGATATGTGAAACACATTATGAACACGAGACATACTTGGAGGTAACGCAAGTCTATAGGCTACATTTCCTACTCTCGGTCAAGAATTTGAAATGGACCAATAAATCGTGGATTGAGCTTTCCTCTCTTCCCAAATCTTGTAACTCCTTCCACGGAGCAACTTCAACAATACATGATCCCCTACACTAAATTCCACGTCCTTTCGATGAAGATCCGCAGAACTCTTTTGTCGATCTTGTGCCGCTTTGTATACGTTGTCGAATCATTTGAATCTTTTCGGTAGTCATATCGCGTACTAACTTCGGGTCCCAACAATGTTGCTTCACCCACCTCATCCCAACATATCGAGAACGACATTTTCGGCCCATATAATGCTTGAATGGAGCCACACCTATACTTGCTCGATAATCATTTGTTGTAGGAGAATTCCACCAATGGTAAATACTTATCCCAACCGCCCTTGAAGTCTAGGACACACGTAGTCTTAATAAATCTTCAAGAGTTTGAATAGTCCTCTTTGATTGTCCGTCCGCTTTTGGGATGGTATGCCAACTAAATCACAAATCCGCGCCATAGCTTTTTGCAAGCTAACCCAAAATCTTGAAGTGAATCTTGGGTCACGATCCAAAACTATGGATACAGTGCATGACATGCAACCTCACAATCTCATTCACGTCACATACTAGCAAGACGTTCAAGTGAATAAGTCTCCGTGACGGCAAAGAAATGAGTAGACTTGGTTAATCTATCAACAATAACCCAAATAGCATTGATGCCTCGAGAAACCGTAGGAAGACCCGTGAACGAAATCCATGGTAATGTGTTCCCACTTCCATTTCGAATCTCAAGTGGTTGCAACGGACCCTTTAGGTACTAGATGCCCCGCCTTTACACGTTGACAAGTTAAACACATCGAGATAAACTTTGCAATCTCTCTCTTCATATTGTTCCACCAAAATGTATGTCAAGATCACGATACATTTTAGTACTTCCGTGATGGATTGCAAATGGTGTATTGTGTGCCTCCATCATAATCTTGTACTTCAAATCGAGTCGTTAGGAACACAAAGTCTAGAGTGGACTCAAAGTATTCCTTCTTCATCAATTCTCGCTCGAATAGCTCATTCTTGTACTTTCTTCTTCATACGATCATCATTCCGGCCTGGGGTGGCTTGAGCAACCTTAAATTTTTCTATTAAAGTTGGCTCTGTCGTGATACTTGACATCATCGCACTTGTTCTCGCATATGATCTTCTACTCAACGCGTCGCCTACCACGTTCGCTTTTTCGTGATGGTATCAATAGTGTGGTCGTAGTCTTTCAATAGCTCGAGCCAACGTCATTGCCAGCATGTTGAGTTCTTTTTGAGTGAAGAAATATTTAAGGCTTTTATGGTCTCAATATATCTCCACTTTCTCCCATATAGATAGTGCCTCCATATCTTTAGCGCTGAAAACGATGCACGCTAACTCTAGATCATGAGTAGGATAATTCCTCTCATACTCTTTAAGTTGTCGCGAGGCATAAAGCTATGACTTTCCCACGTTGCATGAGAACACATCCTAACCCTTTGCACGAAGCATCATTGTGAGATAACAAATCCATCCAAACAGATGGTATTGTTAGAACAGTCTTGAAATAAGTCTCCTCTTAAGCTCTTGAAACTCTTCTCGCGTTCTTCGCTCCAAACGAATTTTGTATCCTTCCGAGTTAGTGAGTTAATGGAGTAGCGATTCGAGAAAACCCTTCCACGAATCTCCGATAATAACAAGCTAAGCCCAAAAGCTACGTGATTTGATCCATCGACTTCGGTTGCTCCCAACTTTGTATTGTTTCAATCTTCACGGATCCACGGATACTCCATGTTTTGACACCATGTGCCCAAGAAATGCTACTTCCTCGCTTTAACTCGCATTTCTTCAATTTGGCATATAGTTGGTTTTCACGAAGCCTTTGGAGTACCGACTTCAAATGGTGCTCATGATCTTCACGACTTTTGGAATATATAAGGATGTCATCAATAAAGACAACAACGAATCGATCCAAATATTCCTTGAATACTCGGTTCATCATATCCATGAAAGCCAGCAGGAGCATTAGTTAGTCCGAAAGACATGACTAAGAATTCATAATGCCCATACCGGGTTCTCAAGGCGCGCCTTTGGAATATCCTCGATTCTAATCTTCAAATGATGATATCCGTAATCGAAGATCGATTTTTGAAAAGAATTGTGCCCTTAGAATCGGTCAAACAAGTCATCAATACGAGGTAGAGGATACCTATTCTTGATGGTGACATGGTTCAATTCCGATAGTCAATACAAAAGTCGCATACTCCCGCTCTTTCTTCTTTACAAATAAAACAGGAGCACCCCAAGGAGAGATGTACTAGGGCGAATGAAACCGATGTCCAACAATTCTCGTAGTTGGACCTTTAACTCTGAAGTTCAATAGGAGCCATTCGATATGGGGTTTTAGAAATGGGCTTTGTATGCAGGTTCAAGATCAATAAAGAATTCAACTTCACGCTTACGGGGTAGACCGGAAGTTCTTCAGAAATACGTCGAAAAGTCAATAACAACAGAATATTATTCAAATTTGGCGTGTCTTTATTCAAATCCATAACATGGGCTAAGAAAGCTTGACATCCGCTTTTCAATAAACGAATAGCTTTATGATTAGATATGATAGTGATTGATTTTAATGGTTTAGTTGCTTGAATTCGCATAACAACAGTCAAGGTTAGAATATGAAAACTAACAACCTTACGAAAACAATCAATTTTGGCATGATGAGTAGTTAACCAATCAATCCCTAAAATCACATCAAAAGCAAGTATCTTTAAAGAGATAAGGTCAATGGTAAGGTGATGGTGCCAACTTGAATCAAACAAGATTTATAAACAATGGATGTGATGAAAGTTTCTCCTAACGGAGTTTCCACAGATAGGTCAAAGTCTAATTTCTCCGAGTCAAGTTTAAACGTTGAGCACACGCAGGAGAGATAAATGAATGGGTAGACCAGATCAAGTAAGGTATAAACTTCGCAAGAATTTATAAATAGCTTACCCGTGATCACCTCGTTTGGGTTTCTCGCATTTTGACCATCACAACAAACGCTTCTTCCTAATCGTTGACTTTGACTTTTACGGGGATGTCTTTTGAGTCACCGTCCCATTGAACTAGGTTTCGCTACTGCATAATCTCGAAAGCGATATGTCCTTCCTTTCCACAATTATAGCATACCTTGAATCATTGTGGGGCGCTTTGACCGATATGTCCCTCTTTTCCGCATTTGTTGCATAGAGATAGGTGGTCGTTCTCCTCCCTTAGAACCGATTCTTTAAGTAAGACCGCTGCGTCTTCACATGGTCGTTGTTAAATCTCCTCTTTTTAAAATCTCCTCCTCGACTCGCTTTCTTCTATTTTTATGGCCATGATTACCACCAGAGTGGTTACCATTTTGTCCGCTCTATTTCTTTCTCCGCCGGTTATCATTATTCTGCTGATCGCTATCTCTACGGTACGATCCTCGTTATGGTCCTTGGTTGAATATACTCGTTATCTCGCTTCTAACAATTTGAGCCCCTGCTAACAACATCCGAATAGAGAAAAAATTTATGTGAAATGAGATATTGTCGTATGACGGGTTTCAAACCTCTCGAAACATCCGCGCGTCATCGTTCCTCATTCTCCACCAAATGAGGTGCAAACCGATAACTCTGCAAACTTTGCCTCGTCTTCGAGACACCGCCATGTTGTTTTGTTCCAATCGATGAACTCCACTTCCTTCATACGACGAACACTTTCGTGAAAGTATTTGTCATTAAATAACTTCAAACGTCTCCCAAGACATGCTTTGAAGCTTGGTGGATGGGTGCGCTTCACGACTCTCCACCAATGAGTCTCCTGCCTTCGCCACTTTTAACATAAAGGTGGCGAATGGAACCTTCTTTTCCTCCGTGCATCCCAAGACATCGAATATCTTGGTAATTTTCTTGACCCATGTTTCCGCCATGATCGGATCTCGCTTTCCCTTAAATTCGTGTGGTCCCAACTCTTTGAACTGCTTGCTCATTTGTGACAACCCGTGAATTGCTATCATTTCCTCCTCGTATTTTGAACACGAGTCTCCTCGTCCCGATTTTGCATGAACTACAAAAACTTCTAAACATCCCCTCGCTCATCATCTCGCTCAATGGTGTTGTTCACAGGGAGGAACATTGCCAACTGCAGTACGCTTCTCCTCGTTGGTGAGTACAAAGCGTCTCCTCGGTCTCATTTCCATTGTTAATATTCTCAAATTACATTCTCAAATCATCGCCAAAAACAAGGGTTAATTAAGGAAATCAATATATCACATAATATCCATATATACTTGACCAACTAAAAAAATAAGCTTAGGTAGGACACACTAGCGAAGGATTTACTCGCCTCTCCCTCCTAGTTCTATTCCCGATCTCCGCCAGAGATCATATCCCTAAAGCTCGATACCAACCGTGACGCCCCCAAAATAGGTATACATCACCCATTCTTAGTTGTCAATACATGGTACAGAAACAACTACAACTTTATTATTACAACAGTAAAACTGTGAGTTTAAATACAAATATTATCTTCTAGGCAATATCTATACTCAAATAAATCCTCATCACATTTATTGATACATTATTTTACAAAAATGGTGAGGACTACTAAACAACTCTCTCTAGAACCTTCATTCCATACCCACTCATACTCGCTTATATTCTCACCTCCCGAGAAAAATGGAACAAAAAGGAAAAGGGTGAGCTCAACTAGCCCAAAGAAAGAATTTTATGACTAAGATAATATACAACAAATTATTGTTAGTCTTCACGAGGGAAAAATCTAATAGAATACAATAGACAACAAATTTTAAATCAATATTCATAGCTGAAATAATAATTCATTAGAAGAGTTAAGTAGAGAATGCAAACTACTATCTTCTACGTGTATGAATTTAAAAGTTCATCGCTCATCTTTTATCCTCAGAACATCAATCAATATACATCTGAATCAAATATTCATCTTTGCACTACAGCCAAAGATATTCATCGATTGGTCATGTTCATCTAAACACTGCTCATCTTTGCACTACTACCAAAGATATTCTTCAGAATCATTCATCTTTTGCACTACAGGGCCAAAGATATTCAATAATATCATCATTTAAGACTGAGGATGATGAAAAATATTTTTAAAGAAACGAATAAAGTGAAACAAAATGACAAGGATTAAGGATTAAGGATTCGTACTTTGTTTTATCTATGTCCAAAAATACCTCAAAAATAATCACAGTGGTGTAAAATTCAAGAATGATCAAAACATGAATACAATCAAAGCTAGTATCCGTAATAGATATTTTGGACAAAGAGAAGAAATTTCATTTTTTTCTAGTGAATAGTGCCAGATATCGTGAATAGTAACTCCGACACCAAAAGATAGAAATTCCACAAAAAAAACATCTTTACGCTTCCGCTTAATAGTACTCGTGAATAAGAACTCGTGAATAAGAACTCTCATGAATAGTAACTCGTGAATAGTAACTCATGAATAGTAACCCCGACATGAAAAAATTCCAAATTTGATAAAAGTTCCAACCAATATTTCAAAGATAATGATATTGAAGAAATAATATCATTTGAGAAGAAAATAACATCCCTTACCTCGAAAGATTAAGACTTTAAATTGGAATATCGAGTATAGTCTTTGAAGGAACTTGCAGACCGCCTAACAATACTCAAAGTATACTCAAAATACTCACAAGAATACGCCGATAATATAGAGAGAAAAAACTCGCTTTGGTGTGATTTTCAATTCTAACCCAAGCACCTATTTATAGAAAATGCTTTAAACACAAAGCGAGAAAATTTAATATAATATTAATATATATATTAAGATTTCTATGCCCACCTTCCTAGATCTGATCTCAGCTCATTATGCACATGTTGTAGCCCAAAAACAAACAAAAAACGTTTTTTATTATTTAAAATATTTTAAACTTCCAAAATCAATTATTTGAGCTTGAACTTCAATAATTCATAATAAATAGCCCTTCTATCAGAAAATTTGAATCTCGCGTGTTTTTATAGGAAATTTAATTCTCTACAACTTTGCGGAAGAAAGTTTTTCCAAATTCCAAACGTAAATTGACCAAATCCACAAATGGGCGATTTTACGTTATAATCAAATTTCGCTTAATAAATGGGGTCCAATCGACATGTTTAACATGTTTTAAACATTTATTGCAACAAAAAATACTCTTCCTCCTCAGTATACTCATATATCCCACATTCGTTGTAAAAATATCACCATTATTATATTATTAAAATATAATAATACATTTAAATGAATTATCTTATCGTAAAAAGATAAAATTTCAATTTTCAACAATTGTCACATTAAAATTTTTCTCCATCTATATCCACATAAAATCAATATTTTCCTCATCATATGAATCAATAATTAATTATTCACAAATAATATTACGTAATCACAATATTGACAACCGTGCGCCCCTCAGAGCAGGGGCTTTCCAATAAGAATTTCTTCTTACTTGCGCAATTAGGTGACCAAACCTCTCTTGATGTAACTTTCTAGACATTGCCAATAATGTTATCTAATAATATTATTCAGATAATATTTATTATTGCTTCGATAATGAAAAATACTGTATAATGACAATTATTGAAACAACAACAATATAAAATATCAACGCAGCAATTATTAACTTAATAAAATACTGAACAGTAATTACTGTAACCATTATTGAGTAGTGCCTTCTTACGTAAGAATCAACAATTGGTGCAATACCATGTGCTACTGTGTTTTAACCACCGGGTATTTTAACAATATTAACGTTAACAACTACGCCGTTATTTTTAAACCACTTATATTTGTCATTTTCTTCATCCAATCGCTTTCCGTTATGGGGCCCACACATGGTCGCTACTGTCGCATTTAATATTCCCACAAGCGATTTAATATTCCACGACCAAACGAATATTCCCAACAACAATGAATATTTTATAACCACTTGCTTATTTTGAAATATTTATATTTTACCCCTAACTATCCACATTAATCACATCAACCCTTACTATTTTAAAATAATAAATAGAGAAAATTAAATTTCATTAATAATAAGTTGGGGTCTTACAACTTCGCATAATGCTCCACAAAGAATTCTCATGGCGGGTCTGTCCAATACATCGTTCTCTAACATATACGTATGCATTGACTTAATATCTCATATATTTATGACCAATGAGATTTGGTCATCAGTCAATCAACATACTAGTCTCAATGCATCATTGTTGTCCCATCAACAATGATACTCGACTAGGGACTTTTAAGAATAATGATACTAATTATAATTATATAATCTCATTATCAAGTCACATACTTGAAATTATATAATTTGTATCACTATTCTAAGGAATTTTATTATGTTAACATTTATATAACGCATAAATAAAACCATAATAAAATTATTCATTTATTCAATCAAATATAATATCAAAATGTTAAGCAATTATATCAAATAATTGGCCTCTATGGCACAAACTCTAACAATCATGTATTTATCCTTATCATTCCTCTTGCTAAAATATATATAAGCACATCACTAAGTATATATATGTACATATACATATACACATTTCTTTAACCTTTTAATATCTCTTCACTTAAAATTTATTTCCTTAATAAAAATTTCTCACATACATAATCCCTTTCTTACTTTTCAAAATTTCTATCATTCTCATTTAATTTCTTTACATTGCTTAAAAAATTCAAATCAAACCATATAAGTTCCTTAAATTTTTTAATTAATCCTCTATTTTCCATCTAGGTTTTATTCTTTAACCATTATTTTAATTATTCAAGATCCTCTAAATTTTCGAGTTGTCAAACTAGCATGCTTAATATTAATATTATGAAAAATATTAATATTATTATTATTCATATTAATAAAAATATTAATATTACTGTTACTATTATTAAAAATAATAATAACATGAATATTATTCAGGTACAAGATATAGCAGAAGGGTACATCCTCACCACCCAGACTTATTTGCCCTCCTACTCATTTGAGTCTGACTTCATAGAGCATGCGAAATTACAGGTAATATTATTCTCATGTTACTATTACTATTCCCTCTTAATTTTATGTTTAAAAAAAATATTAATATTAGTAATTATTATTATTAATTTTATTTTTATCAATATCAATTTTCAGGCACAAGATATAGCGGAAGGGTACATCCCTACCACCCAGGCTTATGTTCCCTCCTACTCATTCGAGTTTGGCTTCATAGAGAGGCGGGTAAACCTGTACTATTATTTTCACGTTACTATTACTATTCCCTCTTAATTTTATGTTTTAAAAATATTAATATTAGTAAATATTATTAATATTATTTTTATTTTTATCAATATATTTTTCAGGTACAAGATATAGCAGGAGGGCACATCTCTTATGGAAGGAAAACGTGTCCTACCAAAAAACTTAAGGAAGACAAGGTAGAGTTTATAAATAATCATTTGTTTGGGAACACACTTTGTAATCCATCAATATTTCCTGTCACACATCTGTTAGGTTTGTAAAATTCATGAACGCAATCAAATTGCACAAATAAAGCGGAAACATGTAAAAATCAGAGTTTAAAATTTTACAAACCATATACCCGGATCACCCTTTATGCACAATTATTAATTAAACGAAAAATTGAAGAACAAGAATCATATCCTTGAAGATCCGAGCTTCCTCAGGTACAAGTTCACCTCTAATTCTTTTCGCGTTCAACTTGAATCCACCGGGTTTGGTTCCTTCCTTTGATCAACGTTAGCCACCCAAGTGTTTGGCCTCTAGAGGTGATCCACCAAGGAAGAAGAAGGATTCAAGAAGATGGGTGGTTGGCTAAACCCTAGTTTTTCTATCTCTATAGAAAGGGAGCGTACTCTCCAACCATTGGAATTATAACGTAGTCTTGATATCTGATATAAGACTTATAAAGATATCAAGTAACCCTATTAAAATAAGGTATTATTTAATTAAACGCTTTTAATTAAAGGGGCTCCCTAATCTTATTAGGGATAATTAATTAAACTCCTTTAACTAATTTTTCTTCCTAATCCAATTAGGAATAAATGAGAGTACTTATATTAAATTAATTCCTAAACTCTTTTAGAAATTAAAATAATAATAATAATTGTAATAATATTACTAAGACTCCTCTTATTAATTTATATTTAATATTTCTAAAATATTAAATAATAAATATTAAGCTATTTAATTTATTCTATCACCATAGATTAAATTAAATATACATAACATATTATTACGATTATGCCATTAACTTCTTAAATAATTATTCTTCCTTTTATGGTGTGACCCTTTAGGTTCTCCATATTAAACTAGTTGTGAATAAATCAATTAGAACAATTCTAATCTTATTTAAATAAATAAATTAAACAATTAATTTATTTAAATAAATAATATTTATTCTACAATAGGATAAGCCTCCCTAGCGATCAACGACTTTCCGGATAATATAGATTTCAACATTAATCATAAAAGAACCTTTGAGTAAATAGTTACCGTCATAATTCAATCCTTCCAATCGCATAATTCAATCCTTCCACCATACAATGTCCCAATTAAATATAAGACATGGAATTATTGTCAAGTCTTATTTTATTTAATTATATGTATTTCGACTCTTAAATGCACAACTCAAATAATGCAAATTAGAAACTCCTTTCTAATTTCATTCTCGCTTAACCGAAGGACTCTTTGGGTTGTCATTTATCAAATCGCATAGGACATTTCTCTTCTTTTAATAAGTGATATATTCTTTATTGATCATACATTATCTTCATGTATAACTTATTATACCCAAGCATACCCTTTGATATACCCTAAGGGTCTTAAGGAATAAGTCAAAGTATAACTCATCATACACAAGATACTATGATGATCTCAAGTCCAAGGATCACTTGTACTACTATCACTACTGAGAATTCCTATTGACAGCAAGTAAAACTCCATTAGGTATTCCTTAGCGAGCCACGTGCTCAATTGAATTTATTCTCTAATAAGCACCTACATACTTGCTTTAGTGTCTCCACACAAATGATCATGAGATCAATCATCCTCATCCAATGAGCAAGCAACGTATGTACCAATCTATCCGGATTCACTAATCCCCAATTTAGTAATCTAATGATTGGGAACTATTTTAGTTTTAAGCTTTCTAAGAATTTAGATCTCATTAGAATGATCATCATCATTATTCTAAAAGCATTGCTTAAAACTATGGGTTTATCACATATTATAAAACAGCATCATGTAGATAATTAAAAGCCTTTAATAAATTAATACTTTTTATTAATAAATGAATAAGATTGTTACAAAGTATATGCTTTATCATCAAACATGATTGGCTTGTGTGCAACACGACGCATTCAAGGCCTTAAGCCCTAAAACATGGATTTTTGAGCATTCCCTGGACGCGTATATGTTATTACTGCGGGATAAAGAGGAGTACTACAAGACGCAGGGAATTATAAGGTAGGCAAGATTTGCTTTCATGAAATCATTCTTCATGCATCTTGGCAAGAGCTTTGTGCCCCCAGCCAAATGAATGGGGCAGAGAGTTTTTGCCACCCTTATGTCTACCCAGATATGGGCCCGGCGTTACACGAATGTACGTATATATTCATGTCATTGTGTACTCAAGATACTAAAAATTTTATGTTGTTTGTATTCTCGGTGCCTAGAATGGGCAGTCACCATCTTTGACCTTCTCTACGATGATACCCCCATATTTAACGATCCAACAAATGTATAGAGAATTTGTTAAAGTTGCGGTATGTATATTAATTGTTAGTATTGTACTTTTATACATGTCATACAATTTATATTCATAAATAATATGACTTTGTGCACGCAAGTCAAATTGATACCAGTTTGTTTGCGAATTGGTGATCCGCAGCGCGAGTGGCCAACTCAAGATCCACGCGTGCTCATACCAAAGACCAGACCTATGTAGCCTAACAAGACAGATTGTGGTATTTTTGTCTGAAAATATGTGGACTACTTTGTCAAGGGCAGTGTAAATATTCGCAAAGAAAAATGGTCCTTAGAAGATTTAACGGTATTTTTATACCGAATTACGTGGGAACTCTTTAGATGTATAGCCAGACTTCTTTCAGCGGATGATATTTAGACTTATATTTTAGTTCATATTATTCGTGTACTGATTATGCTTTTATGTTTAGATAAATGTACAGGTGATATTTTCATGTTTACTGCTGTTTATGTTTTATTGTTAAGTGTATTTAAGGGTTATGTGATTTTTTTTAATTATTAGCTCTATACAATTTATTTTTAAAAGTTATAATTAATATTAATTCTTTTATAAGAAAATTATAAGAAATTTTATTTTTAAAGAATGACTAAAGTCTTATAAAATAAGTCTCATAAAAATGATTGATTTATGTAATATTTTATTCTTAATATTAAAATTTTTAATAATTAAAAAAAGTTAAAAACCATTTATAATTATAATAATTAAAATAATTATGGGTGAATAATTAATAATTTTATTCCTTAGATTGTAATGATTATTCCTTGGATTTCCAAATACACTATTAGTATGAGAGCATTCGCTTTTATGAGAGAATTCAATTATGGGTAGTTTATTTGGAAACCCAAGGAATAAACATTACTCGTAGGTATGCAATTGTTGTTGTTGTTGTTGTTGTTGTTGTTGTTGTTGTTGTTGTTGTTGTTGTTGTTGTTGTTGTTGTTGTTGTTGTTAATATTAATATTATTATTATTATTATTATTATTATTATTATTATTATTATTACTTTCATTAAATGTATGTATATTAATTTAGGAATTAATGTTTACCTATTACTAGCTATGAGTGTAGAAGATAATATTACTACTACGACATAACATAAACATAATAATTATGTTCTCAATGATAAATAGTAAATAATACAATTGAGCATAAATAAAAACATAACATAAATAATACAACTGAGCATAAATAAAAACATAGCATAATAATACAACTGAGAGCTATTTTTTAAGCTCAGGAATCCTTAACACTTGATAGTGATTGCGCTTATCATGGTAGGTTTCAAAGCCACAAATTGCACATTTTCGATGAGGTTTAGAACCCACAATTTTCTCGAGTGCACTCTTTAATCTTAATTATTTTTTGCGGCCCTTTGTTTGAGAAATAACTAGTGGCAAAAACTCATCTTCTTCCGCTTCTTCCTCTGTATCTTCATCGTCATTATCATAACCAATAGCTTAAGGTGTATCTCCGACAGTGCGATCAATGTCATCGTCTGCCAATTCTCATCCGGATCATACTGGTCAACTAAAGTTTTTCCTCGTGCATTCAACTTAAAGACAATTTTGTAACATCGAACTGAGCAAGCAGCTTTGTTGGCAAACTCCTGGCAATCATTCATCAAATGATTAAAACGCATTACTTGATTTTGTTAAAAGTCAGCAATTGTTAGGCTAAAGAGTAATTCTTCAACATTGGTTTTGTTCGCGTTTCTTGTCCACCGAGGAAGAATCATGTCCCTCGGAATTTGGAAAATACTCTTAGCCAAGAAATATCTCAAGATGTGCCTGCATAATTCACCAGAATGAGAAAATAATTGACAATTACATGTTACTGACCCTAGTGACGATTGTTGACGATTTCTTTATATCATACACCATTTTTAGCTGCATCTGCCTTATACACTACATAAACCTTTGTTTCAGGCCACACAACTCACCAACTTTATTAACATTGTACTTCATGAAATCGACGATTGACGTTAAAACGTCTAAACAACTCTTTTGTGTACACCTACGCAGCATGAACTTCCAAAGATGACCCGAGTACCATATTCATTTTTCGATGTTGTGTTATGTAGTCGACCTTCTTCTCTCTGATAAATTATTTTTCTATAGCCTTCTGAATCTGCATTACAAATTCTTTTATGCCCGTTGAAGAATTGACAAACTCATCAAAAAATGATCCATGCTCTCGTTTCTTCCAGTGATTGTCATTCCAGCGGTAAAATATCTCTTTGTATACGCGGGAATCTATTTCTCTCGTAAATCATACAAACTTCTAATCCACTTATTGTTATACAATTCATAATTCCTCACCAGAATCTGCCAAAGTTCTTCAAACTCCCCGATGGACAATGAATTATACACACAATTGTTAAAATGGTCTTTAAAGGATGGGTGCTCAGAATAAACATGATGCAATTTCTCAGGAAATTTTTTGCTAATATGCCAAGAACACAATAAGTGATAAGTAGAAGGGAGTACCTTAGCAATAACATTACTCATGGCTTTATCTTGGTCAGTGATGATGGTTATAGGTGTCTTGTAATCCATGGCTTCGAGCCATATCTCTAATACCCAAACGAAAGTGTCATCTGTCTCATCCCTTAACAATGCAAATCCAAACAATATGGACTGAAAATGGTGGTTGACCTCAGTAAAAGGAACAAACGGCATGTCATACTTATTTGTCCTGTACGTACTGTCAAATGTCACAACATCTCCAAAACGTTGATACATAAACCTTAATTGGGCATCAACCCACAAAATGCATGCTATGCGATTTGTTTCATTTGGTTTGACAAGATAAAAAAATTTACTCGAACTTCCAGATCCAAGTTTTTTCAAATAATTTACAGCAGCTTGTGCATCATTTTCATCTGCAGAATCACGCCTTAAATCTCTCGCCACATTCTGAACATTAACATTAGAAAAAGGAATATTTTGCAACCTGCCACCCATTGTGCTCAAAACGTTCATCATCTTACTAGGTCCAATACCAGACTTATTTAAAATGTCAATTAATTTTCTTGCAACCGGAGTAATATTTCTATGTGTCTCAATCAAATCTACCTTGGTAGGGGTCATTGGGTGATGATTGTGCTCTAATTCAACAGTAGAAATACGTCAATTGTCTTCTTTCTTATTATGAACAAACATATATTCTAACTTTGCATAATGTGCATTCTATAGAGTCTCGCTGCCTAGTTATTTTATTACTACCATCTTCATCATCAGGCAAACTCTTCACAGAAGTTGGTGTAACGACTTTTTTACAAACATACAACTTAGATGACACATCATTAATACTAGCATGTTTATGACTAATTGCAATTCTAATCTCAAAACCATTTTTTGAGCATAGGATAAAAAAATTCAACTTCTTCCAACTTAGAGAATAATTGACTAACGTATGGCACCATTTCAAGTTTGTTACTTTCAACTTCACTTACAAACTCAGATACATTTTCACAATCTAAACTAGCAACAGAATCTGAAGAACTAGATACAAACCTTTTATGAGCAGGTATGTTGTGTGCCATTCTGAAAGAAGAAGGAAGAATGATCGGAGCAGAACTTCAACTTGAACTTGAGAGTGAAAGTGGACAACATCAACTAAAAGAAAAAGAGATATAAAATAACAGGAAAAAAATTTGAGAGGAAACCGAGCTATCTGAGATCTGTGAAATGAAAGGTTGGAGAGATAATTCAACAACGAAGGAAGTAAACAAGGAGTTTTAAAACAAATGTTGGTTGCCGCTATAGCCACTGATGGCAGGGACAAAATAATTTAGTCAACATAAAAATCTGTGTAAAGGCTGTCATAAAAGTTGGTAAAAGCTGAGCATGGAAATTAGTGAAATGGTGGGGCCCTGCCACCAGAGCCTTTAGCCAACAAGGGGCTTTAAAATTGTGACTCACATTAAATATGGACAGGGGCAATAAAGTAACAACTGCACGATTTTTGGGGTCAGGTGACTGCCGCTACAACCTATAGCGGTAGGGGTAACTTGCTTTTAATCGTGGTCTTATATTGTATTGATCAACGAATATAAAGTTGGTTGCTGAAACAATATTCAAGGCAACTGGTTGACACGGATTAATTCCATATATATATATATATATATATATATATATATATATTGTTTTTATAATTGTAATGGTTCTTTCTTACCGTCAATATCAATGGTCACTCCTGCATCAACGCCGTCACTGTCAACGCTGTAAACAAAGGGGAAGAATATATATACCCACGTCCCATAGTAAGGCAATCAGTTGTACCAGCAGTCACTAACGCCAAGAAAGAAACAAGATACAGACTAAAAGGCTGGGCGATTCTCATTCTTTCTCACAGGTATGATTTGTCATAGTATTTAAATTATGTGTACCATATGATTGATTATTACTTTAATATATGCATGTGAAGTTGTTTCTCCACTCTAGTTACCAATCTCCCTCTAAATTAACAAAACTGACATGCACCAGTTAATTTTGTATACGCCTTTCCATATATCAGTCAGGATCGTTGGCTAAGTTGACAATTAATTGGCCATATATATTTATGGAGAATGTTTATGTTTTTGATTTTTACTTTTAAATATCAATGCCGAGTATGTTCTGCTAATTAGTAAGCAACCCAGGAATCATTTAAGCCTTTAAGGACGTTTTTTTTCAATTGAAACATTACTAAATTTCTTATGTTTCTGAAGAGGTAAAATACATAATTTATCTGATTAAGACTTTTCAATCCTTGATTACTAGTTGATGTTCTGTAAATTATGCAAATTTTTTTTTCTAATGCTTCCTAATTTTATGTTTTTCTAAATAATATTATGACTAGCCCAGTAAATAATATTATGACTAAGATAATATACAACAAATCATCATTAGTCTTCAACAGGAAAAAATCTGATAGAATATAATAGAGAACAAGTTTTAGATCAACAACCGTAATGGAAACAACAATCCATTTGAAGAGTCAAGAGAGATTGAATTCTACTATCTTCTAAGATTTAAAAGTCCATCATCAATATTTTATCCTCAGAACATCAATCAATATACATCTTGAATCAAATATTCATCTTTGCACTACGGTGCCAAAGATATTCATTTAGATCACCAATTAATTATGTTTCATCTCAACACCGCTCATCTTCAGACTACGCGCCAAAGATATTCATCGCTTAATCATTCATCTTTGCACTACAAGCCAAAAATATTTAGTAATATCATCATTTAGGACTAAGGATGATGAAAAATATATTAAAAAAAAGAATCCAGTGAGACAAAAGGATAAATATTAGGGATTCAGACTACGCTTTATCCAAGTTCAAAAATATTCCATAATAATCAATTGTGGGCGCGAATTCAAAAAAAAATCAAAAACAAGGATATAATCAAAGATAAGAACTACAATAGATAACTTGGACAAAGAAGAGAAAATTTTATTTTTTGGTGAATAATTATCGATTTTGTGAATAAAGTCAGATATCGTGAATAATAATCCCGACACAAAAAGGTAGAAATTCTACAATAAAATTCATACTAATATTTCAGCATAATGATATTGAAAGAAATAATATCATTTACGAAGAAAATAACATCCCTTACCTCAAAAGAACAAAGATTACGGGACCGAATATCTGGATGTAATGTCAAGGAAAAACTTGCACCGAAAGTAGAACTCTCAATGTATCTAAATACTCACAAAAATACGCTCGATAATATATAGAGAGAAAACTTATGTTTCTGGTGTGTTTTTTAATTCTAACCTAAGCACCCTATTTATAGAAAAATGCTAGAACGCCAAATGAGACTAAATTAATAAAATATTATATTTTTTTCTACGCACATTTATTTGATCAAATCAAGCACTCCACTTTTGAACCAAAAATTCAGCACAATTTTCCACCAAAAAAATAAAAGTGGGTCCCACCCATGTTTTTAATAAAAAAACATTTATTTCTGAAACTTCAATAATTCATAATAAATAGCCCTTTTATCAGAAAAATACGAATTTTATATCCATTTCATAGGAAATTAAATTCTCTACAACTTTGTAGATTTAAGTTTTTCCAAATTTCAAATGAAAAATGACCGAAATCCACATACGGATTATTTTTAATACCTCTATTCTGACAAAATACTGATAAAACACCTCAGCAATAATTCCTTCATTTATATCCACACAATATAAATATTTCTCTATCCATCCACATAAAATAAATATTTCATTATCATATAAATCAGTAATTAATTATTCACAAATAATATTACAGAATCACAATTATGACAACCAAAATGTTTTTGGAAAGAGGGCTTTTTTCGATAAAGATTTCTCCTTCTTGGCTTGGCAATGATTAGATGACCAAACCACTTTCCTTAGACAGAACTTCCTTAAACATTGCCAATAATGCTATCGAACAATATTATTAAAATAATATGAATTATTGATCTGATAATAGAGATATCGTAAAGGTGATAATTATCAAACAACAATAATATAAAATATCAATGCAACAATTATTGAATCAATAAAATAAAATATATTGAACAGTAATTACTGTAACAATTATTGAGTAGTGCCTTCTTACGTAAGAATCAATAATTCAAAAATACTGTGCAATACCGTGTGCTACTGTATTGAACCCCGGGTATTCCAATAGTGTTAACGGTAACAACAAAGCCATTATTTATAAAAACGCAAACTTATCATTTTTTCATCCGACCATTTTCCGTTATGGGGCCCATAAATGGTTGCGCCATCGTACGAATATTCCCCGACAGCAAGAATATTCCACGACCAAACGAATATTTTCCGACAACAATGAATATTTTATAACCACTTGCTTATTTTGCAAAATTTGCACATTTCACCCATAACCAAAGATAATGAATAGAGGAAATTCAATTTTATTTATTAAAAAATTGGGGTCTTACACATATTTTAACGAATAATTTTTTTTAAGCATATAAGTGAATATGTGAATTAAGTGAGTTAGTTAATTTAATTATTTTAAGTTAACTAAGATGAATACTTATTCAATTTGATTAAAGAAGAGTAAGATAAGTTATGGTGAGAATTAACATAACTTGAATGGTAAATTAAAAAGATTTATAATCTTTAAGTGATTAAATTGATATGACTAATATAAAGAGATTATATGATTATGTAATAATTATTAAGCCAATTAGGGTTAATTAAGTTAATGAATTAATGGAACAAAAAGGGAAGCCAATAAATAAGAATATATTAATTAAATATTAATGATATTAAAAATTTAGTGACATATAGTTATCTGGAAAGTGTATGTGTCTAAATAAATATATATATTATAAATATGTATATGTATTTATTTATTAAAGAGAATTAATAAGTAAAAGTTATATAACCTAATTATACATTTGGTATGGTAATTAAATAACCTAAGGGTTGTGGTATTGAAGAATGATAGTATCTAAAATTTATACTACCCTAAGATATTTATTTTATATATCTCAACTAATTAATTATATAATTAATTAAAACAAGTCTAATTGGGTTATATAATTAAATGTACGAGAGTAACCATTTAAATCCCAAATGAGTGGTATGAAAACCCTAATTAAATAATTAGGGTGATATAAAATTTAGGTATTTGACCATACTATTTTTACATGGCCCAAATAATTTAAATTAGGAAGCCCAAATAATTAATGGATTGTGTGACGCCCCCAAAACATGTATACATCACCTATTCTGAGTCGCCAAATACATCGTATGTAATCTGAAATACAATCTTAAATATACTGACATGAAATGTGAGTTTTAATACAAATATTGTCTTCTAGATAGTATTCAAACTCAAAATAAGTCCTCAATACATTTATTAACGCACTATTTCATAGAATAGTGAGGACTACTAATTCTATCATCTGGATCGTCACTCCGTTCCCCGATTAGTCCCTGCTACGTTCTCATTTCCTGAAGAGAACAATGAAAGTAAAAGGGTGAGCTCAACTAGCCCAGTAAGAAATATTATGACTAGGATAATGCAGAATAAATTATCGTTAGCCTTCAACAATGTTAAACTGATACAATATAACAAACATCAAGTTTAACTGCAGCGGAACAAGAAATCCATTAGAAGAGTCAAGTCACTACAAGAAAAAGGCCTATCAGCGACCAAGACTATCAGCGACCGCATATACGGTTGCAGATACTATTAATAGCGACCAACAGCTGCGACCGTATCTTAAAGTAGTCGCTAAATATTATCAGCGACCGCATGTGGTCGCTATTACAAATTTGCCTCGTAAAATTTGGCACGAAATGTTGGCGCCAAGGTTTTGTGCGACCACTTTACATCAGCGACTGCATGCGATCGCTTATAAGTCCATGTCAATAAAATTCAGCGACCGCAGGCGGTCGCTGATGGCAGTCGCTGATCAAACTAAATGAAATCAGTAACAAGTCTTTCACTCGACACAAAAGACGAAAGAAAAAAAGAAGAAGAGAGGGAGCTCAGCATAGAAGAAGAGGGAGAAAGGGGGGAGAAGAGAAGGAGGAGAAGGAGAAGTCGATCACCTTGCCGGCCACCATTACCCCACCAAACACTGGTATGTACTTTTTATTTTAGGTTTTCTTAATATAAATTCTCTCTTCTTCTTCCTCTTGATGAAATTGAGAAGCCGTCGCTAGTCAAGCAACTGATTCATTTTATCATGGTAACAATGTTTCCGTTGAATTTCCTTACAAGATTTTGTTTTTAAGTCAATTTTTTTTTCTCATTTGATGTGTTTTGTTTGCTAGAGAATAATCATTCATATGAATAATCATTTGTTTTTCGGAAGCATCTGAATTGGTTTAGAAGATTTATTGTTAGAGACTTGAATTTCAGTTATTTAGATGTTACCAAGGACAGTAATTTTCGAACAATACCTTCCATCCGTCCCACAAAAAGAGTCCCAATTTTATGAATTTTGTAAATATTAAGACTGTATATTAAGAGTGTCTATTTATTTTAGATGAAACAAATTTTAAAGACTACAAATGCGTATCACCTTGTTCCAACTTTAGCTAGCCCTCCTTTAGTTTCACACTGTGACGAACATTTTTGTGTGTGCCAAAATGACCAAGTTTGGCATTACTTTTGGGTACTTCTTTTGGAGTAAAATTAGATATAGCTGTAGAAAAATGGTAAGTATCATGATGAGCCTTAAATTTCTGAGTTTGAAGTGGTCCAGTGATGAAAGTGAAGGGAGAGGATTCCAAATTTACAAAAAATTAAAGCTCCTTGGTATATAATTTGTGGGATGCTTCTTTTTAGGTCATATTTTTTGAAAATATATTGTTAGAAGTTATTTTAGTTATCTGATTCCAGAATTATAACAATAATAATGTGAGGGGATGACATCTAGGCCTAGTTGGTGTTGAGAACATTTGATATATAATTAATTTATAAGATACTTTTTTGGGGTGGCACTTCGTTATTTTGTTGGAGGTTAAATTGCAGTCATCCGATTCAGGAACCATAACGATAAGTGTGAGGACTTGACACCTACACCTTGGCCTAGCTAGTTGGTGATAAGATTATGTCCCATAGCGGGGATAAATTGACAAGATGCCCCGATGGAGGTGCAGCCAACTTGCCTTAGTTTGAATGAATGAATGTAACCAAGGATGGGAACTCAACTCGTCACTATGCCATCCCCCCAACTTGTCCAATTCTTTTGTGAATGAATGATAACTACTTTTATTAAAATTAGCTGAAGTATCATACAACTTATGAAATGAATAAAGTTATGTCTGTTGTGTTCACAATTAGGATGGAAAATATTAATTTGTGTAATGAGTGAATTTTGTGAATTTGGTCGCCTTACAAAAAGAGTCCCAATTTGTGAATTTTGTGAATTTGGTCGCCCTGCAAAAAGAATCCCAATTTCTTTTTGTATATTTCTCTTGGTTTATGTCTTGGGTGCCTAGAAATGCCCCCAAAATAGGTATACATCACCTATTCTGAGTCGCCAAATACATGGTACAGAATACAAATACAATCTTAATTATACAACAAGAGAGCTGTGAGTTTAAATACAAATACAGTCTTCTAGATAATATCCACTCTCAGAATAAGTCCTCATTACATTTATTGTCACACTATTTAACAGAATAGTGAGGACTACTAATACTATCATCTGGATTGTCACTCCGTTCCCCGACTCGTCCCAGCTAAATTCTCATTTCTTGAAGAGAACAGTGAAAGAAAGGGTGAGCTCAACTAGCCCAGTAAGAAATATTATGACTAAGATAATGCAGGATAAATTATCAATAGTCTTCAACAATGTTAACCTGATAAAATATAATAGATATCAAGTTTAACTGTAGCGGAACAAGCAATCCATTAAAAGAGTCAAGTAGAGACTAAAATCTACTATCTTTTATGATTTAAAACATTTTCATCAATTTTTATAGCTGAGACTCAGCTTAATAAATAATCCACATCATCCCTGCACTACGGCCAAGGATAGTCATTAGGGTTACGACCACAAATTATCCATGCACTACGGGCCAAGGATATTCGTGTATTCATCAATGGTCATGATCATGCCACATCATCCATGCACTACAGCCAAGGATATTCATTAGGGTCACGACCACAAATTGTCCATGCACTACGGGCCAAGGATATTCGTGTATTCATCAATGGTCATAATCATGCCAACAACTGTCCATCAATGCACTACGGGCCAATGAGGACTTTTACCACATCATTTGTAATATTACGGTCATGATTATACCGAATAATCCCTGGTCATAATCATACCAAGTCCATCTATGCACTACAGGCCACAGATGACTTTCAAACAAATATAAACATGAGGATGATGACAATGATATAAGAATTCAATAAAACAAGTTCAAGAATTAATTTATTCAGGAACTAATATCGTCCAATTGTCAACATGATACTTCTTTGTAAAGTAAAATTCAAGAATGCTCAGAAGAATATTTCCATGAAAAGATACTGGATGAAGTGCAAATATCAAGGATATTCCACTAATTTCATGGAGTGTAGAAGTCAAAACTTTAACCAATTGAGTATAATAAAGAATGGAATAACAAAAAAAATCACCATGCATGCGGTACTTCGCATAGACAGGTTATTCCAACAGAATAATAAAGACGGAACCAGGTCCGGTGTAAAACACACAGATAGGATATTCCAACAGAATAATAAAGATGGAACCAGTCCTGTAAAACACACGCATGGGATATTCTAACAGAATAATAAAGACAGAATAATATAAGGATTTCACCAAGTATAGGGGAGTCCACGTATACAGGTTATTCCAACAGAATAAATAAGTTCCAGAATAATAGAAGTTCTCTTCATGAATAAGAAAGAATAACACCCCTTACGAGTACAACAAATAATATCCCTTACCGTAAAAGAACCTAGAAATAGAAGTAGTGAAGTAGCAGAATACTCTTCTTCTTTCTCTTTATAATTTCTCTCTCTAGAGTTTCAGTGAATTCGTAAGAAAATAATGAAGGAATGAGCTTCTATTTATAGAAGAATAGAATGAATAGTAACTAATTCATGAACGGTCCAGATCGATTTACTTTTAAACGGACGGTTCATATTAAAACTTAAAGCAACGGTCCATATTGATTCACTATTCTAACCTTTAAACCAGCGATCCATATTGATTCACTATTATAACTTTTTCACCAGCGGTCCATATTGATTCACTATTATAACTTTCCACCAGCGGTCCATATTGATTCACTATTATAACTTCAACCAACGGTCTGAAAAATTAGCACATCTCCTCATGGAATAATATTGTACCCAAATACCCGAATGCAAAATACTAGAGTGAATAATAATCAAGAATGAATAGTAACTCATGAATAGTAACTTCGTGAATAGTAACTCATGAATAGTAACTCAAATGAATAGTAATAGTAACTCGTGAATAGTAACTCCGACACAAAAAGTGTCCCAAATACTCGTGTGAACAATACTAGAGTGAATAGTAATTTTAGTGAATAGTAACTCGTGAATAGTAACTCCGACACAAAAAGTATCCCAAATACTCGAGTGAACAATACTAGAGTGAATAGTAATTTCGATGAATAGTAACTCATGAATAGTAACTCGTGAGTAGTAACTCCGACACAAAAAGTTTCCCAAATACTCGAGTGAGCAATACTAGAGTGAATAGTAATTTTGATGAATAGTAACTCGTGAATAGTAACTCCGACATAAAAAGTGTCCCAAATACTAGAGTGAATAATATAACCTTCAGACATCAATTATTAGCAAAATAAATGTCGATTCTCACTAACACAAATAATCCCAACACAATGAAACTATCAAATTCATCTTTAACTAACACGAACTTATCCATCATTAATATCATAACTCACAATATTTAACAACCAGGTTGTTCCCAAGAAAGAGGGGGCTTTCCGATAAGGATTTCTCCTTATTGGCGCGCAATTAGATGACCAAACCTCCCTTTGAAGAACTTCTAGACATTGTAAATATTGCAATTTAATAATATGAATAACTTTGTCGTCTCAATTATTGATTTAATAAAATAACATATTATGCACATGATACTATGACAATAATCGAATCAATAATATGAGAGATATGATGTAGCAATTACTGTAGCAATAATGCAGTATAACTGAGTGACTTATCACATAAGCATCAATAATCAATCTGGTGTACTACTACGCACCACGCCAGACATCGCATTTTTTACTACCGGATAGTTCAACAGTATTAATGGTAAAACCTCCGCCGTTATTTTCATAAAATATTTTTGTCGTTTCATAACTACGACAATTCTTCTGTTGTGGGTCCACCAATGATTGTGCCGTCGTACGAATATTCCCCGACAAAAAGAATATTCTCCGACCAATCGAATATTTATAACAACATGCATTTTTTGCAAAATTTTCAAATACTACCCACAACTATAACATTATCTCAAATCCACACCTTAATATTTAAAAAAAATATTTCGAGAAATTTAAATCTTTATTTATAAAATCTGGGGTCTCACACCATATATGCATGCCATCGTGCATGTGGCTAGTCCATATTGTAGGGAAGACTCTGGCGATTTTTTTTTAAGTATTATAAGTATATTGGTGATCCATTAGAGCCTATTAAGGGTCCCATTGGAGCCGATAAATTTGGGATTGGGGTAAATGAGGCCACACGAGGCCATGCCAAGCTTAGCCCGAAGCTCATGGGGCCAAGCCAAGCTTGGTTGTCGACATAGTAAGCTATTGAAATTTATTAAGCCAAAATAACATGATATAATATAAAGTTTATCATACCGCTTTAATTTACATTCATTCATTAACATTGAGTATGCTTAATAAAATGTTAATCATATGGTTACAAGTATGCTCAAGTCATATGGTTACAAGTATGCTCAAGTCATATGCTTACAAGTATGCTTAAATGTTAATCATATGCATGCTTACAAGTATGCTCAAGTCATATGATTAATAAGCTCGTGTTGTCTGTAGTAGGTACTGTAATATCCGAGATTTCTATGTAATTTAACAATTTTAATAAACAAACTTATGTGAAATTCTTATGTGACAAATTCTTCATAAATGAATTATTTAATTTCACTATATGTTATGTGATAAGATGTATTGGAATGGTTGTTATAGTTGAGTCAACTATTCAATTTGGCTAAGTATGAAATTAATTCTAATTAATTCCGTGGGATGACTTTAAAATATGACTTTGAGTTCGGAGCGGAATTTAGTGACGCGGACAGCGTATTTGAGTCTGGAACGTCGAAATTAGTCAGGATAGACTGTAACCACGAAAATGCGTCACGGTTGACTTTTTGGTCAAAGTCAACCGGGACGTCCGGGACGTCGACTTTAGTAGGAATCGATATAAGTATCGACACGTTTGACTACGGAGGGCAAAATGGTCAAAATGACTTGTTAATTGATTAAATGATTATTATATTAATTTTATACAAGTCAAGAATTTGGTCACTACGTGACAAGTATATTGGGACAAGGAGGGAGTGTATATACGTATAATATTGAGTGTGAGGAAGGAGGAGGTTATAATTGTTTGACAAAGGCTTTTCATGTTCTTAACTCCCTCCCTTATGACCATTAACTAGTGTATAATGATCCATGAATACATAACTAATGGTTGGAGAGGTGAAGGGGCTGAGCATATCTGTCCTAATAATATATACATATACACCCAACTCAAGCATTCATTCACTTTGCAACATTACAACTAAGAGAGCAAAAATAGAGAAGAAAGGATTAGAGTTTGAGAGTGGGTCAAGGTTATCTACGAATTTGAGGAGCATAATCAAGCAAGCAAGAAGGGAGAGATCAGTAGCTATCTCCATCTATAAGAAGAAATTCGTAGTAAGAGGTAAGTCATGACCCATGTATATGTTTTTAGAAACTAGTAAGAAAATGCTTGAGTGGCCATTGGAACTACTTTGTGTTGATGCTATGATGCCATGCTACTGCTTGTGGATGATATGTGGGTATGAAGAACAAAAGTTCTGGTTTGATCAAGTAGCAATTGCTTAGAGAATAAAGAGTTCATGTATGTATGCTTAGTGTTTGATAAAATGCCTCTAACATGCTAATTTGATCAAAACATGAAAAGTTAGAGAAATGAATTGTTGTAACATGTATATATATGTTATTAGAAGTGGTCTGGATAATAGGAATCAAACCCATGCATGCTAGAATCAAAATCATGATTTTCTCAAAAGTTGGGTTAAACTAGTTTGCATGATTTTTCAGGATTTATGGTCACTCGAAATCATGTCTTAGATAATCCATTTGTTGCATGTAATAATTTTGTAAAATAGTATGTAGCATGAGGTATAACATGTCCAAATTTCATTCGGATCGAAGCTATATTGAGTGAGATATGAAAATCGTAAGGTCGCGAAATAAACATGTTAGAAACCGAAAAAAATTGTGAACTGCTGACCCTAAGGACAAATTCGGGGCTAGCTACAGTTTCCAGAAAATTTTGGGCTTTTGGGTTATTATAGTACACTGAATAAGCTTTCTATAGACTCTGAACGGACTAATTCCGACTTCGGAGCAAGGAGTTATGACTTTTCAAAATAGTTACGTCAAATCTGTCCAACAAATTCGGAGCAGTCCCCCTTGCACAGATTTTCTGGAATTTTGTGCTTGGAATTTGAAGATGGCCCATGAACGAAAGTTGTAGCCCCAGAAGTTAGCTTCGCGTGGGCGCAAGAATCGCTCAAAAATGTTTTAAAACGAATTAGTTATGACTGTTTTAGCGAGATATGGTAAAGCTGAGAAAAAAATAAAATAAAATAAAAACTGTTATGTTGGGCATTTTTAAGTTCTGTTTTGGGCTGCCTATGATGTCTAAAATGGGTGGCATATATTTTCTAAATATATTCTCTTATGATGTTTATAGCATATCCAATAGGAGACCCTTATACTTCAAACTAGATTGTGTATGAATGGTGATTAACGAGACACATATGATTAGGTTATGTGAAGGTTAATTGCTAGCGTTAATTGTAGCAGGCTTATCAGGCAAGTTTCCTAACCCTAATTTTTTTTGGGTGTTTATTAAATCCTTACTAATATTATCGCAGTAAGGGTAAGTATTGGACTTGTGTTAGTTATTTATTCGTGCAAGTTTCTTCGTTGAAAAGTCATACAAACTTCAATTATCTTGCAAGCTTATCGATGATTATTCAGTTATTATTTTAACTGCCATATGTTTAAATTTCATTTCATTATCGAACTGTTCTAAGTATGTTCCACGCCCTTTGTTTCCATTAGTTATTATTGATGGAAAAAGTGATTTAAAACAAATCTTTCGAAGCTATTAAATGTTTACCAATCCAAATTGCTTTGGTGCGGTCTCACATGATTACTAAGATGAACAACCCGAATAAACGGGCAAACAGATGTCGGGCAAATAGTCCCATTTCGTTTATGCAGCTTAAAACTTAATACTTGTGCTGACAACGAATTATGATAAAGTCGATCACCCGCGTGCTTGCAAAGGCCGTTCTGATCTATTGAATTGTTAAACCATCTGATGATTTTTGATGAAAGAAAATATGTTCAGGGTATTTTACACCCCTTAGTATGATATTGAAAATTCTTAAATTTCCATTCTTGATGTTCCTATTTAACGGTTGATAATCATTTCAACTGTTGAGGTTTAGCTATTCAACTGCTTTCACTATTGATGTATGTTTTCAAATTTCAGTATATACTTCTTTGGGAAATTCGTGCTCATTCTTGCTTAAACCTTTCGAGTTAAGGGTGAGAAGGTTGAGGGTTCTGCAGGACAAGGAAAGTCCAAGATGAAGTGATGCTAATGGTTATGTAATAAGTTAATTATTTCCGCATATGTGTAATGTAGCGATAAACGCTAAGACTAAGTTCCAGTATGTTTTAAGGTTATAAAGACTTGGGATTTTATTTCGACTATTTATGTAATGGGTAATATAATATTATTATTATTGTTAAAGTTTACTTAGATAGATGATGTTGTATGTTGTATCGTGAGCACCAAGTCTTGTAGTCGATGTTACACGGATTTGGGGGCGTTACAGGTACCGTGGAATCATGGACCTCTATTCAAACCGTAGTTGGATGGCACGATGAAAGTCAAGTGCCCAGATAGGTGCTATAGCTGAATTTAGAGCTAGTTGCCAGGTGTTTTTGGAGTATGCGTATAGTCACCCGTAATGTATGAATGGTAAGTCGCAGATACGATGTCCATGTTTGAAGTGTAAGAATATAAATTATATGGACAGAGACATGGTAAACTATCATTTACTTGTTTCTGGGTTCATGAGAAATTACGAAGAATGCTGGTGGACACATGGGTAGAGAAGAGATGGTGGCATCACACAAGTACACAATTCGGGCAGTAGTACTCATCGGTTGAATGAAATGGTTCTTGTTATTGCAGGGCCAGATTTTGATTGGGAGCAAGGTAGAGAACAACCTATGAATTCTGATACCAAAGACTTCTTTAAGTTGTTAGACGAGTGTAGCAAGCCATTGTGGCATGGTTGCACCAAACACACTACATTGTCTGCAGTGGCGACATTACTTAACATCAAGGCTGATCACAACATGAGCCATGAGTGTTTTGAGTCGCTCTTGAAGGCCATTAAGAGTATGTTGCTTGACGGTGAGAAATTACCTAGTAACTATTACTTTTGTAAGAAAATGATGAAGAAGTTGGGTCTTGGATACCAAAAGATCGATGCATGTCCCAACGATTGCATGTTATTTTATAAGGAAAATGAACAGATGACAAGGTGCACGTTTTGCAGTCATGATCGGTTTAGGCCTAATAAAGAGGGTGTGACTACAAAAAAATCAAGTATACCGTTTAAGATTCTAAGGTATTTTCCAATAACACATCGGCTAAAAATATTGTACATGTCTTCAAGAACAGCTGAACATATGAGTTGGCATGCGAAATCTCCAGCTAAAGATGGAGAACTAAATCATCCCGCAGATGGGCAGGCTTGGAAAGATTTCAACTTAGCACATCCTGGATTGTCATTGGAACCTAGAAATGTGAGGCTTGGATTGTCAACCGATGGTTTCAATCCGTTTGGCCACTCAGCTGTTCCGTACTCATGTTGGTCTGTGATTGTTACTCGCATAACTTGCTTCCTTGGATGTGTATGAAACGACCATACTTGTTTCTTTCACTGTGGTTCCTCGGTCCTAAGAGTCCTCGGTGGCCCGTAATGCATTGATGGGCGCTTTTTGGTATGATTATGACCGAGGATTATTCGGTATAGTCGCGACCGCTGATGATTTAATGAATATCCTTGGTTCGTAATGCAGGGATGATTAGAAGATGTGGTTTATTTATTAAAATTTGAGTCTCAAATATAAAAAGTTGATGAAAACGTTTTAAACCATAAAAGATAGTAGATTTTATTCTCTACTTAACTCTTTTAATGGATTGCTTGTTCCGCTACAGTTAAACTTGATGTCTATTGTATATTATCAGTTTAACATTATTGAAGACTAATGATAATTTATTCTGTATTATCTTAGTCATAATATTTCTTACTGGGCTAGTTGAGCTCACCCTTTCTTTCACTGTTCTCTGCAGGAAAAGAGAATGTAGCCGAAACTAGTCGGGGAATGGAGTGACGGTCCAGACAGTAGCATTAGTAGTCCTCACTATTCTGTTAAATAGTGTGATAATAAATGTAATGAGGACTAAATTGTGTGTGGATATTGTCTAGATGACAATATTTATATTTAAACTCACAGCATATGTTTTGTCGTATTTTACACGACTACTGTATTATTAAGTTGTATTTGAATTTTGTACCATGTATATGGCGACTCAAGATGGGTGATGTATACCTAATTTTGGGGGCGTCACAGTTGGTATCAAAGCTTAGGGATATGATCCCTGGCTGAGATGTGAGACAAGAACTAGGAGGGGAGAGACGGGGAATTCCTTCGCTAGTATGACCTACCTAAGTTTATTTGGTATTTAATTGGTCGGTCAGAGTATAGGGATAATATATGATTTGTTATTTAACCCTTGTTTTGTGGCAGTATTTGAAAAATGGCATCTGAAAATGCTGAGATAAGTAATGAAGCACATGAGAGTGTTGATTCAGCTCAAGCAAAAGGTAACGACCAACAACACGATAATAATCATACTGGTGGCAACAGCTATCGGAACAATAATAACCATCGTGGGGGTAATTATCATGCCAAGAATGATAACCACTTCGGTGGTAATCATGGCAAAGATAATAGAAGTGGAAATTGCAAGAAGAGAAGGTCGTTTAGCCCGATTTTATCGTGCACCAAAGTCAAGTCCAGTTGGGACGGTGGCACCAAAGGCGGATACGGACAAAACAAAGTCGTTGGTTTTAGGAAGAGCGTTTTTCATGACTTCCCAAAAAATGAGTAAACTGAATGAAGTTAGCACGGGTTAGTTAATTATAAATTCTTGCGAAGTCTATACCTTATTAGATATTTGTTCTACCCATTCTTTTATCTCTCTTGCTTGCGCTTAACGTTTAAATTTGACTCTAGAGAAGTTAGACTTTGACCTATCGGTTGAAACTCCGCTAGGAGAAACCTTCATTACATGTGTTATCCAAGCCTTGGATGAGAGTCACAGTTTTGAATGATATTTCTATTGTTAATAAATTTCCTGACGTATTCTTGAAGACTTCTTAAACTACCCCTAGAGCATGAAATTGAATTTTGTATTGACCCCAGTACAAAACCCATTTCTAAAACCCTCAAATATTTCTTCAACTAAAAGGATCTGTTTACGTGGATTATGATGAAAGTCATAATAAAAGTATAGAACTGATAAAAATCATGGGTATATGAAGTATTAGTAAGTTTTATGATGAGTTATGTTGGTTAGTATGTGAAAACATGAAAGTTTCTTAGAAATCACAAAGAGTTGAAAATCAGATTTTGGTGAAAAACGTAACATGAAATTCAATTGAATTTTTGAGTGTGGTTAAGTCCTAGAGTTAGATCTATGAGTTACCTAACTAATCCAAGTGGAATCACTGGAAAAGGTGTTGTAGATTTTTGTGTGGACTGATTTTAGCAAAGGAGTGCAAAACTTATAAAAATCGAAAAAAGTCTGCGCCATGATTTTAGAGGGGCTGTTTTGGCCACTTAAATTATGAGAAAAATTCTGGCCTTTTGGGACATGAAAGTATATGGTATAAAGTACCTCCTGTCCAAAAATGAGCTCATTCTGACTTAAAATGAGCAAGTTGTGACTATTTCAATATTTAGGTTTTTTCGACGAAAAATGCTATAACCGGAGTTCTATAACTCCAATGACCATGAAATTTAAACTGGAAGCTCATGTTAACATGTGTAAGATTCTGCCAAGATTTAGGAATTTTTGGAGTTATCCTTGAGGTAGCTAATTTCTTAAGGAATTAATTGGAAATTGATTTTTGAAAAATAGTAATTGAATTTTAAAAATTCCGAGAAAAATATATGTTCATTATGGGACTATATTATACTAAATCCCAGAAAAGAAATATTTTTGGGACTGATTTGGTATTTTTTATAAAAATAGTTTAGTTACAAACATATGAGTTAAATGTGTTATGTGAAGTAACAAAGTTGGAAGATAGGATTTTATGGCTTGGAAATCCTATATAAGGTATATGTAGATTGTTGATAAGGAATTTGATCATTGGTGATGAAATCTTATGAGTATGACATGTTTGAATGATTAAATGCATTATTTGGTAAAGTGTAAACAACTGAAATATATTGTTTATAAATTTAAGAAGTGATTAAAATATTGTTATAATATTAATGATATTAGATTATGAGATTAGTAAGTGATTGATAACATTGGGATATTCTTGAACCCTAGATAAATTATATTATAAATGTTTAATATTTAACCTTTATCTCATTTGATTGATTCTTTATATCATTGTCATGATCCTCATGTTTATATTGTGTTGAAAGTCATCTGTGGCTTACGTGCATAGATGGACTTGGTATGATTATGACCATGGATTGTTCGGTATAATCATAACCGTAATTGAAAACACGATTATCTTTGGCACGTAGTGCATGGATAATTCGTGGTCGTGATACTAAAGAATATCCTTGGCCTGTAGTGCAGGGATGATTCGATGATTTGGATTAATTATTGAGCTGAGTCTCAGCAATGAAATATTAATTCATGGATGTGGTAAAAGTCATCTTTGACCGTAGTGCATTGATGGACTTGGTATGATTATGACCAGAGATTATTCGGTATAATCACGACCGTAATTTAAAACACGATTATCTTTGGCACGTAGTGCATGGATAATTCGTGGTCGTGATACTAAAGAATATCCTTGGCTTTGTAGTGCGAGGATGATTCGATGATGTGGATTAATTATTGAAATGAGTCTCAAAGAATGAAATATTAATTCATGGATGTGGTAAAAGTCATCTTTGGTAGTAGTGCATTGATGGACTTGGTATGATTATGACCGAGGATTATTCGGTATAATCATGATAATTGAAAACACGAATATCCTTGGCCATGAGTGCATGGATAATTCGTGGTCGTGATACTATTAAGCTGAGTCTCAACATTATTGATTTTACAGTTATATATCTTTGGCCTGTAGTGCAAAGATGAACTGCTTGATTATTAGTTATCTGATTTGGCATGTAGTGCAAAAATGAATTGTTAATAAATATCTTTGGTAGTATTGCAAAGATGAATTTAATGTTTTCAACGATAAAGGTATTCAAGGTATCCTCACCTCTTCATATCATACCAGTGCGTCGTAAAATTTCGAGGGAGAAATTTCATAAGGAGGGGAGATTGTGAGACCCCTAATTTTATGAAATAAAAGTGTTCAATTTTTCTATTTTGATGAATAGTTAAATTGATAAAAGTTTAAAGTTAAGGGTGATATTTGAAAATTTTTCAAAGTAAGTGATGATGAAGTTTTGTTTGTTTAGTATTATTAACGTAATAAAACAGAAACATCTTTTTATATAAAACAGAATACTTTATTAAAGTTATTCTATAAATAGAATATATTATATTTTATTATGCATAGTGTTGCATAGTATTTTGTATAGTAAAATCTTTTTATATAAAACAAAATACTTTTATAAAGTTGTTTATTTTATTAGGCATTAATTAGAATATATTATATTTTATTTAAAAGATTTTGCTTTAAATATGGACCGTCAGATTAAAGTAAATCAATCTGGACCGTTCATGGATTGGTTACTATGTAGTCCATTTTCCTATAAATAGGAAACTTAGTTAGAATTGAAATCACACCAGAAGTTCAGAGAATTCCCCTTCTATAATCTTGAACGTATTTCCTTAAGTGTTTTAAGAAACTTTGAGCGAAGAATATAGTATAAGTTTTCTTTAAGAAAATCTTCACCCTATCAGTCGAAATATTCTTCTTTTACGGTAAGGGGTATTATTTCTTTTGTATTCATGAAGAAAACTTCTGTTATTCCATTCTTTATTATTCTGTTGGAATAACCTGTATACGCGGCATACCCTATACATGGTGATCTTCTTTTGTTATTCAATTCATTATTATTCATTGGAATAACTTTGATATCTGTGACATACCTATACACTATGTGATCTTCTTTTGTTATTCAATTCTTTATTATTACATTGGAATAATCAGTATATCTGACATACCCTATACATGGTGATCTTCTTTTGTTATTCAATTCTTTATTATTACATTGGAATAACTTTGATGCTGTGGTTTACCCTATACTTGGTGGAATGACTTTTGTATATACGATTTACCCAATACTTGGTGATCTTCTTTTATTATTCGCATTTACTATTACAGCCGAATATCCTCAGTAGGTGTGAATTTCACGACACTGGTTCCATCATTTATTATTCCGTATTTATTATTACATTGGGAATAACTCATGCATCTGTATGTCTCTCTATCGCATGCATGGTGAATGATCCTTTGTATTCATTCTTTATTAAATTGTGGAAATGATCTGTATACGTGGATTACTGCATGGCGATGAAAATCCATTTGCAGTTTTATATATTCTTTATTATACTCAGTTGGTTTGAGTTTTGACTTCTATACTCCATGAAATTAGTGGAATATCCTTGATATTTGCGCTTCATCCAGTATCTTTTCATGGAAATATTCTTCTGAGCATTCTTGAATTTTACTTTACAAAGAAGTATCATGTTGACAATTTGGACATTATTAGTTCCTGGATAAATAAATTCTTGAACTTGTTTTATTGAATTATTATGTCCTTGTCATCATCCTTATGTTTATATTGTGTTGAAAGTCATCTTTGACTTACGTGCATAGATGGACTTAGTATGATTATGACCAGGGATCATTCGGTATAATCATGAAGTGTGATGTTATAAGTGATGTGGTAAAAGTCCTCAGTGGCCTGTAATGCATTGATGGACAGTTTTTGGTATGATTATGACCAGGGATTATTCGGTATAGTCATGACCGTTGATGATTTAATGAATATCCTTGGTTCGTAGTACAGGGATGATTAGAAGATGTGGTTTATTTATTAAGCTGAGTCTCAGTGATAAAAGTTGATGAAAACGTTTTAAACCATAAAAGATAGTAGATTTTATTCTCTACTTGACTCTTTTAATGGATTGCTTGTTCCTGCTGCAGTTAAACTTGATGTCTATTGTATATTATCAGTTTAACATTATTGAAGACTAATGATAATTTATTCTGTATTATCTTAGTCATAATATTTCTTACTGGGCTAGTTGAGCTCACCCTTTCTTTCACTGTTCTCTTCAGGAAAAGAGAATGTAGCCGAAACTAGTCGGGGAATGGAGTGACGGTCCAGACAGTAGCATTAGTAGTCCTCACTATTCTGTTAAATAGTGTGATAATAAATGTAACAGTAGCATTAGTAGTCCTCAATATTTGTATTTAAACTCACAGCATATGTTTTGTCGTATTTTACACGACTGTTGTATTATTAAGTTGTATTTGAATTTTGTACCATGTATATGGCGACTCAAGATGGGTGATGTATACCTAATTTTGGGGGCGTCACAATACTTGTTTCTTTCACTCGTGGTTCCTGGTCCTAAGAGTCCTGGAAAGAACTTAGATGTTTACTTGAGACCTCTTATAGATGAGTTGAAGGTATTGTGGGAGGATGGAGTCTGAGACTTGGGATGTTGCAACGAAAACAAATTTCAACCTTAGAGGCGTGATTATGTGGACTATAAGTGACTTCCCGACTTATGGTATGTTAGGCCGGATGGAGTATACACGGAAGTTGGCTTATCCGTATTGTATGGAGCATACAAAGTCGTTTAATCTATCAAAAGGTCGAAAGCCTTGTTGGTTTGACTGTCATCGTCGGTTCTTACCGGTAGATCACCCGTTTCGAAGAAATAGAGAACACTTCAGGAAAGGGAAAGTAGATAATGATATGCCTGCACCGCGATTATCGGGAACGGAGATGCGAGATCGTGTGATGAGATTTTCGGTTATCCCATTTGGTAAGGTTGATGCCACAAACATAATCAATGGGTTTGGTGAATCTCATAACTGGGTTCGGAGAAGCATCTTTTGGGAACTGCCTTATTGGTCTACAAATTTGATTCGTCATAATCTAGATGTGATGCATATTGAGAAGAATGTGTTTGACAATGTGTTTAACACTGTGATGAATGTTACGGGGAAGACAAAAGATAATGATAAGGCACGTTTGGACATAAAAGATATTTGTAAGCGTCCTGGATTAGAACTTTATGAATCTCCTAATGTTAAGATTGTCAAACCGCATGCAAGGTACACATTGTCCAAAAAGCAAGTTGAAGATGTGTGCACATGGGTTAAGTCTCCGAAACTACCGGATGGATATGTGTCAAACATTGCAAGGTGTGTATTACTGGTGGGAAATTGCAAGGATGAAAAGTCATGACATCGTGTGTTCATGGAGAGACTCATGCCTTTAGCATTTCGGATCTCGCTGATAAACCAATATGGGATGCTTTGATGGATCTTAGTCATTTCTTCAAAGACTTGTGTTCAAAATCATTGAATGAGAAGGACATGTTTATACTTGAGAAGAACATCATAGAGATCACGTGTAAACTGGAAAAAATATTCCCACCTGGTTTTTTTGACTCCATTGAGCATTTGCAAATCCATATTCCCTATGAAGCTCGTGTTGGGGGTCCAGTTCAATATAGATGGATGTACCCTTTCAAGAGGGTGATGGGAAACCTTAAGAGGAAGGTAAAGAATAGAGCATATGTCGAGGGGTCGATATGCGAGGCATACAGTTTTGATGAGATATCTACGTTTGTCTCAGACTATTTTCTGGACGAAGTCTTGACAAAGGCCAATCGAGTATCGAGACATGATGATGAGGGAAATGTTGAACTAAATGGTAGGCTTTGACTGAGGGATCAACGATTCTGGCTAATGTACAAGTCCTAGCTATGGGACCGATGGGGACCAAGTCACCATTGGTTACAAAATAAATAGTTGTGAATTTCACACAAAGGCATATAGGCAGATAAAAGAACAACGAACTCGGAGTGTGTGTCCAGGAGATTGTTACAATGAGCTCTGGTCGTGCCTTTTTTGGGGAGTTAGAGGAAATCATAGAGTTGTCATACAAGGGCACGCATACGGGGGTCATATTCACTTGTTCAAGTGCCGCTGGTTTGATTCGAAAAAGGGATACGTGTTGATGGACATGGAATCGTCGATATTGACCTCCATAGGTCTCACAGACTCCAACAAACCGTTTGTTTTACCAACTCAAAAAGTACAAGTATACTACACTCCTAGTCCCGTTAGGAAAAGGATATGACCGCATCTGATTGGCAAGTTGTAATTCATACTCCCACGCCGTAGTCGTGTAGAATTAGTTGATGGGGAGATTTACCAAGAGCAGATGCTTCATAGTCAAATTATAATAAATGTAGAGGACGAAAATGAAGTAATCCAGTTAGATGGTGGAGATGAACCACATGAATTAGATCCTGAGTCAATACTTGTGTCAGATGACATTGATCTTTGAGGAGGAAGAGTTATTGGTCGAATCGACAATCGAATCTGAGCAGATGATGGTTATGAATCTACAACACGTATACAAGATGATTCTGAATCAGACATTGACACTTGAACAAATGAGGGAATCACATTTATTATTGATTTTTCTCTCACAGTTTTAAGTTATTTGTATACTATATTGTTGTAATTAAAGCATTTCATCAATTTATGATACATTACCATTGTTATTGTTCTTCTGATGTGCTTTTGTAGAAGAGGTTCTACCTTTTTATTCTTATATTAGTTTTGTTTAAAAAGTGAATGTATATTTGTTTGGAGTTGGGTGCAGTTCACTTCATATGGGATTTCAAGTTTCACACTTAGATCCTTCTGCTTTTCTTAATGGTCTGTCATTTTATATTCATATATATACATGTTTAAATCACTGTCATGTTTATGTACTAAACTATTTAAATGCAACTTTTTTTTATTGTCATTTTATATTCATATATATACATGTTTATATCAATGTCATGTTTATTGTCATATATACATGTAATCAAATATGACTCATAATAACATCTTGAAATTTGTAATATCTGAGATGGCTTCACGAAGCGGTATACAGTAAAAGCGCCGGCTTGGGTAGGGGGCCTAATCATGTGCCCAAGTCCCCTACTAATCTGGATTATCGGATTCTTATTCAGATTCGCCCTCCTCCGAATAGCACGTACGTCCCGCATATATCGATTTTATATAAGCATTTAAGATTCCATTTATTGTATATTGGTAATGTTTTGATTGATATTATATTGGTTTGTGTCTTGGGTGCCTAGAAATGTCCATATATGCATGCCGTCGTGCATGTGGCTAGTCCATATTGTAGGGGAGACTCTGGCGAATTTTTTTTAAGTATTATATAAGTATAAGTTTTAAAAATGTTCATAAGTATTATAACTTAGATGTAAATTGATTTAATATATGTGACGCCCCCAAAATAGGTATACATCACCCATTCTGAGTTGTCAATACATGGTACAGAAACAACTACAACTTTATTATTACAACAGTAAAATTTTGAGTTTGAATACAAATATTATCTTCTAGACAATATCTATACTCAAATAAATTCTCATCACATTTATTGATACATTATTTTATAGAAATGGTGAGGACTACTAAACAACTCTCTCTAGAACCTTCATTCCATACTCCGACTCGTACTCGCTATATTCTCGCCTCCTGAGAAGAAAAATGGAACAAAAAGGAAATGGGCGAGCTCAACTAGCCAAGTAAAGAATATTATGACTAAGATAATATACAACAAATTATCATTAGTCTTCAACAGGGAAAAATCTAATAGAATACAATAGACAATAAGTTTTAAATCAATATTCGCGTGAATGAAATAATAATTCATTAGAAGAGTTACGTGAGAGAATGCAAACTACTATCTTCTATGTATGAATTTAAAAGTTCATCATCTATCTTTTATCCTCAGAACATCAATCAATATATATCCGAATCAAATATTCATCTTTGCACTACTGCCAAAGATATTCATCGATTAATCATGTTCATCTAAACACTGCTCATCTTTTTCACTACTACCAAAGATATTCATCGAAAATCATTCATCTTTGCACTACAGGCCAAAGATATCCAATAATATCATCATTTAAGACCGAGGATGATGAAAAATATTTTAAAGAAACGAATCCAGTTGAAACAAAATGACAAGGATTAAGGATTAAGGATTAAGTACTTTGTTTTATCCATGTCCAAAAATACCTCAAAAATAATCATAGTGGTGTAAAATTCAAGAATGATCAAAACATGGATACAATCAAAGCTAGTATCCACAATAGATATTTTAGGCGAAAAGGAAAATTTTCATTTTTCGATGAATAATCACCAGATTCGTGAATAGTGTCGTTATACGTGAATAGTCTTGATATACATGAATAGTAACTCCGATACCAAAAGTTCCAAATTTAATAAAAACTTCATATCAATATTTCAGCATAATGATATTGAAGAAATAATATCATTACAAAAAAAATAAATAATATCCATTACCTCGAAAGATCGGACTTACAATTTTAAACAATCGAATATAAAGCTATGACTTGAACTTGCAATCAGTATAGCAATACTCAAAGTATACTCAAAATACTCACAAGAATACGCTTGATAATATAGAGAGAGAAAACTTCAGTTTCTGGTGTGATTTTCAATTCTAACCTAAGCACCCTATTTATAGGAAAATGCTTAGAACACCAAAGTAGAAAATTTAATATAATAATAATATATATATACAAATTTGTCAGCGCACCTAGAACCATTTGAATTCAGCAACTTGCATGTGTTTAATGAGGCTAACCAAACACAAAAACGTTTTTGTTAATTAAAACAATTTAAAACTTCCAAAAATCAATTAATTGAGACTTGAACTTAAATAATTCATAATAAATAGCTTTTTATCAGAAAATTGAAACTCATAATTTCTATAGAAATTCCATTATCTAAAACTTTGCGAGAAGAAAGTTTTTCCAAATTCCAAATGTAAATTGACCAAAAATCCATAAACGAAGCGATTTTATAAAGTTATAATCAAATTTCAAATCGATAAATGGGGTTCAATAGAGACATGTTTAACATGTTTTAAACATTTATTACAACAAAAAATACTCTTCCTCCTCGTATACTCATATATCCCACATTCGTTGTAAAAATATCACCATTATTATATTATTAAAATATAATAATATATTTAAATGAATTATTTTATCGTAAAAAGATAAAATTTCAATTTTCAACAATTGTCACATTAAAAATTTTCTCCATCTATATCCACATAAAATTAATATTTTCCTCATCATATGAATCAATAATTAATTATTCACAAATAATATTACGTAATCACAATATTGACAACCAGCAGTTCCTGGAAAGATGGGGCTTTCCAATAAGAATTTCTCCTTCTTGGCGCCATGATTAGGTGACCAAACCTCTCCTTAGACGTAACTTTCTAGACATTGCCAATAATTTTATCTAATAATATTATTCAGATAATATGAATTATTGCTTCGATAATGAAAAATATAATGTGTAATGACAATTATTGAAACAACAAAGAATATAAAATATCAACGCACAAATTATTAAATTAATAAAATCTTCGAATAAAATTATCGTAACCATTATTGAGTAGTGCCTTCTTACGTAAGAATCAATAATTGGTGCAATACCGTAAAGCTACTTGTGTTTTAACCACATAGTATTTTAACAAGATAATCTGTGAATAACTACGCCAAGTTATTTTTAAACAACTTATATTTGTCGCTTTCTTTATCCAATCGCTTTCCGTTATGGGGCCCACAAAAAAGCTACGTATCATACCTAATATTCCCAAACAATCACGAATATTCCACGACCAAATGAATATTCCCCCAAATAATAATGAATATTTTATAACCACTTGCTTATTCGAAATATTTGTGTATTTTACCCATAACTATCCACATCAAATCAACCCTTACTATTTCAAAATAATAAATAGAGGAAAATAAATTTCGTTTATTAATAATTTGGGGTCTTACAATATATGCTAATTGATGTTGTATATTATAGTGATTTTTCAGATAATAAAATCGTCAAGTGCATATCATAACCTGTGTTCTGAATTGGCTCACACCGTGATTACGTAGGCAGCACACCCCATCATCACCCATAAGAATCTTTGTTTGGCGAAATTTCGTATGTTTTTTAATTATGACAGATAATATTAATATAATATTCAAAGGATAATTATTTAGTAATGTTATTATTGTTGTTTTATTTGCAGAAAAGGTATAGATGGGAGGACGCGCAGGCTTTAGTGATTCAGACATTATTCTGGCAGAAGTGCGCGGTCCACACCAAGGACAACTTGAATAAAAAATGACAAAAAGCCATTCATAATGCCGAGATCGACCATCCAGGCCAGGGAGAGGATTATATACACGAGCATAGCCCACAGTGGTGCACCCATCCATATAAATTTGAGATGTGTGCCCAATGGAGAGCTGAGAGCTGGGTGAAAAGACGAAAGACTGCCGCCAACAATAGAGCCTCGGGTGTATCCGATGGCGAAAAGGCTAAAGGAACATACAAGGGTGGCGAGATTTCCGCGATTCTGACATATCAACGCTTGCCAGTGCGTATTTACAAGTTTTAATATGTTTACAATCATGAATTGTAGAAAATATATCCCATTTTTACTTAGTAATATTGTGTTATTTTTGTATAGGAGTCTCAGTCTCAAGGTCAGCCTATCCATTGGCTGGATGTGTACGTGGCCACCCGTGATGGTCTGCCTGAGGCTATCCAGATAGCGGTAATAAATTTTAACAACTTGATCTTTAATGCTTACAGAATTAATTTATTTTTAACTATTTAATTGTTAACATGATGACAGGACACTTATAAGCGTTTATTGAATGAGCGTTATCCTGAAGGCACTCCACGTCCGTCTATCGATCAAGAGTTGTGGGAGAGGGCGTCTGTTGTGAAGAAGAACTACATTAAAGGTCAAGGACAATGACGACGCCCATCCTTCAGTGGCTCAGTCGCTTTCTACCCGATCTACATCGCCATCGAGCCATTCATCTGTTCATACTCCAGTTGACTGTGTGAGAGCTATATGTCGAGATCGAGATCTTCCAGAAGATCTTTGGGCGGACATCCGGGGCTCTAATCTTGAGGAGTTAAATTTGAAGCGATGCGGATGGCAATGACATCACAACACGGGGATGACGACGAGGTATAAAATCAATTTGTTGTATATATTGTCGTAATATACCAATATTAACATAGTTAGTATATATTTGTAACTTGTTTTATTATTTTGTTAATTACAGGGTGATCAAGGAGGCGGTGATGCTTGACGTACCTGCTTTAGATTACTTTTGTAGTTATAGTATAAGCTTGTACTTGTATATTCATTCTTTGGATGTTTGTATGTTACTTAAACAAGTTTTGAAATGTTATTATATTTATTCAAATCATATTGGTTTTTAAAGATTTATATACTAGTTTGGTGTATGTGTTGGTGGACGATAGATGTTTATATTGTTGTGTATGCTGTTATTGGGTATGTGTGTTGGGATAAAGCAGGTACAAAACAGGTACAGGTTTTTGGGAAATATGCAAAATAACAAAAATCTATTTTTTATTTTTTTCCATATCGCTGACCGCGTCGCGGTCACTGATAGTTATTAATGATCGCTAAATATTTGTGGGTACCGTCGCCGACACGGCCGCCACGACCACGTCGACTTTATTACTGACCATCTTGACTTCGGCTTAGCGATCGGATTTGTCATTTCGGTAGCTCATATCGGTCATGAGATGTGCCGATCATTGATGTGCATCCCAAATGACCGAGAATTTATCTGACGATTATTAGCGACCGCATCGCGGTCATCGATAAAGCGATGGATTGATAAACCTTTTTCTTGTAGTGAGTAGATCATAAAATCTACTATCTTCTATGATTTAAAAGATTTATCACAAATTTTATCGCTGAGACTCAGCTTAATAAATAATCCACATCATCCCTGCACTACGACCAAGGATATTCATTAGTATCACAACCACAAATTATCCATGCACTACGGGCCAAGGATATTCGTGTATTCATCAATGGTCATGATCATGCCAACAACTGTCCATCAATGCACTACGGGCCAATGAGGACTTTTACCACATCATTTATAACATTACGGTTATGATTATAATCTACCGATAATCCTCGGTCATACTTTCATACCAAGTCCATCTATGCACTACAAAGCCACAGATGACTTTCAACATAATATAAACATGAGGATGATGACAATGACACAAGAATTCAATAAAACAAGTTCAAGAATTAATTTATCCAGGAACCAATAACGTCCAAATTGTCAACATGATACTGCTTTGTGGTGTAAAATTCAAGAATGCTCGGAAGAATATTTCCATGAAAAGATCTTTGGATGAAGCGCAAAATATCAAAGATATTCCACTAATTTCATGGAGTATAAAAGCCAAAACTTTAACCAACTGAGTATAATAAAGAATGGAATAACAAAAGAAATCACCAGGCATGCGATAGACCGCACAGACAGGTTATTCCAATAGAATAATAAATAACGGAACCAGGTCATGCGTAAACGCAAAGACAGGATTTTCCAACAGAATAATTAATAATGGAACTAGGTCATGCGTAAACGCACATACAGGATGTTCCAACAGAATAATAAAGAATGGAATAACAGAAGAATTTCACCATGTATGCGGTACTTCGCATGGATAGGTTATTCCAATATAATAATAAATAATGGAACCAGGTCATGCGTAATCCGCACAGACAGGATGTTCCAACAGAATAATAAAGAATGGAACCAGGTTATGCGTAATCCGCATAGACATGATATTCCAACAGAATAATAAAGAATGGAATAACAACAGAATTCACCAGGTATGCGATAGACCGCACAGACAGGTTATTCCAACGGAATAATAAATAACGGAACCAGGTCATGCGTAAACGCACAGACAAGGTATTCCAACAGAATAATAAATAATAGAACTAGGTCATTCGTAAACGCACAGACAGGATATTCTAATAAAATAATAAATAATGGAACCAGGTCATGCGCAAACGCACAGACAGGATGTTCCAACAAAATAATAAAGAATGGAATAACAGAAGAATTTCACCATGTATGCGTATGCTTGATGTAGACAAAGTTATTCCAACATAATAATAAAGAATGGAGTATCAGAAGAATTTCACCAAGTATAGGGTAGTCCGTGTATACAGGTTATTCCAAAAAAATAATAAAGAATGGAATAACAGAAGTTCTCTTCATGAATACAAAAGAAATAATACCCCTTACGAGTATTGAAAGAAAATAATTCCCTTTATGAATACGAAAGAAATAATACCCCTTACCTTATAAAGAAGAGTACTTTGACAGTTAGGGCGGGAATATACTTGAAGAAAACTTGCACTATTTTTTAGAATCAAAGCTTTCTTAAACTCTAAAGAAATAAGCTCAAGATTATAGAAGAAGAATTCTCTGAACTTCTGGTGTGATTTCAGTTCTAACTAAGCATCCTATTTATAGGAGAATGGAAAGGATACTATGCAATAAAATATAATATATATATATATATATTTTATATATATTTTATTTAAAATCTAATAAAACAAATAACTTTATAAAAGTATTCTGTTTTATATAAAAAGATTTTACTATAAAAATACTATGCACGACCTTTATCTGCGAATATAATAAAATATAATATATTCTATTTATAATCTAATAAAACAAATAACTTTATAAAAGTATTCTGTTTTATATAAAAAGTTTTCTGTTTTATTACATTTATAATAATAATAAAACAAAACTTATCACCTTTATTATAATTCACAATATTAATCGACCAGGACGTTCCCAGGAAAGAGGGGGCTTTCCAATAAGGATTTTTCCCTATTGGCATGCAATTAGGTGACCAAATCTCTCATTGGCAGAACTTCTAGACATCATTAATATTGCAAAAATAATATTAATAACTTTGTTATCTTAATTATTGATTTAATAATATATAAAATATCTACAATAATTGAATCAAATAACGTGAGATACTATGCAGCAATTACTGTAGCAATAATTGAACAAAACTAAGTGACTTCTGACGTAAGCATCAATAATCAATACCTTGTGCTACTATGCAACCACGTGTATTACTGTACTTTTAACACCGGGTGTTTCAATAGTTAACGGTAAAACTTCCGCCGTTATTTTCATAAAATATTTTTGTCGTTTTCTCAATCCGACAATAATTCCGTTGCGGGGTCCACCAATGATTGTGCCATTGTACGAATATTCTCCGACCAATCGAATATTATAAAACAACTTGCGTAATTTGTAAAATTTATAAATATTACCCACAACTATAACATTATCTCAAATCCACACCATAATATTCAAAAAAATATTTCGAGAAATTTAAATCTTTATTCATAAAGTTTGGGGTCTCACAGATTGACCCAAACTTGAGCCAAATTCAAGTGGGTCTTCTAGAGAACTAAGTAAGCTAAACAAACAAATAAAGGAAATTAAAAATGGATAAAAAGGGAGTGTGATGTGCGGAACTTTAGAGGAGGATTTGGAGCACATGTCATTTTAATTGTTAACTCCATAAAATTTAAAGAAATCTATTAACTCACCTACCTAGTTCCTAAACTTTGAAATTTTGATGGATTTGCTAAGATGTAGAAAGAGAAAGAGGATATTGGGAGATTTAGGGAGATTATGTATAGATATATGTAAACTATATGTAACTATTTTTTTCTATCTATAAATAGGTCTCACCAAATAAGCTAGCAAAACTTTATTTCATTTCTCCAAAAAGACTTAGAACAAAAGAAAAGAGAAAGGACGGTGGTAGCAGCCATGGGTTAAAGGAGGAGAAATTTTCAAGCCATCTAGCTTTGTAAAATAATTTGGAAAGTAAAGAAAGAGAGCTAATAAGAGCAAGAGGTATAAAACCTAACCTAGTAATCCTTTTATTTAATTTTTTTTTGATGAAATAAAGGTCTAAGGTTTCAAAACTCAAAAATCTTAGATCTACATGTTAATAAGTGTTTTATATTTAGATCTAACCATTTTGAGTGTTTAAATGTTGAACAAAAGGTAGAAAAGAAAAATAAGTTTTCTAGCTAGTTCAGAAAACCCTAATCTTTATCTACTTTGAAAATCCACCATATGAAATCTACACCTTTTTGCGATCCGTCAAAGATGTGTGCTAGATATATAAGTTAGCTTTTAAACCAAAGTGGTAGAATTCAAAAATATTTGATTTTTCAAGCCTTGCCAGCTATTTTAGTATAAACAGTCCAGTTGAAATTTTTTTTGTTAAAGGGCAGTTTCTGGCATATTCTTACAGGAGCAGTTTCGTCTATTTTCTGTGATTCAAAAATTCTGAGAAAATTTGTTATGTTAATATGATGAGTTATCTAGATCCTGTCCAAAGATGGCTATTTTTGGAAGTGTAGAATGAGAGTTATAGATTTTATAAGGAAGGACTATTTTAAAACTAAACCAAAATAACTTTTTCCGTGTAACTCCAAATATTATGAAATTTTTACTGGAAATACGTATACATAACAGAAACATCTCCTAAAAATTTCATAATTTTTGGACTTAAAAACTGTTAATTATAATTGTTGCACGATCTGGCTATTTTGGTCATTTTAAAAATAGTAAATGAAATCCAAAAATTTTAGAAAACTTATATGTTCATCATGATACCATATACTGATATTTTCCAGAAAATAAATATATTTGGAGTTTATTTGGTATTTTTCATGTAAATGATTGAGTTATGAATAAATGAATAAAATAAGTAATGTGATGTTATAAAGGGTAAAAATATGAATTTTTTTGACCAAAGGCCCTTGATATTAGGTAATAAGATTTTTAGAGGGTAGTTTGGTCATTTTGATAAAATTTTATATTTATAGTATTTTAGGTTTATTAAATGAATGAATTAGTAAAGGGTTAACAATTAGAATTAATTGTTTATTAGTTTAATAAATGATTAAAATATTATTAAGAGCTTAATAGTATTAGTTTAAGATATTATTAAGTAATTAATAATATTTAGATTAAATTGGATTAAAATATTATTATAAGATTAATAATATTAGATTAGAGTTAAATTAAAATATTATTAAATGATTAATAATATTATACTAAAGTTAAATAATAATATTATTAAATGTTTAATAATATTTTTAATTTATTAAAATATTATTAAATGGTTAATAATATTTATGAATGGTTAAAATATTAAATATTGATTAAAATATTATTAATTGAATAATAATATTAGTAATTGGATAAGATGTGATTAATGTATGAAATATTATTAAGTGATTAAATGATTAATAATATTAATAAGGATTAAAATATTATTAAATGGTTAATAATATTAGAAAGGGAATAAAATATTATTAAAGAATAATATTAGACAAGAGTTTAAGACAATGAATATATGATAATAATATTATCAAAGGATGATAATATTCCTAATGAGTAAGGTATTATTAAATGTTTGATTTCATGATTACATGTTAGATAATTTATTACAAGAATAGTATTGTTATGAGTTATAATATGTTATGCTAATTAAGAGATCGATATTATTAATGATAGATTTCTCAAACGAAGTTAAATTAAATTGTGTAGCAGTAGTCAATGACCAAGGCAAGTTTTCTAATTTAATTTGAGTTATTAATTTCAAAGCATGATTAATGGATAATTATTGTTGGTTATTCACATCTATAATGATTATTGTTATTCATACATATTGCATTTGATTTCTTATTCTATTATTTGAACTGTGAAATAAATTTAAAGTTCTTTTATTCATGAACTGTTTATGAGCCATGTCTCAACTATTCGTTTCAGCTAGACTAATAATTGATGAATCATTCTATTATTTGAACTAAGTTGCTATTGAAAGGTTTATATCATTTATTTCAGCTAGATCAATATTGATATTATATGTTGAAATCATCACATTTCTTTGAAAGCAATCCAAACCATATTATTGTGGTACAGACTCATGATGTAAGACTGAGATGAACAATCCTTATAAAAAAGGGAACTTTATTGTCGAACATCCGACCCTTGTGTTATTTTTGAGTATTATGCATAATATAGGGTACAATGAGGCTGATCACTTCATGTACTTGCAGAAGAGTATGATTTAATCTTTATGGTTAACTGATACTCTTGAGGTAATTCAATATTAATTAATTGATAATTCCTCTATTAGTTCTTGATCAATTTGTGATCACTCAGCATGAAATCTAGGAATATCTTACTTTATTGAATATTGTTGCATTATTGATAATTGTTCCTAATCAAATTAATATTATTAAATCTTCGAACGAATTTAATTCTTTCATTCTTGAAATGTTATTTAGTCTGGAATTCAAGAAAATTCTTGTTATTGAAAATGAGTTATTGTTCAGCTACTTTGAAATCTTTTGAACATTGTTAATATTCTAGAAAGTTAGATTCTTCTATATCTTTTACTGTACGCTTTAACTTATGGAGCAAACTCGTTGCTCACCTTTGCTTAAATAAAACATTTCAGCCAAGGACAAGGTAGCCGAGGGGTCAAAGAAAGACAAGGGCAAAGGCAAAGTTCAAGAGTAGTTATTGTGAATTTTATTTATTATGTTACTTTATGTAAATTAATTATGTAAACTTTTTGAGTATCTAATGGTATGCAAGTTATTTTAAGGTTAGTTAACATAGGATGATGATGATGATATAATTATGTTTTAAGTTATGTTTTTATTAAGAAAGTATAATGAATGATGTATTTCATCAATGAATGGGTAGTTAGATATGATATGTATAATGGATCGTGAGTATCAAACCCGAGGTTAGGGAACCTAGATTTGGGGGTGTCACAGGTTGGTATCAAAGCTGTTGTGACACCCCCAAATCCAGGTACTCAAACTTCCCTCAGATTTGGTGTTCACTCAATAAAGTAATTAACATCTAACTACCCATAATCATGATTACAATAAAAATTTAAATAGAATCTTCCAAATTAAGGGTTACAACATCTAAAACAAATCAATCGCAGGTCATCTAACCTTAATACATTAAATGTGGAAACATCATAAACAAATGAGTCTTAAACATCACATCATAAGTCTTAACATAATAGTTCTCAAATAATAATAACTAGTCTTCATCACTTGTTTGCTTTGCCTTTGCCCTTACTTGTGGATGACTCATCAACTCTTTCAACCATAGCTGAAATGTTATTATGCAAGAGGGTCACAAGACCATGGACTATGTCCCAGGTTATCAAGTATTTCTACTTTAAACGTTAACAGTCATAAGACTATATGGACCTTACTTCTCGTACCTAGGGGGATCAGCCCTTAGTACCATGTATGTACACAACATCTTAACGATATCGTGTAATATAATCCCCTGTAGCAGGGTTGTTCATCTCAGCTTTGACATTAGAGTCCACACCAAAGGAAGTTTGGTTTGGATTGATCTCAAGGGTAATTTAGAGTTCAATAATCATCAACTAAGAATTAGTTTAATCAATAAATATTAATAATCATTCACGAGTTCGTTAACAACGTAACATTATAAAGGGATACAATAGCAATGATAGAATACTGTTGAATCATAAGTGGATAAGCATCAAATATCAAAGTCATGCTTTCATAAAGGAATAGTAGGCTTAACAAAAAACATAGACATTGAATGGTATAAGTAAAAAACCTTGCTTGAATAATAATAAGCTAAGGTTAAACTTGCTCAATAAAGTAGAGTTTGAAAATCTTATACAACTATAATCAAGTTAGAGATAAGGAACTTGCTCAAACAAAGTTTAGGGATTAGAAAACTTGCTCAACATAGATTAGGGTTCAGAAACTTGCCTCGTGCATAGATTACACGCTTACTATTCACGTTTCTTAATTTAATCCTACACACATATCATATGTATTCACAACATTCATTAGTACACATTAATATTAACTTTATAGATTTAGTTCTTTCTTTTAATACGATTTGTTCACTTGGTTTAAGTTATGCTCATTACAATTGTAAGACCCCAACTTTTATGAATAAAGATTTAATTTTCTCGAAATATTTTTTTTGAATAATAAGGTGTGGGTTTGATATAATGTTATAGTTGTGGGTAATATTTATAAATTTGGCAAAGTAAGCAAGTTGTTATAAAATATTCGATTGGTCGGGGAATATTCGTTTTATCAAGAAATATTCGTATGACGGCACAATCATTGGTGGACCCCACAACAGAATTATTGTCGGAGTTAGAAAATGACATAAATAAATTTTTATAGAAATAACGACAAAAGTTTTACCGTTAAACTGTTGAAATACCCGGTGATAAAAGTACAGTAATATGTGTGGTTGCATAGTAGCACACGGTATTGCATAGTATCTTTGATTATTGATGCTTACGTGAGAAGTCACTCAATTTTGTTCAATTATTGCCACAATAATTATTGCATAGTATCTCACGTTATTGATTCAATTATTGTCACAATATTTTATATTATTAAATCAATAATTGAGATGACAAAGTTATTCATATTATTATTTGCATTATTGATGATGTCTAGAAAGTTTTGTCGAGGAAAGGGGTGTGGTCACCTAATTGCGCGCCAATAGGGAGAAATCATTTTCGGAAAGCCCCCTCTTTCCTGGGAATGATCTAGTTGTTAAATATTGTGAGTTATAATATTAATGATGAATGTTATTAAAAATATGTTTTGAAAAGCCAAGTGAACTGAGATAAATAGAGGGTATTTTTATGAAGTATTTGTTGTAAGTTTGGTGTGACGCCCCCAAAATTAGGTATACGTCACCCATCTTGGGTCGCCACTTACATGGTACATAAATTCAAATACAACTTACTAATATAAGCTAGGTGTACAATACGACATAAATCGTGAGTTTGAATACAAATATTGTCTACTAGATATTATACAAACTCAAAAGGAGTCCTCATTACAACTATTATCACACTATTTCACAGAATAGTGAGGACTACTAATGCTATCCTCTGGACCATTACTTCGTTCCCGACTAAGTCCCATTTATGTTCTCATTTCAAGAGAACGGTGAAAGAAAGAGGGGTGAGCTCAACTAGCCCAAGAAGAAATATTATGACTAAGATAATGCGAAATAAATTATCATTAGCCTTGACAATGTTAAAGCGATAAAATACAATAGACAACCAGTTTAAGCTGCAGCTGGAATAAGCAATCCATTAACGTGAGTCAAGTAGAGAATAAAGTCTACTATCTTTTAGGTTTTAAAGGTTTTCATCAATTTTTATCGGCGAGACTCGACAATAAATAAACCACCACATCTAATCATCCTCGTACCACGGTCGAGGATTTTCATCAAGTTATCAATGGTCATGACTATCTTAGAATCACCCCTGGTCATAATCATACCAAAAACTATCCATCAACGCATTACAAGCCACCGAGGACTTTTGTCACATCATTTATATCAAGTCGTGATTATCTTAAGAATGATCCTGGTCATAATCATACTAAGTTCATCTATGCGTAAGCGAAGATAACATAATATAACATGAGGATGATGACAATGACATAATAATTCAATAAAACAAGTTCAAGAATTATTTAATCCATGAATTATTAACGTCCAAATTGTCAACATGATCTTTGTTTTAAGTAGAGTAAAATTCAAGAATGATCGGGAAGAATATTTCCATGAAAAGATCTTTGGATGAAACGCGAATATCGAGGATATTCTACTAATTTCATGGAGTATAGAAGTCAAAGTTTTAACCAACCGGGTATAATAAAGAATGGAATAACAAAAGAAATCACCATGCATGCGATGCTTGCATGATGTATGCAGTTATTCAAACAATATAATAATAAATCGGAACCAGTCGGTGAAATTCACACTGAAGCGGATGTTCCAACAGAATAATAAAGATGGAACCGGATCCGGTGTAAAACACACATGATAGGATATTCCAATGAATGATAAAGATTTTACCCAGTCCTGTAAAACACACGCATGTGATGTTCCAACGAATAATAATAAAAGCGGAACTGTCCGGGTGTAAAACACATGCATGTGATGTTCCAATGAATAATAATAGAAGAATGTCACCAAGTATAGGGTAAACCATGATACAAAGTTATTCAAATGAATAATAAGCAATGGAATAACATAAGGATTTCACCAAGTATAGGGTATCCAGCGATATCTGAGGTTATGTATAGGGTATGCCACTTTTACGAAAAGTTATTCCAGCGAATGATAATGAATGGAATAATGAAGTTCTCTTCAAGAAGAAAGAATAACACCCCTTACTACAAAAAAAGAACCTGAATATAGAAGTAGTGAAGTAGCGAATACTCTTCTTCTTTCTATAATTTTCTCTATATAACTTCTTTCTATAATTTCTCTCTGAGTTTCAATGAATTAAATAAGAAAATAATGAAGGAATGAGCTTATTTATAGGAAAATGGAATGCATAGTAACTAATCCATGAACGGTCCAGATTGATTTACTTTAATCTGACGGTCCATATTTAAAGAAAAATCTTTTAAATAAAATATAATATATTCTATTTATATAAAAACATTTTACTATGCAAACACTATGCAATACTATCAAAAACACTATGCAAAACACTATACAACACTATGCATAATAAAATATAATATATTCTATTTATAGAATAACTTTAATAAAGTATTCTATTTTATATAAAAGATGTTTCGCTTTTATTACGTTAATAATACGAATAAAACAAAAGCGTCATTATCGCTATAATAATTCATATTATTAATCGACAATAATGGAATCAAACCGAGTGACTTCTCACATAAGCATCAATAATCAATACCGGTATGTTACTATGCAACCACACGTATTACTGTACTTTTACTACCGAGTAGTTCAACAGTAACCACGGTAAAACTTCCGCCGTTATTTTAATAAAATATTTTTGTCGTTTTCTCAATCCGAATAATTACATTGTAGGGTCCACCAATGATTGAGTAGTTGTATGCGAATATTCCCCGCTAAACCAATATTCTCCGACCAATCAAATATAATATAACCACTTGCATACTTTGCAAAATTTATAAATACTACCCACAACTATAATATTATCTTAAATTCACACCATAATATTAAAAAATTATTTTGACAAAATTTAAATCTTTATTGATAAAATTTGGGGTCTCACATTTGGCGTATTATTTGGACCCCCACTTACCCATTTTTCAAAATAATCGGGAGAAAGTTATCTCTATTTTGTTATATATATATATATATATATATATATATATATATATATATATATATATATATATATATATATATTATAATAAGTTTTGTTTTTTTATGAAAAATAGAATATATTATATTTTATTATGCATAGTGTTTGCATAGTAAAATCATGTGAATTCAGAAAATTTGTCCGTGAACTTACCGTGCAGTCCGTGATTCTTCCCCTACTGTGTGTCCAAATAGTATCCTGCCATTCTCCTATAAATAGGATACTCAGTTTAGAAATAAAAATCACACCAGAATCAGATAATTCTTCTTCTATAATATTAAGCGTATTTCTTTAGAGTTTAAGGAAGTTTTGAGTGTAGAAAATAGTATAAGTTTTCTTCAAGAATATCTTCGCTATAACAGTCGGAATTGCTCTCTTTTTGAAGTAAGGGTTATTATTTATTTCATATTCGCTTACGATATTATTTTTCTTATTCTTAAAGAATTTTATTTTCATTCAATATTCGTAAGGAATATTATCTTCGTTCAATATTCGTAGGAATATTATTTTCATTCAACAGTTTTAAGGGGTATTATTTATTTCATATTCCTTTACGATATTGTTTTTCATATTCATAAGAACTTTTATTTCGTTCAATGTTCGCAAGAAATATTATTTTCATTCAATATTCGTAAGAAATATTATCTTCATTCAATATTCGTAAGAAATATTATCTTCGTTCAACAGTTGTAAGGGATATTATTTTTGTTCAATATTCGTAAGAAATAATATTTTCTTCCATACTCTGTAGTATGTAAGTAATATTATTTCGTTTCAGATTCCGAATTCTACACTCATTTTGTTAAAGTATTGCTACTATACTCCTTGTAATTAGTAGAATATGCTTGAAATTAGCGCTTCATCTAGTATTGTTTCACAAGGATATTTTTCTGAACATTCTTGTTAAATTTTAAGCTTTTCATGCCGGAGTACTATTCATGGGTACTATTCATTTATATGACACTATTCATACGTACAACACTATTCATACGTACGGTACTATTCATATGTAGGACACTATTCATGAAGTACTATTCGCGGGGTACTATTTACTCGGGGTACTATTCACGATGAAAAATTGATTCTTTTCTGTCCAAATTATTTTTGTTACGTGAATATTATTCTTGAATTTTACTCCATAAAGCAGTTATCATGTTGACAATTTGGACATTTTTACACTCTGGATAAATTTTAAGTCTTTAATATTTATCCTTGATTTCGTTTGATTGAATTCTTATATCATTGTCATCATCCTCATGCTTATATTGTGATGACAGTCATCTTTGACCCATAGTGCAAAGATGGACTGTTGATTGGTATGATTATTACCAGGGATTATTCAATTTAATCATGACCTGTAATATTACAAATGATGTGGTAAAAGTCCTCATTGGCCCGTAGTGCATTGATGGACAGTTGTTTGGTATGATCATGACCATGGGTTCTCTTCGGCCAAGGGTGCAAAGATGAATTGTTGATTGGCATGATCATGACCATTGGTGATACTAACGAATATCCTTGGCCTGTAGTGCATAGATAATTCGATGATGTGAATTATTTATTAAGCTTAGTCTTAGCGATAAATTTGATGATAAACTTTTAAATCATAGAAGATAGTAGATATCATGCTTTACTTTACTCTTCTAATGGATTGTTATTTCCGCTGTAGTTGTTGATCTAAAACTTGTTGTTGATTGTATTCTATCAGTTGTTATACTGTTGAAGGTTTAATATAATTTATTCTGCATTATCTTAGTCATAATATTTTTTATTGGGCTAGTTGAGCTCACCCTTTTCTTTCATTGTTCTTGTCAAAAAATGAGAATATAGCTGGGACTAGTCAGAGAATGAAGTGATGGTCCAAGATGATTGCTATAATAGTCCTTACTATTCTATAAGAATAGTGTGATAATAATTGTAAAGATGACTTATTTTGAGTTTGGATATTGTTTAGGAGACAATATTTGTATTAAAACTCACAGCTTATGTTTTGTCGTATTCTGCACGACACTTAACAGTTGTATAAATTAAGTTATATTTGGATTATATACCATGTATTTGGCACCTCAAAATGGGTTGTGTATACCTATTTTGGGGGCTTCACAGTTGGTATCAAAGCTTAGGGATATAATCCATTGCTGAGATTTGAGGCTAGAACTTGGAGGGGAGAGACAGGTAATTCCTTCGCTAGTATGACCTACATAAGTTATATGTTATTTAATTGGTCGGTCAAAATATAGGGATAATATGTGGCATGTCAATTAACCCTTATTTTGTGACAATGTTTGAAAATGACATCTAAAAATGTCGAGATAAGCAATGGAGCACATGAGATTGTTGAGTCACCGACGTTCAATAACCAAGATAATATGCATTAAGAAGGTAATAATCCTCGTGTAAACAACAACATCGACCAGTCATTCCTTCCAAAGGTTATCACTAACATAATCTAAATCAACATACCCTATAAAGGTTCCTTCCAAACTCTAAACTAACATCGGAGGTACTTCGCATGCATCTTAAAATCCATTTCATGGCTTGCCAATGAATTTTACCTGGACCTGATAAGTATCTACTTACCATACTAATGGCACATTAAATATCTGGACGAGTATAAATCATAGCATACATGAGGCTACCAACTACACTAGAGTAACTAACACTTGACATATACCTAACTCCTCATCTGTCTGAGGAGATAATTTAGTTGATAATTTGAAGTGAGCAACAAGAGGAGTACTTACTGATTTGACATCGTACCAAAACGATATAGCACCTTCGCGATGTAGTCTTTCTGGGATAAGTAAAAATTTCTTAATTATGCGATCTCGTTGAATCTCCATACCAAGAATTTTCTTAGTAGCCCTAAATTTTTTGTCTCAAACTCGGTGCTCAACTGTGATTTCAGTTTACCAATCTTTAAACTATCTTTTACTTTAATCAACATATCATCAAAATAAAGCAACAAATAGATAAATAAGCCATCATGGAGTTTCTTGATGTACACACAACTATCATATTGACTCATGCTATATTCAATACCAACCATAAATGAATGAAATCCTTTATACAACTTCTGTAGCGCCCCCAAATTAAGGTCCCTTGAACCTCAGACCTGGTACGTTACGGTACTTTATCTTCATACATATTCTATAAACTAATGCGAAATATATAAACATAAATTGTTCATACAATAAATTCTACTACATTTTCCAAAGTCTACAACCTTTAGTTTGATACATACCTTTAATAACTCACAAGATTTACACAGATAATTCGCATCAAATAACTTAGTAGTTAAATGTGCATAATATTCAACTTTTATACTTTGCCCTTGCCTTTGTCTTTCCTCGAACATTCATCTTAATTTGAAAATGTTATCATGATATAGCAAGAGTGAGCAACTACTATGCTCAACAAGTTTAAATACAAAAAAGGATATATCATGATTGAAAAGGAATAAGCTTTCAAGTTTTCAACAATATACAACAATTGTGAAAGAACATGAATCAAAATTTTAATAATTGAATGACTGAATCAATAATGTTGGATGGTCAACAATGACCATGAACAAATTTAACTGAATTTTATGGTAATGAAGGTGATCAGCCTTTCATACCTAATGAACATATGCAACATGCACTAAGTGCGAATAACAATAATCATAGACGTGGAATAATTGTCAATATAATTAATCCACTAGCATTCTTGAAAAATAATAACTCGAGTTTGAGTTAGAAAACTTGCATGTACAGTTGATTACCACTAAGCAATCTTATTTAATCTCTTATGAAAGACCTATCATTAATAAGACTGATCTTCCAATTAGAATAATACACTTTATATCATCATACTATTACTCAAATAATAATTTAGCTAATATTTAGCCACATAATCAAACATTGAATAACTCATTAGTAATATTATTATCCCTTAATAATATTACTATCACTTAACTATTATCTTAAACTCTTGTCTAATATTATTAATCATTTAATAATATTTTAATCACTTGATATTATAAATCACTTAATAATATTTAATCACTTCTTAACATTATTAATCATTTAATAGAATATTAATCATTCCAAAATATTATTAATCATTTAATAATATTTTAAATATTTACCAATATTATTAACCATTTAATAATATTTTAATTCTTATCTAATATTATTAATCATGTAATAATATTTTAATCATTATCTAATATTATTAATCATTTAATAATATTCAAATCATTTACTAATATTATTAATCATTTAATAATATTTTAATCACTTGTAATGTCTCACATTTTAAGATGTAAATATTTTACATCTTGAAACTTAAATCATTTTTATTCCATTTCAAAATTATCTTTTACCTTACTTGCAAATTCGGAGTTTAAACAGCTAATGCATAACTTTTATAGTAAAACTCAATTTACTATATTATTTCTTTAATTTAAATAATTTTTACATTAGTTTGTCCGTTAATGAGTCAACACTGACTGTTGCCTCATATATAAATATTTTATCTCACTAACACATGCATTATTTTTCATTTTACGATTATTCGCATTTTTGCTATATATATATATATAAATGTATATATATTTTGTTACGTAAATCTTAGCTCAAAAACCTCATTTTGAGCCCCGGAAACTTCAAAATATCATTTTTATGAGTAATATAAAATTTTAAAGGTTTCTCGCCCTTTGTTGCTTCAGAAAATAATTTTTTAGGAAACCTTAATTTTTATTTTAATTAAATATGTAAATTTATATTTAATACAAACTTTTATTGCTTTATTTATGTCCGAAAGGAAGTTCTCGGCATAAAATATCACTTATAATCAAATCAAGCCCCGTAGGACTTAATTAGATTTATTATTTCGCCGGAACGCGATTCAGAATGTCAAAGTCGCTCGACGCGCCACGCTCGGCGTTCGCTCGTTTTTAAGTTCCGACATGCTTTTTTGTTTATTTTTAATTCTCAAATCATAAGTCATATAATAGTGAAACTTTGGGGCATGTTATAAACCTCATGTTATAGTATTTTAGAAAAATTTCACACCGCAGAAACAGATCACGGAAACTCATCAAAACATTGCACGAAAAGGACGTCGAACAACAAAGACAAAGACGACACCTCTCTGCTTTGGTAGGCGTGCCTGGTGACTTTACTGGCTTCTTTTGCTCACGTCGCAGCGCTTATCAACCTATCTACTTCGCGATTTTCTCACGCCTTGCTCGTTTACCAAAAAATTCTTAACTTTGGATATGTTATAGGTACCATAGTAGGATATTTTTAAAAAATATAACCCACCCATTTCGGACCTCCTAGGCAGCCAAAAGCAAGCCCCAAAAATGTCCACTCGCAACAGTTTTCAAAAAATTTTCAGCATTACCCTCTTTCACTAAAACAGTCATAACTCTCTCGTTTTAAAACATTTTTGAGTGATTCTTGAGCCCATACAAAGCTAACTTCCGCGTTTAAAACTTTTAATTACTGACTTTTTCCCAGATTCTGAACATATCAGCCCAGAAATTCCGTGCAAGGAGACTGCACTACATTTCTTGGACAGTTTCGAGTCTACTACTTTGAAATGTTATAACATTTTGCTACGAAGTCGGAATTAGTCCGTTTTGGAGTCTATGGAAAACTTATTCAGTGTACTATACCATACCAAAAGTGCAGAATTTTTAGAGCACTCTAGCTAACCCCAAATTTTCTGTTTAGGGGTAGCAGTCACTAACTTTTCTAAGTTTCAAAAACTATTTTACTTTTCTTCTTCTTTGATCCAACTTTTAACAAACAAAATGTTTGGATCTACACATAACACACTAAAACATGTAGATCAAAAGTTTTTAAGTTGAAGAACATAACTTGATTATTTCATCAAATCAAAAAAATAAAAGGAATAAACTAAACTAGGATTTTATACCTAGATCATGTAGCTCTTCTCCTTCTCTTTACACAATAAAAGATGAAGCTAGGGAGCATAAAAAATTTCTCTTCTTCTTCCTCCATAGGGCTGCCGACCTTGCTCTCTCTCTCTCTCTCTCTCTCTCTCTATATATATATATATATATATTCTCTTTCTCTAGCTTTTGTGGAAGCTTTGAAATAAAAGATGTAAAGAAAGTGTTTTTTCTAAAGAGAGAAATTATTGGTAAAATGTGTGTATACATAACTTGTATGTCTATAGAAAATCTCCCACAATGTTTCATCTTCTCTCTCTTAATCTTTGAGGTTGCTTGCAAATCTAAACAAATAATAAGGCTTACATTATAGAGAGACACATGGCTTGAAAAAAATATTTACCCACATGTTATTACTCCCTCCTTTAACCGATTCATTGCACCCTTCTTTCTCAAATGATTATTTGTTTTAACTTTCATATATCTTGCATAATCTTGGGGAAAAAAATGAGGCAAGTCTAAAACAACGGTTTAGTTCTATCACCTACCAAGTGTAGTCTATTTCAAACTAAAGTCAGATTTCTTGGTCATATTATCTATCAAGGTCAACTTAAACCCATTGATCGTGCTATTCAATTTGCTTACAAATAAAATGTGCTTCTTCCTATGCCAAAATGCATTAGGGAAATCCGAACAAAGGTTATGATTCATATAATTTTTTTAATCTTGAATTTTATCTTGAACTCTTTTTTCAGTTAACTGTTTTTCAACTTGTTTATATTTAATCTCTTCTTTCAGGAACTTTAACTAAGAGGTTTTACTGTTTAATATATTCACCTTTTTAGTAATAGAGCTTTCTTGAATAGATTTTAAATCTTTTTCTGTAGGTTTAAAAACAAAATCGAAAGTTACCATTTGACCTAGATGATTACTATTTAATCCTTCAGTACTAGTAGTGAAAGGGTACAACAAATATATAAATGGCAATCCCAAAATAATTTTATCAATCATATTGCGGATTAAAACAAAAGATATTTTAAAACACATTTTATCTTGACAAATGTGGACATTGGGCAATTTATATTTTATTTCCATTTGACTACCGTTGCCGAGTTTAATCTTTCATTTGTTTTTTTGTAAAATTCTGTAGGAATGGGACCTTCCTGAATACAATTAAGATCTGCACTTGTATCAACAAGGGCAGGAAGCTTAAGGGTAAAAGTTTTATTAATAACTAGGGTGATAGAAATATACCACTTCTGAATCGTGATGTCTTTTAATCTTTGTAGGACATTTCCTTGTAAGTCGATAATTTTTAACTCATCTTTACTGTTTGAAGACTCCGGTTCCTCTTTATTTGGTTCTTCATCCGAAGAATCATCGACTTGAAGATCTTTGCCTTTATCTTTGTTTTGTAATTTAAGGATATCGTCACGTAATTTAGGAATTTCTAGTTTAAGGCTAGAAATTTCTTTTTTTTTAATTTATTAACTTCCGCGTTTAACTCTGGTAATGTTATTTCTTTGATCGGTGTTTTGAATCTATCAAGCGTTATATTAAGACTAAATATCAATTTTTCTTTACCTTTAGAATGTTTATTAGCTTTTTCTTTGGTTAATAAATCATTCAACTGTTTCATATACTAAGTTTTTAGCTGAGGGTCATTGATTTTACTAATTAGATCAATTAACAAAGATTGTTCTTCGTCATCTTTGTTAAGAACATTTAGTCCTTTTGCACAACAATTGTTAACACAATTAGTCGTACAGATAGTGACTTCTTTTATACTATTATCTGAACAATTACTAGTATTATTATCAGAAGCAGAAGGAATATCAGAATATTCGTCAGAACATTCCTTGTTATTATTCTCAACTCTGATAAGTTCTAGAATCTGTTCAGTGTCTTCAGAAACATTTAGCAGGTTTAATTTTTGTTTTATTTTATATTCATTTTTATAATGACCTTTTTGCCCACAATTATGGCAAACATTAATTTTTTTAATCAAATTTTTTAGATCTATTAATTGGTTTTGGTTTACTATAATAATTATCTTGATCTTTATTATTATGAGTATTTCTTATATGTTTTTTACGATCTTTTTTTTTTTTTTTTCACATGTTTATGCCTATGTTTCCTTCGAGAGGGAGCAACATGAGGTAAACCGTATTGTTCCCAAAAGGTTTCTAACTCATATTTGGCTTTTTTTTATCTTTATTAGCTTGTTTACTGATTTTAAAATCAATGCACATTTTAATTAGTAAACTATTTGTTTATATTGAGTTGTTATTTGCGCCACAATTACTTAAATCTTAGCTCAAAAACCTCATTTGAGCCCCAGAATGCTCAAAATATCATTTTTATGAGTAATATAAAATTTTAAAGGTTTCTCGCCCTTTGTTGCATCAGGAAATAATTTTATAGGCAACCTTAATTTTTATTTTGATTAAATATGTAAATTTATATTTAATACATATTTTTATTTACTTTATAATTTATGCCCGAAAGGAAGTTTCTCGACATAAAATATCACTCATAATCATATCTCTCCCCGTAGGACTTAATTAGATTTATTATTTCATTTAACGTGATTCTAACGTCAAACGTCAAAGTCGACTGATGCGTGGAACGCCGGCGGCGTTATTTCGCTTTTTAAGTTCTGACATGCTTCTTTGTTTATTTTTAATTCTCAAATCATAAGTCATATAATAGTGAAATTTTGGGCATGTTATATTATTTTAGAAAACTTTTACACCGCGAAAACGAATCACGAAAACTCATCAAAACAGTGCGCGAAAAAGACGTCGAACAACAGCACAACACAACATCGCGCAGCTGGGCAGGCGTGCGTGGGTGCTGCCTAGCTGCTGCTCTATCATGAGCTTATCAACCTATCTACTTCGCGATTTTCTCACGCCTTGCTTGTTTATCGGAAAATTCTCAACTTCGAATATGTTATAGGTACCATAGTAGGATATTTTTAAAAAATATAACGCACACATTTCGGACCTCCTAGGCAGCCTAAAACAGGCCCCAAAAATGTCCCCTCGCAACAGTTTCCAAAAAATTTCCAGCTTTACCCTCTTTCACTAAAACAGTCATAACTCTCTCGTTTTAAAACATTTTTGAGCGATTCTTGAGCCCACGCGAAGCTAACTTCCATGTTTACAACTTTTACTTACTGACTTCTTCCCAGATTCTGAACATATCAGCCCAAAATTCCGTGCATGGAGACTTCACTGCATTTCTTGGACAGTTTCGAGTCTACTACTTTGAAATGTCCTAACATTTTGCTATGAAGTCGAAATTAGTCTGTTTTGGAGTCTATGGAAAGCTTATTCAGTGTACTATACCATACAAAAAGCGCGGAATTTTTAGAGCACTCTAGCTAACCCCAAATTTTGTGTTTAGGGGCAGCAGTCACTAGGTTTTCTAAGTTTTAAAAACTATTTTACTTTTCTTTTTATTTAATCCAACTTTTAACACACAAAATGTTTGGATCTACACATAACACACACTAAAACATGTAGATCAAGTGTTTTTAAGTTGAAGAACATAACTTGATTATTTCATAAAATCAAACAAAAAAAAAGGAGTAAACTAAACTAGGATTTTATATCTAGATCATGTAGCTCTTCTCCTTCTCTTTACACAATATAAGATGAAGCTAGGGAGCATGAAAAATTTCTCTTCTTCTTCTTCCTCCATAGGGTTGCCGACTTCTCTCTCTCTCTCTCTCTCTCTCTCTCTATATATATATATATATATTCTCTTTCTCTAGCTTTTGTGGAAGCTTTGAAATAAAAGAGGTAAAGAAAGTGTTGTCCAAAGAGAGAAAGTATTGGTAAAATGTGTGTATACATAACTTGTATGTCTATAGAAAATCTCCCACAATCTTTCATCTTCTCTCTCTTAATCTTTGAGGTTACTTGCAAATCTAAACAAATAATAAGGCTTACATTATAGAGAGACACATGGCTTGAAAAAATATTTACCCACGTGTTATTACTCCCTCCTTTACCCGATTCATTTCACCCTTCTTTGTCAAATGTTTATTTCCTTTCTCTCTCATATATCTTGCATAATCTTGAGCAAAAAAAATGTGGCTATTCTAATAAGGTGACACTTGGGAGTGTAAAATGAAACTTTGAAAAAAAAATCACACCATGTGTGCTTATTTCTGCCCTTTTTAGCCGAGTGAAGCCCCCCTTAATTTGCCCCATATTTTATTTATTTCTTTCTCATAAGCTTGCTTGCAAATCTAGCCAATATCCCTTCTCTTTGCTATCTTGAATAAATCTTCCAAATAAAATCACATGCCATATACTTACTCTTTTTACCCGACACATGCTCCTCCATTTTGCCCATTTGTGATTTATTTTAATTTGCCTTATTTGCTTACTTAAATAATTAAATCAATTATTCTTTTAATGCTTTTGTTAAATAATTTAATTACCCAATCCTTAGTAACTTAATTTAATCAACTAAGTTACTAAATAAATCTCATAAATTGTTTTACACTCTTGGAATCATATAATCTATATAATCCAAGATATTGTAATATAATATACTTACCTCATTAACATAAATTCAATTAAGAATTTATTTACTTTCTTAAGATATTACGATAAATATAATACATTTTCTTTATTAAATTAATTTCATACAAGAATTTATTTTAATACTCTTGGGTAAAGTATATATAAATATTATATGCTTAACCCACTTCTTTTTGCTTCATTACGCAAGTTGTTCCCCAACAATTTTATTTCCTCGCGTAATAAATATATATATAATATATATTTATTATCTCCCAATTACAAATTACGCCAAACATGCACACATCACATATAGAATTAATAAATTTATTCTCTAATATTATAAATTTTTTATATCAATTTATTTACATATAGCAAATATAATATATTTACCATATTACGTAAACTTACATATCCTTCATAAATAATAAAATAATATATATAGTCATATATTAAACTAGACATTTAATTTAATTTCTATTAAATCTCTTAACACGGTTTGCTACATTCAATAAGCCTTCTTCATATGGCTTGTCATATATATATTATTTTGACTTGCCATATTTTTAATCCCTTTTCTAATATTTGACTACTAGGTTAGGGCTAATTTTCACAAGCTTCTATAATTAAGCTTTTCATTTATTCTTGTATGAATAATTTTTAAATTAACCATTCATCTTATTTGGCTAAAAATAGCACCTTCTAAGTATATATGTATCTATATATATACACATTAACTTTAATCTTGTAATATCTTTTCCTTTGAAATTTAATTCCTTATTAAATTTTCACATATACCATTACATAATCTCTCTTATTTTTTCAAAATTTCTATCATTCTTAATTAATTTTTTTACATTGCTTAAAAATTCAAATCAAAACATATAGGTTTTGAAATTTTTAATTAATCCTCTATTCCACTCTAGGTTTTAAACTTTAACCCTTAATTTAATCATTCAAGATCTTCTAAATTTTCGGGTTGTCACATTCACCCATTCTTCTAAGAATTTCGTCCTCGAAATTATAGCATACTAATTTTTGCTCATTCTATTTATCAAAAGTAGATTTTCATTTTAACCTTTATATCATCCTCATTTAAGAATTTCTCTTCCATCATCACCATTTACCATAACCTGTCTTTAAGGAATTAAAATAACTTTTTATATTATGCTGAGGGATCACATAGACCATGAACTCCTAGGTTTAACGGTATTAATCGCAACCAATTCTGTAAACTTGTTATATTAGGTGATCAGCCTAGTACAAATACGAGTATGTTACACTACAAGAAAATCGTCTAATTCGACGGAACTAAGTTCGACGGACCTATTCCATCGAAGATAATACTACTTTCGATGGATTATTTAGTCGAACATAATTCAATCGAAACTATAGTAATTGCGACGGATGTTCGTCAAAAATAGATATATCCATTTGGCGCCATCTTTCCCGCCAGCGCCAATCTTATATTCGACTGAATAGTGCTTATCCTCGACGGAAATTACGTCGAGGATACATTATGTACGACGGACGTAAGTTCGAGGGACATTCCGTCGGAAATAATTTTTAAACCTAATTAATCAGCTCGTCTTCCCCAGTCGCCCCTCATTCTCTCACTTTGCTCTCTCTCTCTCTCTCTCTCTCTCTCTCTCTCTCTCATTTCTCTCTCATTTTACGCGCTCTCTCACTTCATTCTCTCTCTCAGTCTCACTGCTCTTATCTCCACCACCACCTTCGCCGCCAACACCAACGGTTCCACCACCACCACTGTCGGTTCCACCACCACCACTACCACCACCACCAGCTACCATCGTTGTCGGTTCCACCACCATCACTGCCGGTTCCACCACCAGCAGACGCCACCACCATCGTCGGTTCTACCACCATTAGTGCCACCACCACCAGTAGCCACGCACCACCAGGCACCACTGTCGATTGCACTCTTTTATTTTACACATTAATTCAATTTCAAGGTTAGTTTTCTGCAAAACATTAGATTTTTAGGGTTAATTTGTTGCAAATTGTTAAATAAAAATTATTTTTGAATGTCTGAAAGTTATAATATTTCTGAAATTTGTATGATATTTCTAAAATTTATGGCTGAATTTGTATGATGTTGTTGCTGTGAATTTGTGGGTCGGAAATTTAGGACCTGTTGTTGAAATTGGGAGTCTGAAATATGAAATTTGGGTCTTATTCTTCTTGTTTATATTGCTGAAATTGGAATTTTGATTTTGGAATGTGGACTGCACTGCATATTATTTAACTGCATATTATTTGGAATTTGAAAATTGCAGAATATTGATATTATGAAGTGTATATCATATCAAATTTGGGTTCCTTATCATAATGTAACTGATTTTAGGACTATTTTTAATCTTGATATATTTGTTATTTTCGACTGAATTTATGACATAAATTCTATCAGAATTATGAAATTACAGAATATTTGTGGGCCCTGCATATATTGTATTAGTAATTAGTTTCCCAATATTAATTAATCATAAACTAAGTACCATTTACTTAGTTTCTAACTACTAAAATAAAATAAAATAAATAAATATAATTTAATTTAGTTTATTAAATAAAATAAATTTTAAAAATAAAATAAATAACATAATATAATACAAAATAGAGTAAAATAATATAAAATAATAAATTAAATTAATTTGAATAAAATAAAAAAACTTTGATTTAATTTAATAAATAAAATATAATTAAAAAAATAAAATTAAATAAAAATAATAAAATTTTAATTTAATTTAAATAAAAATTAAATTTAATTAAATTTAAAAATAAATTTAAATTTAATAAATTTAATTTAATTTAATAAAAACATTAAAAATTATATAATATAATACAAGATAAAATAAAATAAAATAAAATTAATTATGAAATCAAATTAAATTAAATTAAATTAGAACTTTTATAATATAATACAAAATAAAATAAAAAGTAATAAAAATTTAATTTAATTTAGTTTAATAAATAAATAAAATAAAATGATTTAATTTAATTTAATTTAATAAAGTAAATTTAATAAATAAATAAGCCAATTATATAATATACTACAAATTAAAATTAAAAAATATAATAATAAACTAAGTATGAGTGAATGTTTAATAAGTAGTCTCTATAGATTCCAAATAACAATTTTCATAAACTAAGTACCACTTACTTAGTTTATCATCATTAACAAAATAAACTAAGTATAACTAGAAGTGAATGTCGAGCAATAGTCTCTATAGATTCCAAATAACAATTCTCATAAACTAAGTACCACTTACATAGTTTTATCATCATTGCAAAAATAAACTAAGTATATTTGCTTAGTTTGCCACAATTTTCAATATATAAATTCCAATAATACTCTCCCATAAACTATATATACCCACTTACTTTCTTTATTATCGTGGACAAAATAAACTAAGTAGATTTACTTAGTTTGCCACATTTCAAATATAAATCAAATAATACTCTCCTACATATATATATTAAAAAAGGTTTCACATACTAGTTATTATTAGTACTCCAACCTGTTCCTAACAATAAAAAAAAAAGAATAATAAAGGTAATTGAATTCTTGAGAATAAAGGTAATTGAATTATGTTCCTCATCATAATCATAACAGATGGCAACATCCCAAGGAGTGCCAATAAGTTGTTGAACAAAGTTCTAGGTTAAGCAACCCTCTAAATGATCGAACGATCACTTCTCCCATAGGAATGAATCATCTCCCCATATGGGTCCAATCCATGATATAAACAGCTTCTCACCACTCCGAATTCTTCAGATGGGTAGTTCTCACAGAACGTCTCACCTCTTGAATGAGAACTATCCATTTGAGGAATTCGGAGTGGTGAGAAGTTGTCTATATCATGGATTGGACCCATATGGTGAGATGATTCATTCCTAGCAGAGAAGTAATCGTTTGTTCATCTAAAGGGTTGCTTAAGCTGAAACTTTGTTCAATAGCTTAATGGAACTCCTTCGAGATGTTGTCATCTATTATGATGGAACAGTGAGGAATGTTTGCAGTAATTGAATTAACTTTATTATTCGAGTATAGGACACAGCAGGAACTATGACCTTTTTTTCCCGGTTACTGACTCAAGTAGAGATTCCATATAAATTCTCATAAACTAAGTAGCATTTGTGTAGTTTGCCACAATTTTCAATAAACTAAGTAGCATTTTCAATTATATATGTACTATACCTTGAAACTTAGAAACCCGTTTGACATACACTCAATAGCGGTGAATGTCGAACAGTCCCCAATTTGGGACTATTATTGGATGTTATGTCTCTCACTTAGGCCGGTGCAAATACGAAACGGTACATTTTTTGTTATTTTGAGGATTAATCGACTGTTATCTCTATATGTTCTCCGAGTGCATACTTAGATTAAGTTATCTTAGTCTATTTCGTGTGCTTGGAGACCATGGGGAGGTGCTGCCAAAATTTTCTTGAAACTCATGAAACGTACTCAACGTTGTTGCACTAGTGACGAGACACATCCAATAACGTGATAGAAGCCTTACCCCTGTCCTGTAGAGATACTAGGTAAATCTAATTCACGCATGAATATCTAAATTAACTTAATGTGTACTTCTGTGTAGTTAAAAATGTCAGCCGACCGGAGTTGGATGTACCGTAGGATACCCAATGATGGGAGGGGATTAGTCTCAGCTTATCGTGTTGGGGTTTTAGATTTCTTGAACAAAGCACTAGAACATACGGATGATCCGCACGGGAAGATGCGATGCCCATGTGTGAAGTGTAAAAATCTGATTTGGAAGAAAGTCGACGAGATTAAATTCGACTTATTTTCTCATGGATTTGTAGATGGGTACTTCGTATGGACTCATCACGGGGAATCAGAAGTGATTGAAAATATTGTGGAACAACCAATTCCACGGGATTCATACGTCAAAAACTATGATCCAGTTGAGATGTTGGTTGATGCTTATGGCCCTACTACTATTGATTGGGCTGAATATGAACCTTCTTCAAGCAGTGCGAAGCAAGTGCCAAATGATACAGCTGCTACCTTTTACAAGTTGCTATCTGAATCTGGGTCGCGTTGTATCTGGAAAATGATACGAACACCAAGCTTTCTGCAGTAGTGACGAAGCTCTTATACTTCAAGAATGAGCACTTTTGTTGTGAGAGAGGTTTCAATGATTTGTTCGCTATAATTGGACAGTTCTTACCCAAGGATCATACTCTTCCTGCGAATTATTACGAAGTGAAGAAGATGGTCAAGGGGTTAAATATGGGGTATCAAAAAATTGATACTTGTGAGCAGGATTTCATGTTATACTATGGGGAGAACAGAGATAAGGGACAGTGTGATATATACAGCTTATCGCGCTACAAGGTTACAAAACGTGGGGGGAAGGAGAAACTTATTCCCAGGAAAATCTTACGGTACTTTCCACTTGCGCCGAGACTTCAGCGGCTATTCATGTCGTCTCATACGGCTCAACATATGAGTTGGCATCGAACAAGGGATGTCGTGCCTGGTCAGCTGACTCACCCAGTGGATGGAGATGAATGGAAGAGATTTGATGTAAATTATCCTGAGTTTGCGGAAGAAGTTAGGAATGTTAGGCTTGGCATGGCTACTGATGGCTTTTGCCCTTTTAATAATTTTAGCCAGCCATACTCAGTTTGGCCAGTCATTATGGTCGCTTATAATCTTCCACCGGCAATGTGCATGAGGGATCCATATTTGTTTTTGACTTTACTCATTCCGGGGGATAAAAGTCCTACAAAAGATCTTAATGTGTACCTTCGACCGTTAGTGGATGAACTAAAGATGTTGTGGGAGATAGGGGTTCGCGTATGATAAATCGATATCGCGAGAATTTTGTGATGAAGGCAGCCCTGTTATGGACTATCACTGACTTTTCGGTTCTTGGGATGGTTAGTGGTTGGTCAACTCACGGGAAGCTGTCCTGTTTAGTGTGTATGGGGGATGTGCAAGGCAACCAGCTGCAGCATAGGCGAAAATGTAGTTTCTTTGGAACTGCTCGTAGATTCTTGCTTCTTGATCACAATTACAGAAAGATGTCTACACAGTTCAACAGAAAGATAGAGAAGAAGGGGGTTGTTGGTAGGCTGTCGGGCAGTGAGGTCTTGGAGTGGTTAAATCAACTTGATTTTCCATTACCGGGGAAGGAACACAGTAAATTGAGAGCAGCCGGGTACGAGAAGACTCATAATTGGACACACTTGCCTATATGGTTTAAGTTGCCGTATTGGGGCACACTTTCAGTTTATGATTGTATAGATGTCATGCATACCGAAAAGAATGTTTTTGAGAACTTGTTTTACACCGTGTTAGATGCAAGTGGTAAAACTAAAGACAATGACAATGCTCGAAAATATTTGGAGGCATTGAACATTAGGCCAGAATTGTGGCTTCGCCCTAACACTACGAAACCTAAAGCTCCATTTAGTCTTACTAAGCAACAAGTTGAAGACGTCTGTAAGTGGGTTAGTGGGTTGAAGCTCCCAGATGGATATGCGTCGAACAAAAAATGTTGTTTTAATGTTGAACAATTAAAAATTTCTGGATTCAAGAGTCACGATTGTCATGTATTCATGCAGAAGTTGATTCCAATTGCATTTCGTGAGATGTTACCCAGAAAAGTTCTGGATGCATTGACCGAACTGTCAAATTTCTTTCGAGATATTTGCTCAACTATAATTAAGCACAGTGATGTCGAGCAGATGGAGAAGAATATTGTGCTTACCATGTGCAAGCTTGAAATGATCTTCCCTCCAGGATTTTTTGACTCGATGGAACATCTGCCTATTCATCTGCCGTATGAACTCAAACTTGGAGGACCGGTGCAATATCGGTGGATGTATCCTTTTGAGAGGTAATATATAAACTGCTATAATTGCTCTATCCTGCTCATATTAATAATACTTCACTAAGTCTGCATATTATTTATCGTAGGTATATGCGCCGATTAAAACAAAAGGTCAAGAACAAAGCTCGTGTAGAGGGTTCTATTGCTGAACGATATACAGAGGAAGAGCTTGTCAACTTCTGCTCATTGTATTTTGACGATGTTGTCTCAATGAAGCACAACCGTTTAGCAAGGAATGAGGTTGTTGGTCCAATGACTCATGCTGATGATGAGTTAGCCGGTATTACCAAATCGGCTAAACCATTTGGCCCTGAGACTCTGACTTACTTAAGCGACAAAGAGTTGAAGATTGTATCTACATACGTGCTTCTAAATATGCCCGAAGTATCATCATACATCACGTAAGTCTAAGCTTATTTGCTCCAATTAGTACAATTTACAAGTGTAGTCATCTCTATATATGTTAAAGACATTTTACTAATATCGCAGTTCATTCAAGAGGAAGCGTATGCTTCTAACCCAACTTTTATCATAATGAATTGGAAACATTCACTAATGCTAATTTCCAACGAAGGGTTTAAGAAAAGGGTTGAAGCGGAGAGTATTTCGAAGGCGTTTTATAGATGTCATCCAAGGACCTTACAAAGTTGTTAGTTCTTTTCCGGTTTGCATCGTGAATGGGTATAGATTTAGAGTCGATGACTTGCGTGAACTCACATCACCAATTACGGGTTGTGGTGTTAGGAAGTCGCTATCAAGATTCTCGAGTCCAAATTACTATGGTCGTTTACGGGGATGTAGTTGTGCTCAATTATCTCGGTGGCAAAAAGGTAGTTATATTTAAGTGTAGCTGGTTTGATATTGAAAAGGGGGTTAAAGTTGATCGTAATAGAATCACAACCGTGGATATCAAGTCGGTGTTAAATTCTGATGACGTGTATGTGTTAGCAAGTCAAGTGACTCAAGTGTATTACTCTCCTAATGTCGTAAATACTCGAAGCCCCTAGTACATAGTTGTCACTACTAAAACACGCTCATTTAATGCTGATAACATGTTTGGTATGGATGAGGCGTTGCAAGAAGATGTGAGTAACCCATTAGTCGTAGTGTTCCATGCTGAAGATGTGGTGAGTACTGATGTCATTGACGTACCTAATGATGAGGATGTTGAGGCCACCGTACACATGAATGATTATGTAGTCGTTGAGGATGATAATGATGATGAAACTGATCTCGAAACTAAGGATGAGGAAGATACCGAATCCGAGAATGATATACACGTTGATTCTGATGGGTTTGATGACGTGTGTAATTGAAAATGAGCTTTCATATTAGTCCTTACCATATATTATTAAAACTTACATATTCGTAATCTACCAATTTTGTTATTGCAGTAGGATATTCATGGCTAGACATAGTGGTAGAGGTCGCCGAGGTGGTGGCGATCCTAAGATCTTGACTCAGAGCGGTAGCCACGATGGAGGCTCTTCTTGGTAGCGAGTAAGTTATCTTAACTAGGATTTAAATATATCTCAAGCTGCATTAATTACAATGATTATTGAAGTATTATGTTAAATACAATTACTACAGATGCACCTCATCGACGACACCGAGTGACTAACCTCGGTATCTTTGGGCGTCCGCCGGCAGTGCCACTTACAGTACCGGTGGATGTCGTTTCCCAGTAGTAAGTGTTAATATATTCCTACTATTTCTATCAATTATTGCAAAACACAATTCACATAACACATATTGTTATACTTTTTCTGTAGTATACTAGACCCGGTGGCTAAGCACACCCTACATGCGATTTGTTTGACGCATCTCCCGAGAGGGTGCATGCGATTCAGTCAGTATGCGTGGTACGATGCCACTTTTATGCAGACCGTCTTGCGGGAGTTCCACGTAAGTTAAGCATATTATCACCACATAGTTGTATTGGGATGACGAAATCAAATGTTCTTAATTTTAAATAATCTTTTGTTATAGGTTTATTATCGATTTGACCCGAGCATCTCTTAGTCAGCTGGTGATGCTGTGATTGAGCATCACGTCGCTATGAATTACTACGGATGGTCAGATGAGATCTGACGAAGCGGCCGGGCGATTGTGGACCAACTGGGACCACCATCAGAGATCATCAGCCCCTTATAGTCTCCGATTTAGCCTGGGAGGCTATGTGTGCTCACTGGGAGGCTGATGACTTCAAGAAAAAGTTCGAGCAGGCGAAGAAGAACCGTGGTCAGTTCCGGATAGTACACACCATTGGTTCTTAGTCGTTCGAGGAGGCGAAGACGGTAAGTGCGTTGTATTTAGTTATTTATGTGTCAAGTTCTCACACAAATACTTAAGACCTGTTTTATGAATGTTTGTATTAGGCATTGGGGAGGACCTTGGTAGAGATCCTACCATGCTAGAGTTTTTTGGATCGAGCCCACACGCTGGGACGGCGTGCTTTGTCTCGAAAAGCTTTAGCTATACGGGTAAAACTCATCTTACTATTTAGCTTTTAATAATATTCAATCGTAAATAAAATGATATAATTATCATACGTATACGGAATACATTACAGGACCGATTTCAGAAGCTTTGAGACGAGCGTATAAATTGAGCTAGAGACTATTAGAGGGGTTACGAGTAGTTAGATTCCGCCACCCTCTTCCCGATATTGTATTAGATCGGGATGAGGAGCCGAGACTATGGGTCACATCTCGTGATCCCCCAGTAGTAATCTCAAGAGATATCGAGTGTTGGAGTCCGCCGAGGATACCCACATATACACTTCCCGGAGGTAATATTTTTTATGTTTCACGAAATTATCCGAATTTATCACATTATATAAATTATTATTAATAATCAATTTGTATCTCTTTATAGGCTCCAACCAAATGCCAACGTCAAGAAACACATGTTGGACCATCTCATCTGGTGGCTTGGATGATGATATCTTCCAATGGCCGATAGGGGCATGTCGGATAGGTTCCATATCGATCCGGTCTTTCGGCGTCGTGATTGCCTTCCAGCTCTCGTCTTCACCGATTGCTCGAGATATTATAGTAGGGGCCTCTCAGAGAAAGTGCAGGATTACCTCGGGAGCAGCGATTCGACGCTTGGAGCGCCGAGATGCTCCGATGGTGATTACCTCTTGGAGGAGGCTTTTCATCCGCCCCACCTACTCGGTATTCTTATTGTTTATGTTTTTAATTAAGGCTAATTTGTTAATTCTCACATATATATATACGGATTAATGATTTATATTTTGATTCTATCAACAGGGTGGTGATGGCGATGAGCGATAGGTGGCGATGATGAAAGCGAGGAGCACGAGGTGATTTCCATACACATACATCGATCGCCAATACCGTCGTTCACCTCCTATGATGATGATACTTTTACTAGTTTATAGTTCATTTGTATATATTCATGATATTTTAGAACTTTTGTATATATTGTATTGTCTAATTAAATGTCTCATATAACTATTATAAATTATATTGTTTAACATTTATGGAACATTAACTTATATTTCTAATTGGTTAGCTTATAATGCGTTTTGTGGATATTTGAATGTGAATGTGAATGATAATGAGTTGAAGATTACGTTTTAGTGCTATATTGCATATTTGAATGTGAGATATAGGTTTATAATACTGTGTATTGGGTTGTGACAGGTTACAGGTACATTAATGGGTTTAAACACCTGGAAACTGAATTTTTAAAATCTGTATTAAAAAAAAAGTAGTTAATTTCGATGGAATAATGTAGTTACGATGGAAATTCCCTCGGAGATAACAAAAAAACAATTTTTAATAATTGTCGAAATATTCTAATTTCAGTCGTAAATACTCCATCTTCGACGGAACTACATCCGTCGTAAATATCCTATATCCGACGGAAATTTCGTCGACCTTAATAAGCAGTCATTGTTTATAATTTTTTGGGTTATTTTCATTTTTAGTCGCAAATAAGATAATTCCGAGAGAATACGTCTGTCGGAAATAGGACCTTTTTATCTGACGAAAAGTTTTGTCATACATTTTCTGTCGAAAATAATTTATATCCGACGAAAATCAGTCGGAGATAAGTGCGTCGAAAATAAATTATATCCGACAGAATTCTCGACGGATCTTATTTCCGACGCGATTATTTACGACTGAATTTCGAACGGACTTTTTCGTCTAAAATAGATTAGGTGCGACGGAATAGAACTAGGTCCAACAAAATATTCCGTCAGAATAAAGCTTTTTTCTTGTAATGTTAGGTGATCAACCTATCATACCCTACGTCGTGCACAATGCATCAATCTTGTTTAGCGACTTTTTGCGCTACTAGATTAGATTATTTTATCCAATCGGGGTTGTTCACCTTAGACTTAAAATAAGAGTCCGTACCAAAATAATTTGGTTAGGGATAACTTCTCAAAAAGATACTTGAATTTCATAAACATTTGTCTAGCTGCATCAAATATCTTAGACATATACCAATAATTCGAATAGCAATCAAAACATGTGTCTAGCCAAATCAATTGGCCTTAAGTTAACTTTAAAATTCTGAAAATCATTTTATGATGTCATGATACCACACTGCATTTACAGTCCGTTTGAGGATTCCACCATTTTGTGACTTTATTATACTACATCATGCCATAGTGGGCTGACGATCTTTAGATCAAATCCAGCACTAGGTAATACTGCATTGATGACTCCATCGTTTTTATCATCTTTGCAATAGGTTCCATGATGCATTGATGATATATAAAATATATTTTGATATATTTTAAATTATTTTTGTCTAGTCGATACAATTAGCGTAGACTCTTTTTTAAACGGTTCAAAATCATTAAAAATTAGTTTTAGTGTTATCATGCCGCAATAGATAATGAAGTGTTAGTGGCTCACAGTCCAACTACACACCTTTGTCACCTTATGTTGCTGATAACAAAATTAATTTTTTTTAAAGGCACCATAGTAAAATTTAGCTTGATGTTAAAAATTTTGAAGTCTAGCATAGTTAGAAGATTTAGAATACCTATGCTGCCATCATCAACTTCAATTTTTTTAATGATCAATTGCTTAATAATTCTATCTATTTCCATCATCCTTAAAGCTTAGTACACTAAAAATTCTTAGTTCTTCTTCTACAACTTTTCTATACCCCATGATAGTTCATCAAACTTGCCACACATCATCAGTTCCAAAACTTACCACAATAATATGAGTTTAGGAACTTGTCCTAGTAATATATAATCTAAGAACAGATCAGGGACTGTCCATACACTTAGGGGTTCAAATAAGTACAATACGATTATGAGTCACAAACTTACCATAAGTATGAGTTTTAAGAACTCGCACCTCTTCTTAATATTCTCTAACTATCAAATATAAATTTGAAAAAAGAATCACTTTCTCGTCATATGTATATCGATAACGTGATACCAATATTTCAATGATTATCAATGTGATAAACTGAGTAGTCGTTAGACCAAGCACAAAACTCTTACCCATAGAAAGGTTTGTACAACTAAGCTATCACATGAGTCCTCAATTGAAATCCCACATAATCCTAGCTTCCTCTTTACTCAATACGAATTTTATTTAATCCGTATCTGAATATTTACCACTCTTACACGAGTTTATATTGTACAAATTCATAGTACATTCTCCTTATAGCGCCATGCTATATCTTCTCAATCGTTTAACATGTCATATGTTATTCAACAATTCCATTTGATCATGTTGAGATCTTATCATATCATATCACTTTTCATCCTATAGACCTTGTCTATTTATTATCACTTTTTATCTTCATTATTGGAGTCAGGTAATTCCGAGTTCTTATCTTCTATAACGCTTCAAGATTCTTTTTTAAATCTTCTTTATCTTCTTCTTTACTTAATAATGAATTTCCTAAATTCATCTCTTAGCACTTCAACTCTATTTGAGTTTATTCCTTATCCTCATCTCTGCGGTTATAGCCTAAGGTACCCCTACCTAAGGTTTATAACCTACAGCTCAGATACCAACCTGTAGCGCCCCAAAATCTGGGTCCCTTAAACCTCGGACCTAGTACGTTACGGTACTTCATCTTCATACATATTCTATAAACTAATGCGGAATATATAAACATAAATTGTTCATATAATAAATTATACTACATTTCTCAAGGTCTACAACCTTTATTTTGATACATACCTTTAATTATAACTCACAAGATTTACATTGATAGTTCGCTTCAAATAACTTAGTAGTTAAATGTGCATAATATTCAACTTTTATACTTTACCCTTGTCTCTATCTTTCCTCGAACATTGGTATTAATCTGAAAATGTTATCATGATATAGCAAGAGTGAGCAACTACTTTGCTCAGCAAGTTTAAATACAAAAAAGATATATCATGATTGAAAAGGAATAAGTTTTCAAGTTTTCAACAATATATAACAATTGTGAAGAACATGAATCAAAGTTTTAATAATTGAATGACTGAATCAATAATGTTGGTTGGTCAACAATAACCATGAACAAATTTAACTGAACTTTATAGTAATGATGGTGATTAGCCTTTCATAACTGATGAACATATGCAACATGCACTAAGTGCGAATAACAATAATCATAGACGTGGACTAATTGTCAATAATTAATCCACTTGTATTCTTGAAAAATAATAACTCGAGTTTGAGTTAGGAAACTTGCATGTATCGCTGATTACCGCTAAGCAATCTTATTTAATCTCTTATGAAAGACCTATCATTAATAAGATCGATCTTCTAATTAGCATAATACACTTTACATCATCATACTATTACTCAAATAATAATTTAGCTAATATTTAGCCACATAATCAAACATTGAATAACTCATTAGTAATATTATTATCCCTTAATAATATTACTATCACTTAACTATTATCTTAAACTCTTATCTAATATTATTAATCTTTTAATAATATTTTAATTATAATATTATTAATCACTTAATAATATTTAATCACTTCTTAATATTATTAATCATTGAATAGAATATTAATCATTCAAAATATTATTAATCGCTTAATAATATTTTAAATATTTACAAATATTATTAACTATTTAATAATATTTTAACTCTTATCTAATATTATTAATCATTTAATAATATTCAAATCATTTACTAATGTTATTAATCACTTAATAATATTTTAATCATCTAATAGTATTAATAATTTAATAATATTTTAATCGCTTATAATGTCTCACACATTTTATGTAAGACCCCAGCTTTATTAATAAATGAAATTTAATTTCCTCTTTTTTATTTTGAAAAGTAGGGGTTGATTTGATTAATGTGGTTAGTTATGGGTAAAATGCGTAAATATTTCAAATAAGCAAGTGGTTATAAAATATTCATTGTTGTTTGGGAATATTCGTTTGGTCGTGGAATATTCTTCTTTGTATGGGAATATTCATAATACGACGACGCAAATTTCTTAATGTGGGCCCATAACGGAAAGAGATTGGATGAAAAAGCGATAAATATAAGTTGTTTATAAATAACAGTACGTAGTTATTACCGTTTATCTTTGTTGAAATACTCTCGGTGGTTAAAACACGAAGAGACACGGTATTGCATCGATTATTGATTCTTACGTAAGAAGGCACTTTACTTTCGATAATTGTTACAAAGAAATTCTTTGCTCAATATTTTATTTTATTAATTCAATAATTACTATGTTGATATTTTATATTTCATTGTTTTGATAATTGTCACTACACGTATTTTTCATTATCGGAGAAATAATTCATATTATCCTAATAATATTATTAGATAACATTATTGGCAATGTCTAGAAAGTTACGTCTAAGGAGAGGTTTGGTCATCTAATCAATTGCGCCACGGTAAGGAGAAATTCTTATTGAAAAAGCCCTCTTTCCGAGGAGCGGCTACCGTTATCGATATTGTGATTACGTAATATTATTTATGAATAATTAATTATTGATTTATATGATAAGGAAAATATTCATTTTATGTGGATATAGATGGAGAAAATTTTAAGTGACAATTGTTGAAAAATTGATATTTTATCTTTTCCGATAAAATAATTCATTTAAATATATTATTATATTTTAATAATATAATAGTGGTGATATTTTTACAATGAATGTGGGATATATGAGTATATGAGGAAGAAGAGTATTTTTGTTGCATTAAATGATTAACACATGTTTTGTGTGTCGGTGGACCCCATTTCTTGACTGAAATTTGATTATAGCCTGTAAAATCGCCCGTTTGTGGATTTCGATCAATTTTTGTTTGGAATTTGGAAAAACTTTCTTCTGCAAAGTTGTAGATAATGGAATTTCCTATGGAAAAGGCACGAGGTTCGAATTTTTCTGACAAAAAGAGCTATTTATTATGAATTATTGAAGTTCCGAAATAATTAATTTTTGAAGTTTAAAATATTTTAATAAAGGAAAATGTTTTTTTTTATCTTTGGGACATGTGTTAGTGGTTGAATTCAGATGGTGGTGTGCGTAGGGAGATTTGGAAAAAAATATATTATTAATTTATTAAATTTTCTGCTTTGGTGTTCTAAGCATTTTCCTATAATATGCTCTATATTATCGAGCATATTCTTGTGAGTATTTTGATACTTTGAGTGTTGTTATACGGTGCAAGTTCCCTTCAGCACTATATCCAGTATTCCAGTAAAAAGTAAAGTCTTTTCGAGGTAAGGGATATTATTTTTTTAAAAAAAATGATATTACTTCTTTCAATATCATTATGCCGGAATATTGATAGTATTTTTCTTGTGAAATTCTTGTCTTTTAGTGTCGGGGTTACTATTCACGTATATGGCACTATTCACGTATACAACACTATTCACGAATACGGCACTATTCACAGAAAAATTAAATTTTTGTATTTTGTCCAAAATATCTATTATGGATACTAGCTTTGATTGTATCCATGTTTTGATCATTCTTGAATTTTACTTCACTATGGTTATTTATGAAGTATTTTTGAACTCGGATTGTTTAAAGTACGAATCCTTAATATTTGTTCTTTTGTTTCACTGGATTCGTTTTCTTTAAAATATTTTTCATCATCCTCAGTCCTAAAAGATGATATTACTGAATATCTTTGGCCTGTAGTGCAAAGATGATTGATTTTCTTATGAATATCTTTGGCCCGTAGTGCAAAGATGTACAGGTGTTGAGATGAACATGACCAACTGATGAATATCTTTGGCCTGTAGTGCAAAGATGAATATTTGATTCAAGATGAATATTGATTGATGTTACAGGGATAAAATATTGATAATGGACTTTTAAATTCATAGATTAATTTCATTCTCTACGTAACTCATCTATGAATTATTATTTCACCGCAAATATTGATCCGAAACACATTGTTTTATTATATTCTATCGATTTTTTTTCCCTGTTGAAGACTAATGATAATTTGTTCTATATTATCTTAGTCATAATATTCTTTACTGGGCTAGTTGAGCTCACCCTTTTCCTTTTTGTTCCATTTTTCTTCTCAGGAGGCGAGAATGTAGCGAGTACTAGTCGGGGTGTGGAATGATGGTTCTAGAAGTTGTTTTAGTAGTCCTCACCATTTTTGTAAAATAATGTACCAATAATTGTAATGAGGATTTAGTTGGGTATGGATATTGTCTAGATGACAATATTTGTATTTAAACTTATAGTTTATATGTTGTATTAATAAAGTTGTAGTTGTTTCTATACCATGTTATTGACAACTCAAAATGGGTGATGTATACCTATTTTGGGGGTGTCACAGTTGGTATCAGAGCTTAGGGATATGATCTCTGGCGGAGATCGAGGAATAGAACTAGGAGGGGAGAGACGAGTAAAACCTTCGCTAGTGTGTCTTACCTAAGCTTATTTGTTAGTTGGTCAGTATATTGGGATATTATGTGATATGTTGATTTCCTTAATTAACCCTTGTTTTATGGCAGTATTTGAGAATGTCGACTGAGAATATTAACAGTGGAGTAAATGAGACCGTGGAGACACCTTTGCTCACCAACGAGGAGAACGTGCAACAGGCTGACAATGTTCCTCCTGTGAACAACACCACTGAGCAGATGATGAATGACGGGATGTTTAGAAGCTTCTTGCAGTTCATGCAAAATCAGACGAGGGAGACTCGTGTTTAAAACACCGATGGAAATGATAACAACGCATGGTTTGTCACAGCCAAGCAGTTCAAGGAGTTGGGACCACCAGAATTCTGGGGAAAGCCGGATCCGATTAAGGCGGAAACGTGGGTCAAATAAATTACCAAGATATTCAATGTCTTGGGATGCACGGAGGAACAAAAGGTTCCATTCGCCACCTTTATGTTTCGTAATGAGGCAGATTACTGGTGGGAGTCGGTGAAGCGTACCAATCCAGTCGCGCTCAGCATGTCTTGGGAGACGTTTCAGAAATTGTTCAATGACAAGTACTTTCCTGAAAGTATTCATCATATGAAGGAAGTGAAGTTTATTAGACTAGAACAAAACAACATGACGGTGTCCCAATACGAGGCGAAGTTTGCAAAGTTATCCAGGTTTGCACCTCATTTGGTGGAGAATGAGGAACGTATGATGCAGATGTTTCTAAGAAGTTTGAAACCCGGCATACGTCAATATCTCATTTCTTATAAATTTTCTCTCTATTCATATGTTGTCAATAGGGCTCAATTATTAGAACGAGATAACGAGTACGTTCAACTGAGGGACCACAACTAGGATCATACCAGAGATAACAGTCAACAGAATAACGATAACCAGCGGAGAAAGAAAAAGACGGACAAAAATGGTAACCACTCTAGTGGTAGTCATGGCCATGAGAATAGAAGAAGCGAGTCAGGAGGAGATTTTAAAAAGAGGAGATTCAACAATGACCATGTGATGACGTCAAGATCAAAGAACAGAATCGGTTCTAAGGAAGAGAACGACCACCGGTCAGATCTATAAATCTTGGAAAAGAGGGACATATTAGTCCAAACCATCCCACAATAGTTCAAGGTATGTTATAATTATGGAAAGGAAGGACATATCACTCGAGATTATGCGATAAATGTAAACCAAGTCCGAGGGGGACGGTGACTCAAAAGGTCATCCCGTAAAAAGTCAAAGTCAACGGTTCTGGAAGAGCGTTTGTTGTGACTGGTCAAAATGCGAGGAACCCAAACAAGGTGATCACGGGTAAGCTAATAATTAATTCTTGCGAAGTTTATACCTTGATACCGGTGCTTGTGCACACCGTTTAAACTTGACTCCGGAGAAATTAGACTTTGATTTATCTGTGGAGACTCCATTAGGAGAAACTTTCATTACATCCACTGTTTATAAATCTTGTTTGATCCAAGTTGGTACCATCACATTACCTGTTGACGTTATCTCTTTAAAGATACTTGCTTTTGATGTGATTTTAGGGATTGATTGGTTAACCACTCATCATGCCAAAATTGATTATTTTCGTAAGGTTGTTAGTTTTTATATTCCTAACCAACCTGTTGTACGAACTCAAGCAACTAAACCATTAAAATCAATCACAGTCATATCAAATCATAAAGCTATTCGTTTATCGAAAAACGGATGTCAAGCTTTCTTAGCCCATGTTATGGATTTGAATAAAGACACGTCAGATTTGAATAATATTCATGTTGTTAGTAAATTTCCTGATGTATTTCCTGAAGAACTTTCCGGTCTACTGTAAGACCCCAACTTATTATAAATAAAATTAAATTTTCTCTATTTATTATCTTGAAATAGTAAGGAGTTAATTTGATATAATTCTTTGGTTATGGGTGAAATGTGCAAATTTTACAAAATAAGCAAGTGGTTATAAAATATTCCTTTTGTCGGGGAATATTCGCTTAGTAAATGGAATATTCTTTTTGTTTCAGAATATCCGTGCGACCAGCCATGATCATTCTTTTGGAAAATTCTAGAATTGGTTGGTGAGAAATGTGCTCAATTGAATTTCAAATGTGGTGGGTGGCAATAGTAGCAGGTAAAGCCATCAGGTAGCAGGTCAAGTCTGCTTCGGCGTGCTAACATTTTCCTATAAATAGAGGGCTAAGTTAGAATTAAAAATCACACCGTAAACAAAGTTTTCTCTTTCTCTCTATATTATCGAGTGTATTCTTGTGAGTATTTTGATACTTGAGTGTTCTTTATCTGGTGCAGTTCCTTCAAAGACTATATCCAAAGATTCCTATTGAAGTACGGTTATTTTGAGGTAAGAGATGTTATTTTCTTCATATATGATATTATTTCTTTCAATATCATTATGCCGAAGTATTGATCTGAACTTTTAATCAAATTTGGAACTTTTTGTGTTGGGGTTACTATTCACGTGATACTCAGACTATTCACAAATCGACACTTATTCATTCACTAGAAAATGAAATTTTCTCTTTGTCTTTCAGATGTCTTTTATGGTTACTATCTTTGATTGTATCCATGTTTTGATCTTTATTTTTGAATTCTACTTCACACTTGGTTATTAGGGAGTATTATTGATTTGGATAAACCGAAATACGAATCCCTAATATTTGTCCTTTGTCTCGATGAATTCGTTCTCTAAAATGTTTTCATCATCCTCGATTCTTAATGGTGATACTTGATGAATATCTTTGCCCTGTAGTGCAGATGAATGATTACTCGATGAATATCTTTGGCCCGTAGCAAAGATGAACAGTGTTGAGATGAACATGACCAATGGTGATACAAATGAATATCTTTGCCCGTAGTGCAAGATGTATATTGATTGATGTTACAGGGATAAAATATTGATAATGGACTTTTAAATTCATAGATGATAGTAGATTTCATTCTCTACTTAACTCTTCTAATGAATTGTTGTTTCCGCTGCAGTTGTTGATCTAAAACTTGTTGTCTATTGTACTTTATCAGATTTTCCCTATTAAAGACTAAGGATAATTTGTTGTATATTATCTTAGTCATAATGTTCTTTATTGGGCTAGTTGAGCTCACCCTTTTCCTTTTTGTTCCATTTTTCTTCTCAAGAGGTGAAAGTTTAGCAGGGACTAGCCGGGGTATGGAGTAATGATTCAAGATAGTTGTTTTAGTATTCCTCACTATTTTGTAAAATAGTGCATCAATAATTGTAATGAGGACTTTATTTGGGTGTGGATATTGTCTAGAAGACAATATTGTATTTAAACTCACAGTATGTGTTGTCGTATTTTGCACGATAATTGTATTAATAAAGTTGTACTTGTTTTTCTGTACCGTGTATTTGGTGACTCAGAATGGGTAATGTATACCTATTTTGGGGGCGTCACAGTTGGTATCAGAGCTTAGGGATATGGTCTCTGGGGGAGATCGAGGAATAGAACTAGGAGGGGAGAGATGAGTAAATCCTTCACTAGTGTGTCCTACTTAAGCTTATTTGTTGGTCGGTCATAATATAGGGATATTATTTGATATGTTAATTTGTTTAATTAACCCCTGTTTTATGGCAGTTTTTAAGAATGGCAGCTGAGAACGTTAACAATGGAGTCTATGAGACTGTAGAATAACCTTTGATTACCAACCAAGAGAACGTGCAACAAGAAGACAATATTCCTCCTGTAAACAACACTACTGAGCAAACGATGAATGATGCGATGTTTAGAAGCTTCCTGTAGTTCATGCAAAATCAGACGAGGGAGACTCGTGTACAAAATATGGGTGGAAATGATAGCAACGCGCGGTTTATCACAGCAAAGCAGTTCAAGGAGTTGGGACCACCAGATTTATAGGGAAAGCCCGATCCGATTAAGACGGAAACGTGGGTTAAGCAAATGACCAAGATATTCGATGTCTTGGGCTGCACGGAGGAACAGAAGGTTCCATTCGCCACCTTTATGTTCCGTGGTGAGGCAGATTACTAGTGGGAGTCTGTGAAGTGTACCCAGCCAGCCGCACTCAACATATCTTGGGAAAAATTTCAGAAACTATTCAATGACAAGTACTTTCTTGAAAGTATTCGTCATATGAAGGAGGTAGAGTTTATTAGATTGGAACAGAACAACATGACAGTGTCCCAGTACGAAGTGAAGTTCGCGGAGTTATCCAGGTTTACACCTCATTTGGTAAAAAATGAGGAACGTATGATGCGGATGTTTCTGAAAGGTCTAAAAACCGAGATTCGACAATATCTTATCTCTCATAAATTTTCTTTATATTCAGATGTTGTAAACAAGGCTCAATTATTAGAGCGTGATAATGAGTATGTTCAATCGAAGGACCACAACCAGGGTAATACCGGTGACAGCAGTCATCGGAGTGATGATAACCAACGAAGAGGGAAGAATACGGACAAAAGCGGTAACCACTCAGGTGGAAATCGTGGCCATGACAATAGGAGAGGTGAGTCAAGTGGAAATTTTAAAAAGAAGAGATTCAACAATGATGGGAAGACATCAGCAGCAGCAACAACACCAACAACAAATTCTAGGGGAGGAGAACGACCACCAGTTAGATGCTACAGATACGGAGAGGAGGGACACATAAGTCCAAACTGTTCACAGCCTTCCAAGGTGTGTTTCAATTGTGGAAAAGACGGTCACATGCCCGATTTTGTCCGTGTGCAAGTCAAGTCCAACTGGGACGACGGCACCAAAGGCGACTACGGACAAAACAAAGTCGGTGGTTTAAGGAAGGGCATTTGTCGTGATTGGCCAAAACGCGAGAAACCCGAACGAGGTGATAACGGGTAAGCTAATCTTGAACTCTTACAAAGTTTATACCTTACTAGATACCGGTTCTACCCATTCTTTTATCTCTCCTGCTTGTGCTCAATGTTTAACTTGACTCCGGAGAAATTGGACTTTAACTTATCTGTTGAAACTCTGTTGGGTGAAACCTTTGTTACATCTACAGTTTATGAATCTTGCTTGATCCAAGTTGGCACAATCACATTACCTATTGATCTTATCTCTTTAAAGATACTTGCATTTGATGTGATTTTAGGGATTGATTGGTTAACCACTCATCATGCTAAAATTGATTATTTTCGTAAGGTTGTTAGTTTTCATATTCCTAACCAACCTGTTATACGAATTCAAGCAACTAAACCACTAAAATCAGTCACTGTCATATCAAGACATAAAGGTATTCGTTTATTGAAAAACGGATGTCAAGCTTTCTTAGCCCATATTATGGACTTGAACAAAAACACATCAGATTTGAATAATATTCCTGTTGTTAGTGAATTTCCTGACGTATTTTCTGAAGAACATCCTGGTCTACCCCCGGAACGTGAAGTTGAATTCTTTATTGATCTTGAACCGGGTACAAAGCCCATTTCCAAAACCCCATATCGAATGGCTCCTATTGAACTTCGTGGAGTTAAAAGTCCAACTACGAGAAATTGTTAGACATCGGTTTCATTCGTCCTAGTACATCTCCTTGGGGTGCTCCTGTTTTATTTGCAAAGAAGAAAGACGGGAGTATGCGACTTTGTATTGACTACCGAGAATTAAACCATGTCACCATCAAGAATAGGTATCCCATACCTCGTATTGATGACCTGTTTGACCAGTTGCAAGGATCACAATTCTTTTCAAAGATCGATCTTCGTTCTGGATATCATCACCAAGATTAAAACCGAGGATATTCCAAAGCCTTTTCGAAACTCCTATGCGGGCATTATGAATTCTTAGTCATGTCTTTTGGATTGACTAATGCTCCTGCTGCTTTCATAGATATGATGAACCGTGTATTCAAGGAATATTTGGATTAGTTCGTTGTTGTCTTTATTGATGACATCCTCATCTATTCCAAAAGTCGCGAAGATCATGAGCACCATTTGAAGCTGGTACTTCAAAGACTTCGTGACAACAAGCTATATGCCAAGCTGAAGAAATGCGAGTTCTGGCTTAAGGAAGTAGCATTCCTTGGGCACGTGGTGTCAAAACATGGAGTATCTGTTGACCCGGCAAAGATTGAAGCAATACAAAGTTGGGAGCAACCGAAGTCGGTGACCGAAGTGCATAGATTTTTGGGCTTAGCAGGTTATTATCAGAGATTCGTGGAAGGATTTTCTCGAATCGCTACTCCGTTAACTCAGCTAACTCGGAAAGATACAAAATTCGTATGGAGTGAGGAATGCGAGAAGAGTTTCCAAGAACTCAAGAGGAGACTCATTTCGGCACCTGTTCTAACAATACCATCTGGTTCGGATGGATTTGTTATCTATAGCGATGCTTCTGGCAAAGGGTTAGGATGTGTTCTCATGCAACATGGGAAAGTCATAGCCTATGCCTCGCGATAACTCAAAGAATATGAGAGGAATTATCTTACTCATGATCTGGAGTTGGCAGCAGTCATTTTTGCGTTAAAAATTTGGAAACACTACTTGTATGGGGAGAAAGTGGAGATTTATACGTATCATAAAAGCCTCAAATATTTCTTCACCCAAAAGGAACTCAACATGCGGCAACGACGTTGGCTCGAGTTGTTGAAGGATTGCGACCATAACATTCAATATCATTCTGGAAAAGCAAACGTTGTAGCTGACGCATTGAGTAGAAGATCATATGCGGGTACGAGTGCAATGTTGTTAACACAAAGGCCCATTTTTAACGACTTACAAAGGATGGAGATAGGGTTAAAGGCTCCAAGTACCCACGTGATGATATCAAACATACGAGTAGAACTGACTTTAATCGATAAAGTTAAAGCTGCTCAAGCTACGGACCTGGGGCTGATGCATATGAAGAAGAAAGTGCAAGAAGGTGCTATTCCAGAAGCAGGAATCGATGAATAAGGAATACTTCGAGTCAACTCAAGACTTTACGTTCCTAACGATCCTGACTTGAAGCATAGAATCATGATGGAGGCATATAACACACCATTTACAATCCATTCTGGGAGTACCAAAATGTATCATGATCTTCGACATACATTTTAGTGGAATAATATGAAGAGAGAGATCGCGGAGTTTATCTCGAGGTGTTTAACCTGTCAACGTGTAAAGGTGGAGCATCAAGTGCCAAAAGGTCCATTGCAACCACTTGAGATTCCGGAATGGAAGTGTTAACACATTACCATGGATTTCGTTACGGGTCTTCCCAAAGTTTCTCAAGGCATAGATGCGATTTGGGTTATTGTTGATAGATTAACCAAGTCTGCTCATTTCTCACCTATACGAGAAACTTATTCCCTTGAACGTCTTGCTTGTATATACGTGAATGAGATTGTGCGATTGCATGGCATGCCAGTATCCATAGTTTCAGATCGTGACCTAAGATTCACTTCAAGATTTTGGGTTAGCTTCTAGAAAGCTATGGGCACGGATTTACGATTCAGTTCAGCATACCATCCTCAAATGGACGGACAATCAGAGAGGACTATTCAAACCCTTGAAGATCTATTAAGACTCTGTGTTCTAGATTTTAAAGGAAGTTGGGATAAGTACTTGCCACTGGTGGAATTCTCCTACAACAACAGTTATCAAGCAAGTATAGGCATGGCTCCATTTGAGGCGTTGTATGAATGAAAGTGTCGTTCTCCAGTATGCTGGGACGAGGTGGAAGAAGCAACGTTGTTGGGACTAGAATTAGTACGCATGACTACAGAAAAGATCCAAATGATTCGAAAACGTATTCAAACCTCACAAGATCGACAAAAGAGTTATGCTGATCTTCATCGAAAGGACGTGGAATTTAATATTGGGGATCATGTATTATTACGTGTTGCTCCATGGAAGGGAGTTACAAGATTTGGAAAGAGAGGAAAGCTCAATCCAAGATTTGTTGGTCCATTTGAGATTCTTGACCGAATATGAAATGTGGCCTATAGACTCACGTTACCTCCAAGCATGTCTCATGTTCATAATGTTTTCCATATATCTATGCTTCGTAAATATGAGAAAGGCCCGAACCACATTATTGAGTTAGAACCAGACGAGATAGCCAAAGATTTGACATAAGAGAAGGTACCTGTTAAGATCTTGGATAGAAAAGAGCATGTCCTACGCACCAAGATTATACCATAAGTTAAGGTTTTATGGAGAAATATGCTATTGAAGAAATAACCTATGAGTTGGAATCAAAAATGAAAGCGAGGTACCCTCATCTGTTCGAAACACCAGGTACGTACGTCAATTTCGAGGACGAAATTTCATAAGGAGGGGAGGTTGTAAGACCCCAACTTATTATAAATAAAATTAAATTTTCTCTATTTATTATCTTGAAATAGTAAGGAGTTAATTTGATATAATGCTTTGGTTATGGGTGAAATGTGCAAATTTTACAAAATAAGCAAGTGATTATAAAATATTCCTTTTGTCGGGGAATATTCGTTTGGTCGTGGAATATTCTTTTTGTCGGGAATATCCGTATGCAATGCGATCATTCAATGGGCCCCATAATGTGATAATTGTCGAATGAAGAAAAACGCGACAAAGTATGAGTTTTTATAATTAATTACGTAATGGTTACCGGTTAACACCGTTGGAATACACGGTGGTTAAAATACACGATGTACGCCGAGTTGCACAAAAATGAGTACGGTATGTATTGCATGAGATAGTTGAATTATTGATTCTTACATAAGAAGGCACTACTCAATAATTGTTATAGTAGTTACTATTCAATATTTTATTTTATTGATTCAATAATTGCTGCGTTGATAGTTTATATTATTGTTGTTTTAATAATTGTCACTGCACAGTATTTCCCATTATCAAATCAATAATTCATATTATTTGAATAATATTATTAGATAGCATTATTGGCAATGTCTAGAAAGTTCTGTCAAGGAGAGGTTTGGTCATCTAATTGCGCGACAGTGAGGAGAAATCCTTATCGGAAAGTCCCCTCTTTCCTGGGAACAGCCTGGTTGTCATAATTGTGATTCTATAATATTATTTGGGAATAATTAATTATTGATTTATATGATAAGAAAATATTTATTTGATGTGGATATAAATGATGAATTTATTTATTTTATATGATTATTAATGAAAGAATTAATGCTGAGATGTTTTATCAGTATTTTGTCAGATTGGAGGTATTAAAAATCATCCGTTTGTGGATTTCAGATATTTTCTGTTTGGAATTTGGAAAAACTTTCTTCTGAAAAGTTATAGAGAATTCGATTTCGTGTGAAATGGACATAAAATTCATATTTTTCTGATAAACAAGCTATTTTCTATGAATTGTTAAAGTTTCAGATTATTGTTTAAATGATAAAACATTTTGGAAAATTCTAGAATTGGTTGGTGAGAAATGTGCTCAATTGAATTTCAAATGTGGTGGGTGGCAATAGTAGCGGTAAAAGCCATCGTGTGGTGTTGGTCAAGTCTGCTTTGCTAGTCTAACATTTTCCTATAAATAGAGGGCTAAGTTAGAATTTAAAATCGGACTGTAAACAAAGTTTTCTCTCTTCTCTCTCTATATTATCGAGCGTATTCTTGTGAGTATTTTGATACTTGAGTGTTGCTATATACTGTGCAAGTTCCTTCAAAGACTATATCCAGATATTCCTATTCGAGTACGGTTATTTTGAGGTAAGAGATGTTATTTTCTTTATATATGATATTATTTCTTTCAATATCATTATCTTAAAATATTGATCTGAACTTTTAATCAAATTTGGAACTTTTTGTGTCGGGGTTACTATTCACGTATACGGCACTATTCACAAATACGGCATTATTCACCGAAAAATGAAATTTTCTCTTTTTCTTTCAGATGTCTTTTATGGTTACTATCTTTGATTGTATCCATGTTTTGATCTTTATTTTTGAATTCTACTTCACACTTGGTTATTATGGAGTATTATTGAATTTGGATAAACTAAAATATGAATCCCTAATATTTGTCCTCTGTCTCAATGGATTCGTTCTCTAAATTGTTTTTCATCATCCTCAGTCCTTAATGGTGATACTTGATGAATATCTTTGGTCTGTAGTGCAAAGATGAAAGATTACCTGATGAATATCTTTGGCCCGTAGTGCAAAGATGAACAGGTGTTGAGATGAACATTACCAACTGGTGATACAAATGAATATCTTTGGCCCGTAGTGCAAAGATGTATATTGATTGATGTTACAGGGATAAAATATTGATGATGGACTTTTAAATTCATAGATGATAGTAGATTTCATTCTCTACTTAACTCATCTAATGAATTGTTGTTTCCGCTGCAATTGTTGATCTAAAACTTGTTGTCTATTGTACTTTATCAGATTTTCCATGTTGAAGACTAAGGATAATTTGTTGTATATTATCTTAGTCATAATGTTCTTTACTAGGCTAGTTGAGCTCACCCTTTTCCTATTTGTTCCATTTTTCTTCTCAGGAGGTGAGAGTTTAGCAGGGGACTAAATGTAAGGTATGGAGTGATGATTCAAGATAGTTGTTTTAGTAGTCCTCACTATTTTGTAAAATAGTGCATCAATAATTGTAATGAGGACTTTATTTGGGTGTGGATATTGTCTAGAAGACAATATTGTATTTAAACTCACAGTATGTGTTATCGTATTTTACACGACAATTGTATTAATAAAGTTGTACTTGTTTTCTGTACCATGTATTTGGCGACTCAGAATGGGTAATGTATACCTATTTTGGGGGCGTCACATCTACTCCCAGAACGTGAAGTTGAATTCTTTATTGATCTTGAGCCTGGTACAAAGCCCATTTCTAAAACCCCATATCGAATGGCTCTTATTGAACTTCAGGAGTTAAAAGTCCAACTACGGAGATGTTAGACATCAGTTTCATTCATCCTAGTACATCTCCTTGGGGTGCTCCTGTTTTATTTGTAAAGAAGAAAGACGGGAGTATGCGACTTTGTATTGACTACCGGGAATTAAATCATGTCACTATCAAGAATAGGTCCAAATGATTCGATATTGTATACAAACAGCACATGATCGACAAAAGAGTTATGTGGATCTTCATCGAAAGGACGTGGAATTTAGTATTGGGGATTATGTATTGTTGTGAGTTGCCCCATGGAAGGGAGTTACAAGATTCGGGAAGAGAGGAAAGCTCAATCCACGATTTATTGGTCCATTTTAGATTCTTGACCGAGTAGGAAATGTAGCCTATAGACTCGCGTTACCTCCAAGTATGGCTCGTGTTCATAATATTTTTCATATATATGTGCTTCGTAAATATGTGAAAGACCCGAACCACGTTATTGAGTTAGAACCGGACGAAATAGCCGAAGATTTAACGTACGAGGAGGTATATGTCAAGATCTTGGATAGGAAGGAGCATGTCCTACGCACAAAGGTCATACCACAAGTCAAAGTTTTGTGGAGAAACCATGCTATTGAGGAAATGACCTGGGAATTGGAAACGGAAATGAAAGCGAGGTATCCTCACCTTTTGAAATACCGAATATCGTCGTCGATTTTGAGAGACGACGAAATTTCATAAGGAGGGAGGTTGTAATATCCCAGCTTTATTAATAAATAAAATTTAATTTCCTCTATTTTTATTTTTTAAATAGTAAGGGTTGATTTGATTAATGTGGTTAGTTATGGGTAAAATCTTAAATATTTCAAATAAGCAAGTGGTTATAAAATATTCATTGTTGTTTGGGAATATTAGTTTGGTCGTGGAATATTCTTTGCATTTGTCAGGAATATTAAATGCGGACAGTAGCGACCTTGTGTGGGCCCCATAACTGAAAGCGATTGGATGAAGAAAACAACAAATATAAGTTGTTTATAAATAACACATAGCGATTGTTACCATTTATATCTTTGTTGAAATACTCGATGGTTAAAACACGAGAGCTTTACCGATATTGCATCAATTATTGATTCTTACGTGAAGAAGGCACTACTCAATAATTGTTACGATAATTCTTGTTCAATATTTTATTTTATTGATTCAATAATTGCTACGTTGATATTTTATATTTACATTGTTTCAATAATTGTCACTACACAAGATTTTCCATTATCGAAGCAATAATTCATATTATCCGAATAATATTATTAGATAACATTATTGGCAATGTCTAGAAAGTTCTGCTCAAGGAGAGGTTTGGTCATCTAATCAACAATTACAAAGATGTGGAAAAATCCTTATTGGAAAGCCCCATCTTTCTTGGGAACGGTCTGGTTGTCGATATTGTGATTCCGTAATATTATTTATGAATAATTAATTATTGATTTATATGATAAGAAAAATATTCATTTTATGTGGATATAGATGGAGAAAATTTTAATGTGACAATTGTTGAAAAATTGATATTTTATCTTTTCTGATAAAATAATTCATTTAAATATATTATTATATTTTAATAATATAATAATGGTCATATTTTTACAATGAATGTTGGATATATGAGTATATGAGGAGGAAGAGTATTTTTGTTGCATTAAATGATTAATACATATTTTGTGTGTCGGTGGACCCCATTTCTTGACTGAAATTTGATTATAGCTTGTAAAATCGCTCGTTTGTGGATTTCGGTCAATTTCTGATTGGAATTTGGAAAAACTTTCTTCTGTAAAGTTTTAGATAATGGAATTTCCTATGGAAAAGATATGAGGTTTGAATTTTTCTGATAAAAGGGTTATTTATTATGAATTATTGAAGTTCCGAAGTTCCGAAATAATTAACTTTTGAAGTTTAAAATATTTTAATTAAGAAAAATGTTTTTTTTATTTTTGGGACATGTGTTAGTGCTTGAATTCAGCTGGTGGTGTGTGTAGAGAGATTTGGAAAAAAAAATATATTATTAATTTATTAAATTTTCTGCTTTGGTGTTCTAAGCATTTTCCTATAAATAGGGTGCTTAGGTTAGAATTGAAAATCACACCGTAAAAGCAAGTTTTCTCTCTTCTCTCTATATTATCGAAATGTATTCTTGTGAGTATTTTGATACTTTGAGTGTTGCTATACTATGCAAGTTCCTTCAAAGACTATATATCCAGATATTCCAAAGAAAAGTAAAAGTCTTTTCGAGGTAAGGGATATTATTTTAAAAAAAAAATGATATTACTTCTTTCAATATCATTATGACGGAATATTGATAGTATTTTTCTTGTGAAATTCTTGTCTTTTAGTGTCGGGGTTACTATTCACGATATCGACACTATTCACGAATCTGACTATTCACGTAAAAAATTAAATTTTCAGATTTTGTCCAAAATATCTATTATGGATACTAGCTTTGATTGTATCCATGTTTTGATCATTCTTGAATTTTACTTCACTATGGTTATTTATGAAGTATTTTTGAACTCCTGATTGTTTAAAAATACGAATCCTTAATATTTGTTCTTTTGTTTCATTTGGATTCGCTTTCTTTTAAAATATTTTTCATCATCCTCACCCTAAAAGATGATATTATTTGAATATCTTTGGCTTTAGTGCAAAGATGATTGATTTTCTTATGAATATCTTTGGCCCAGTAGTGCAAAGATGTACATGTGTTGAGATGAACATGACTTAATCGATGAATATCTTTGGCCTGTAGTGCAAAGATGAATATTTGATTCAAGATGAATATTGATTGATGTTACAGGGATAAAATATTGGTGATGGACTTTTAAATTCATAGATTAATTTCATTCTCTACGTAACTCATCTATGAATTATTATTTCCGCTGCAAATATTGATCTGAAACCTGTTGTTTATTATATTCTATCAGATTTTTTTCCCTGCTGAACACTAACGATAATTTGTTCTATATTATCTTAGTCATAATATTCTTTACTGGGTTAGTTGAGCTCACCCTTTTCCTTTTTGTTCCATTTTTCTTCTCGTGGAGGCGAGAATGTAATGAGAAAGTAGTCTAGTAAAGGTGTGGAATGATCGTTCTAGAAGTTGTTTTAGTAGTCATCACCATTTTTGTAAAATAATTTACCAATAATTGTAATGAGGATTTAGTTGGGTATGTATATTGTCTAGATGACAATATTTGTATTTAAACTTACAGTTTATATGTTGTATTAATAAAGTTGTAGTTGTTTCTGTACCATATTATTGACAACTCGAAATGGGTGATGTATACCTATTTTGGGGGCGTCACATTTTAAGATGTAAATATTTTACATCTTGAAACTTAAATCATTTTTATTCCATTTCAGAATTATCATTTATCTTTACTCACAAATTCAGAGTTTAAACGGCTAATGCATAACTTTTATAGTAAAACTCAATTTACTATGTTATTTCTTTAATTTAAATAATTTTTACATCAGTTTTTCCATTAATGAGTCAACACTGACTGTTACCTCATATATAAATATTTAATCTCACTAACACATTTGCATTATTTTTCGTTTTACGATTATTCATATATATATATATATATATATATATATATATATATATATATATTACGTAAATCTTAGCTCAAAAACCTCATTTTGAGCCCCGGAAACCTCAAAATATCATTTTTATGAGTAATATAAAATTTTAAAGGTTTCTCGCCCTTTGTTGCATCAGAAAATAATTTTATAGGAAACCTTAATTTTTATTTTGATTAAATATGTAAATTTATATTTAATACATATTTTTTTTTTTGCTTTATTTATGCCCGATATCACTTATATTCAAATCTTTTCCCATAGGACTTAATTAGATTTATTATTTCGCCGGAACGCGATTCGGAACGTCAAACATCAAAGTCGCTTAACGCGCCGATGCTCGGCGTTCACTCGTTTTTAAGTTCTGACATGCTTCTTTGTTCATTTTTAATTCTCATATCATGAGACATATAATAGTGAAATTTTTGGCATGTTATAGACCTCAATGTTATAGTATTTTAGAAAAATTTCACGCTGCGAAAACGGATTACGGAAACTCAGCAAAACAGTGCGCAAAAAGGACGTCGAACAACAGCACAACACGGCACCGCGCGGCTAGGCAGGCGTGCGTGGGCTCTGCATGGCTGCTGCTGCTGCTGCTGCTGCTGCTGCTCTGCCGTGAGCTTATCAACCTATCTACTTCGTGATTGTGTCACGCCTTGGTCGTTTATCGAAAAATTCTCAACTTTGGATATGTTATAGGTACCATAGTAGGATATTTTTAAACAATATAACCCACCCATTTTGGACCTCCTAGGCAACCTAAAACAGGCCCCAAAAATGTCCACTCGCAACAGTTTTCAAAAAATTCCCAGCTTTACCCTCTTTCACTAAAACAGTCATAACTCTCTCGTTTTAAAACATTTTTGAGCGATTCTTGAGCCCACGCAAAGCTAACTTCCGTGTTTACAACTTTTACTTACTGACTTTTTCCCGGATTGTAAACATATCAGCCCAGAAATTCTGTGCATGGAGACTGCACTACATTTCTTGGACAGTTTCGAGTCTACTACTTTGAAATGTCATAACATTTTGCTATGAAGTCGAAATTAGTCCGTTTTGGAGTCTATGGAAAGCTTATTCAGTTTACTATACCATACCAAAAGCACAGAATTTTTAGAGCACTCTAGCTAACCCCAATTTTTCTGTTCAGGGGCAGCAGTCACTAGCTTTTCTAAGTTTCAAAAACTATTTTACATTTCTTTTTCTTTGATCCAACTTTTAACAAACAAAATGTTTGGATCTATACATAACACACACTAAAACATGTAGATCAAAAGTTTTTAAGATGAAGAACATAACTTGATTATTTCATCAAATCAAACAAAATAAAAGGAATAAACTAAACTAGGATTTTATACCTAGATCATGTAGCTCTTCGCTTTCTCTTTACACAATATAATATGAAGCTAGGGAGCATGAAAAATTTCTCTTCTTCTTCCTCCATAGGGTTGCCGACTTCGCTCTCTCTCTCTCTCTCTCTCTCTCTCTATATATATATATATATATATATATATATTCTTTCTCTAGCTTTTGTGGAAGCTTTGAAATAAAAGAAGTAAAGAAAGTGTTTTGTCTAAAGAGAGAAAGTATTGGTAAAATGTGTGTATACATAACTTGTATGTCTATAGAAAATCTCCCACAATCTTTCATCTTCTCTCTCTTAATCTTTGAGGTTACTTGCAAATCTAAACAAATAATAAGGCTTACATTATAAAGAGACACATAACTTTAAAAAATATTTACCCACGTTTTATTACTCCCTCCTTTACCCGATTCATTTCACCCTTCTTTGTCAAATGTTTATTTGCTTTCTCTCTCATATATCTTGCATAATCTTGAGCAAAAAAAATGTGGCTATTCTAATAAGGTGACACTTGGCCATGGAGTGTAAAATGAAAATTTGAAAAAAAAATCACACCATGTGTGCATATTTCTCCCCTTTTTAGCCGAGTGAAGCCCCCCTTAATTTTCCCCATATTTTATTTATTTCTTTCTCATAAACTTGCTTGCAAATCTAGCCAATATCCCTTCTGTAAGACCCCGAAATTTTTTTTAAATAAAAAGGAATTTCCTTTATTTATTATTTTGAAATAGTAAGGTTGATTTGATTAATGTGGATAGTTAAGGGTTAAATACGCAAATATTTCAAAATAAGCAAGTGGTTATAAAATATTCATTTTGTTTGGGAATATTCGTTTGGTCGTGGAATATTCAGATCTTTGTGGAATATTCGTATGACGACAAATAAAGACCATGTAATGGGCCCCATAACGGAAGCGATTGGATGAAGAAAACGATAAATATAAGTTGGTTAAAAATAACTACAGAAGTTATTCTGGTTAAGACGGTTGGAATACCGGTGGTTAAAATACAAGATGTACGCATGGTTGCACAAGAAGACACCAGTATTACAGACAAAGATTGTTGAATTATTGATCCTTACGTTAGAAGGCACTACTCAATAATTTTTACGATGCTATCGCTCAATATTTTATTTTATTGATTCAATAATTCTTTGCGTTGATATTTTATATTATTGTTGTTCAATAATTGTCAACGCACATTATCTCCATTATCGGATCAATAATTCATATTATTTGAATAATATTATTAGATAGCATTATTGGCAATGTCTAGAAAGTTCTCATCGAGGAGAGGTTTGGTCACCTAATCAAGGCGCAAGAAGGAGAAATCCTTATCTGAAAGCCCCTCTTCCCGAGAACTACACGGTTGTCATAATTGTGATTCTCAGAATATTATTTGTGAATAATTAATTATTGATTCATATGATAAAGAAATATTTATTTTATGTGGATATAAATGATGGATTTATTTATGTGGTTATAAATGAAGAAATTATTGTTGAGGTGTTTTATCGAAGATTTTACCGGATTGGAGGTATTAAAATTAAATCGTGGGTTTTGAGATATATTATGGGGTTATAATTTTTAATCCCACCGTTGGATTGTGGTAATTTTTGGGTATGTTATACATACATAAGTTGAGTATATGTCCACAAATTTTGAACCGTTAAAATGCACGAATGATTTGTTGTGAATTTTAAGAGGTGTCGGATTCAAAAAATTAGGTTTATAATTGATTTTGGTGGAAAATTCTAGAATTGAGTGGGCCCCACTTGTGGTTGGTGAAGAAATGTGCTGAATTTTATTTCAAATGTGGTGGGTGGCAATAGTAGCGGTAAAGCCATCGAAAGCAGTCAAGTCTCGCTTTACGGCTAACATTTTCCTATAAATAGAGGGTTAAGTTAGAATTGAAAATCACACGAAACAAAGTTTTCTCTCTTTCTCTCTATATTATTGAGCGTATTTTGTGAGTATTTAGATACTTTGAGAGTTCTTTATTCAAGATAAGTTTCATTCAAAGATCACTTCCGACCTTTCCTTCCAAGAAATCTTGATTCTTTGAGGTAAGTGGATGTTATTTTCTTCTCGGATGATATTATTTCTTCAATATTATTATCTTTCAAATATTGATTGAACTTTTATCAAATTTGGAACTTTTCATGCTCAGGGGTTACTATTCATGAGTTACTATTCACGAGTTACTATTCATGAGTTACTATTCACGAGTTACTATTCATGAGTTACTATTCACGAAGTTACTATTCACGAGTACTATTCATGAAGCGTGAAGATGTTTTTTTTTGTGAATTTCTATCTTTTGGTGTCGAGTTACTATTCACGTATACAAGACTATTCACGATATCTGACTATTCACCGAAAAATAAAATTTCTTCTTTTCGTCTAAAATATCTATCCCGGATACTAGCTTTGATTGTATCCATGTTTTGATCATTCTTGAATTTTACACCACTATGATTATTTTGAGGTATTGTTGGACATGGATAAAACAAAGTACGAATCATTAATCCTTAATCCTTGTCATTTTGTTTCACCGGATTCGCTTCTTTAAAAATATTTTTCATCATCCTCGTCTTAAATGATGATATTATTGAATATCTTTGGCTCAGTAGTGCAAAGATGAATGATTTCAAGAATATCTTTGGCACAGTAGTGCAAAAGATGAACAGTGTTTAAATGAACATGACTAATCGATGAATATCTTTGGCTGTAGTGCAAAGATGAACAGTGTTGAGATGAACATGACCGATCGATGAATATCTTTGGCTGTAGTGGCAAAGATGAATGTTTGATTTGAGATGAATATTGATTGATGTTACAGGGATAAAATATTGATGATGGATTTGTTAAATTCATAGATTATAGTAGATTTCATTCTCTATGTAACTTTCTTCTGAATTATTATTTCATTGCTAATATTGATCTCAAACTTGTTATACATTGTATTCTATTAAATTTTTCCCCCGTTGAAGACTAACGATAATTTGTTGATATTATCTTAGTCATAATATTCTTTACTTGAGCTAGTTGAGCTCACCTTTTCCTTTTGTTCCATTCTTCTCGTGGAGGCGAGAATATAAGCGAAGTACAGCCTGGGGTATGGAATGAAGGTTTTAGAAAGGATTGTTTAGTAGTCCTCACCATTTTTGTAAAATAATGTATCAATAAATGTGATGAGGATTTATTTGAGTATAAATATTGTCTGTAAGATAATATTTGTATTTAAACTCACAGCTTGTTGTAATAATAAAGTTGTAGTTGTTTCGTATCATGTATTGACAACTCGAATGGGTGATGTATACCTATTTTGGGGGCGCCACAGGTTGGTATCGTAGCTTAGGGATATGATCTCCATGGCGGAGATCGGGAATAGAACTAGGAGGGAGGACGAGTAAATCCTTCGCTAGTGTGTCCTACCTAAGCTTATTTGTTAGTTGGTTAGTATATAAGGGATATTATGTGATATATTGATTTCCTTAATTAACCCTTGTTTTATGACAAAGATTTGAGAATGTCATCGACCGAGAATATTAACAATGGAGTAAATGAGACCGTGGAGATGCTCAGATTTGACCAACGAGGAGAACGTGCAACAGTCGGCAATGTTCCTCCCGTGAACAACACCACTGAAAGCGATGATGAACGAGGGGATGTTTAGAAGTTTTTGCGATTCATGCAAAATCGATTTAAGGAGACTTCGTGTTCAAAATACAGAGGAGAATGATAGCAATTCACGGGTTGTCACAACCAAGCGATTCAAAGAGTTGGGACCACCGAATTTAAGGAAAGCGAGATCCGATCATGGCGGAAACATGGGTCAAACAAATTACCAAGATATTCGATGTCTTGGGATGCACGGAGGAACAAAAGGTTCCATTCGCCACCTTTTATGTTCCGTGGCGAAGCGGAGACCTCTTGGTGGGAGTCTCGTGAAGCGTACTCATCCACCGCACTCGGCGATGTCTTGGGAGACGTTTCAGAGACTATTTAATGACAAATACTTTCCGAAAGTGTTAAATCATATGAAGGAAGTGGAGTTCATCGATTAGAGCAAAACAACATGGCGGTGTCTCAAAGATGCGAGGCAAAGTTTGCGAGTTATCCAGTTTGCACCTCATTTGGTGGAGAATGAGGAACGTATGACCTTGGATGTTTCTTAGAGGTTTGAAACCCAGCATACGTCGGTATCTCATTTCTCATAAACTTTCTCTTTATTCGGATGTTGTAAAATGTGGCTCAATTATTAGAGCGAGATAACGAGTACGGTGGCGAGGGACCATAACCGAGGATCGTATCGAGAGATGGCGATCAACGATGAATAATGATAACTCAAGGAGAAAAAGCAGCGGATTTGATTGAAATGGTAACCACTGTGGTGGTAATCATGGTCATGAAAATGTAAGAAGCGAGTCGGAGGAGATTTTAAAGAGGAGATTTAACAACGACTATGTGAAGACGACAACGGTCTTGGCAAAGAATCGGGTTCTAAGGAGGAGATCGACCACCCATCATATATTCTACAAATGCGGAAAAGAGGGACATATCGGTCAAACCGCCCACAACAGATTCAAGGTATGCTATAGTTGTGGAAAGGAAGGACATATCGCTTCGAGATTGTGCAGTAGCGAAACCTAGTTCAATGGGGACGGTGACTCAAAAGATCGTCCCGAAAAAGTCAAAGTCAACGATTCCGGAAGAAGCGTTTGTTGTGATCGGTCATAATCACGAGAACCCAAACGAGGTGATCACGGGTAAGCTATTTATAAATTCTTGCAAGTTTATACCTTACTTGATCTGGGTATACCCATTCATTTATCTCTCCGCATGTGCTCAACGCTTAAACTTGACTCCAGAGAAATTAGACTTTGATCTATCTGTGGAAACTCCGCTTAGGAGAAACTTTCATCACATCCAATCGCTTATAAATCTTGTTTGATTCAAGTTGGCACCATTACCTTACACCGTCAACCTTATCTCTTTAAAGATACTTGCTTTTGATGTGATTTTAGGGATTGATTGGTTAACTACTCATCATGCCAAAATTGATTGTTTTCGTAAGGTTGTTAGTTTTCATATTCCTAACCAACCCATTTGTATGCAATTCAAGCAACTAAACCATTAAAATCAATCACTATCATATCTAATCATAAAGCTATTCGTTTATTGAAAAAGCGGATGTCAAGCTTTCTTAGCCCATGTTATGGATTTGAATAAAGACACGTCGCCAAATTTGAATAATATTCTGTTATTATTGACTTTCTGACGTATTTCAAGAAGAACCCGCTCTACCCCGAGCGTGAAGTTGAATTCTTTATTGATCTTGAACTCCGTACAAAAGCCCATTTCTAAAACCCCATATCGAATGGCTCTATTGAACTTCAGAGGAGTTAAAGGTCCAACTACAGGAATTGTTGGACATTGGTTTCATTCGGCCTAGTACATCTCCTTGGGGTGCTCCTGCTTTATTTGTAAAGAAGAAAGATGGAGTATGCGATTTTTGTATTGACTATCGGAATTGAACCATGTCACCATCAAGAATAGGTATCCTCACCTCGTATTGATGACTTGTTTGACCAATTCTGAGGGGCACAATTCTTTTCAAAAATCGATCTTAGCTTACGGATATCATCACCAAGATTAGAATCGAGGATATTCCAAAGCGCCTTCGAACTTCGGTATGGGCATTATGAATTCTTAGTCATGTCTTTTCTTGGACTAACTAATGCTCCTGCGGCTTTCATGGATATGATGAACCGAGTATTCAAGGAATATTTGGATCGATTCGTTGTTGTCTTTATTGATGACATCCTTATATATTCCAAAAGTCGTGAAGATCATGAGCACCATTTGAAGTCGGTACTCCAAAGGCTTCGTGAAAACCAACTATATGCCAAATTGAAGAAATGCGAGTTCGGCTTGAGGAAGTAGCCTTTCTTGGGCATGTGGTGTCAAAACATGGAGTATCTGTTGATCCGTGAAGATTGAAGCAATCTGAAAGTTGGGAGCAACCAAGTCGGTGGATGAAGTCACGTAGCTTTTGGGCTTATTTGGTTATTATCGGAGATTCGTGGAAGGGTTTTCTCGAATCGCTACTCCATTAACTCGGTAACTTCGAAAGGATCTGAAATTCGTTTGGGGCGAAGAATGCGAGAAAAGTTTCCAAGAGCTTAAGAGGAGACTTATTTCGGCTGTTCTAACAATACCATCTGGTTCGGATGGATTTGTTATCTACAAATGATGCTTCGGTGCAAAGGGTTAGGATGTGTTCTCATGCAACGTGGGAAAGTCATAGCCTTATGCCTCGCGATAACTTTAAAGAGTATGAGAGGAATTATCCTACTCATGATCTAGAGTTAGCGTGATCGTTTTTCGCTAAAGATATGGAGGCACTATCTATATGGGGAGAAAGTGGAGATATATTCGGATCATAAAAGCCTTAAATATTTCTTCACTCAAAAAGAACTCAACATGCGGCGGTGACGTTGGCTCGAGCTATTGAAAGACTACGACCACACTATTGATACCATCCCGGTAAAGCGAACGTGGTAATGTACGACGCATTGAGTAGAAGATCATATGCGGAACGAGCGAGTGCGATGATGTCAAGTATCGCGTAGAGCCAACTTTAATAGAAAAAGTTAAGGTTGCTTGAGCCACCGAATCGGAGGTGATGCGTATGAAGAAGAAAGTACAAGAAGGAGCTATTCCTAAGCGAGAATTGATGAAGAAGGAATACTTGAGTCCACTCTAGACTTTGTGTTCCTAACGACTCGATTTGAAGTACAAGATTATGATGGAGGCACACAATACACCATTTGCAATCCATCCTGGAAGTACTAAAATGTATCGTGATCTTGACATACATTTTGGTGGAATAATATGAAGAGAGAGATTGCAAAGTTTATCTCGATGTGTTTAACTTGCCAACATGTAAAGTGCGAGAGCATCTAGTACCTAAGGGTCCGTTGCAACCACTTGAGATTCCTAATGGAAGTGGGAACACATTACCATGGATTTCGTTCTGGGTCTTCCTACGGTTTCTCAAGGCATCAATGCTATTTGGGTTATTGTTGATAGATTAACCAAGTCCGCTCATTTCTTGCCGATACGGAGACTTATTCACTTGAACGTCTTCTTTAGTATATACGTAAATGAGATTGTGAGGTTGCATGGCATGCCCAGTATCCATAGTTTCGGATCGTGACCCAAGATTCACTTCAAGATTTTGGGTTAGCTTGCAAAAAGCTATATGGCACAGGATTTGCGATTTAGTTCGCATACCCATCCCCAAAACAGACGGACAATCGAGAGGACTATTCAAACTCTTGAAGATTTATTAAGACTCGTGTCCTAGACTTCAAGGGCGCTTGGGATAAGTATTTACCATTGGTGGAATTCTCCTACAACAACAGCTTATCGAGCAAGTATAGGTGTGGCTCCATTGAAGCATTATATGGACGAAAATGTCGTTCTCCAATATGTTGGGATGAGGTGGGTGAAGCAACATTGTTGGGACCCGAGTTAAATACGTATGACTACCAAAAAGATCCAAATGATTCGACAACGATACAAACGGCTCAAGATCGACAAAAGAGTTATGCGGATCTTCATCGAAAGGACGTGGAATTTAATGTAGGGGATCATGTATTGTTGAGTTGCTCCATGGAAGGGAGTTACAAGATTTGGGAAGAGAGGAAAGCTCAATCCATGATTTATTGGTCCATTTCAAATTCTTGACCGAAGTAGGAAATGTAGCCTATAGACTTGCGTTACCTCCGAGTATGTCTCGTGTTCATAATGTGTTTCACATATCTGCATTTCGTAAATATGTGAAAGACCCAACCACGTTATTGAGTTAGAACCCATCGAGATAATAAAGACTTAACGTATGAGGAGGTACCTATCAAGATCTTGGATAGGAAGGAGCATGTCCCTACGCTGCAAAGGTCATACCACAAGTTAAAGTTTTGTGGAGGAATCATGCTATAGAGGAAATGACCAGGGAATTGGAAAGCGGAAATGAAAGCGAGGTATCCTCACCTTTTCAAACACCAGTATCGTCACGTCAATTTCGAGGACGAAATTTCATAAGGAGGGAGGTTGTAAGACCCAAAATTTTTTAAATAAAAGGAATTTCCTTTATTTATTATTTTGAAATAGTAAGGGTTGATTTGATTAATGTGGATAGTTAAAGGGTTAAATACGCAAATATTTCAAAATAAGCAAGTGGTTATAAAATATTCATTTTGTCGGGAATATTCGTTTGGTCGTGGAATATTAAATGCTTCGGAATATTCGCATGCGACTATAGTAACCATAATGTGTGGGCCCCATAACGGAAAGCGATTGGATGAAAAGAAAACGACAAATATAAGTTGGTTAAAAATAACTTGCAGTAGTTATTCTACCAATTAAGACGGTTGAATACCCGATGGTTAAAATACGTGAATACGCTGTGGTTGACAAAGATTAGCACACCAGTATTGCATGATATTGTTGAATTATTGATCCTTACGTTAAAGGCACTACTCAATAATTTTTACAGTAGTTCTCGCTCAATATTTTATTTTATTGATTCAATAATTGCTGCGTTGATATTTTATATTATTGTTGTTCAATAATTGTCACCGCACATTATCTCCATTATCGGATCAATAATTCATATTATTTGAATAATATTATTAGATAGCATTATTGGCAATGTCTAGAAAGTTCACAAGGAGAGGTTTGGTCACCTAATTGCGCCAAGAAGAGGAGAAATCCTTATCTGAAAGCCCCTCTTCCTGAGGAACTACCGGTTGTAATAATGTGATTCGTAATATTATTTGTGAATAATTAATTATTGATTCATATGATAAAGAAATATTTATTTTATGTGGATATAAATGATGGATTTATTTATGTGGTTATAAATGAAGAAATTATTGTTGAGGTGTTTTATCGTAAGATTTTTACCGATTGGAGGTATTAAAAATTAAATCGGGGTTTTGAGATATATTATGGGGTTATAATTTTTAATCCGACCGTTGGATTGTGGTAATTTTGGGTATGTTATACATACATAAGTTGAGTATATGTCCACAAATTTTGAACCGTTAAAAATATATCGAATGATTTGTTGTGAATTTTAAGAGGTGTCGGATTCAAAAATTAGGTTTATAATTGATTTTGGTGGAAAATTCTAGAATTGAGTGGGCCCCACTTGTGGTTGGTGAAGAAATGTGCTGAATTTTATTTCAAATGTGGTGGGTGGCAATAGTAGGCAGCCAAAGCCATCAGTGCTTGTGTCAAGTCCGCTTTGGCGGGCTAACATTTTCCTATAAATAGAGGGTTAAGTTAGAATTGAAAATCACACCGAAACAAAGTTTTCTCTTTCTCTCTCTATATTATTGAGCGTATTTTGTGAGTATTTAGATACTTTGAGAGTTGTTTGTTCAAGACAAGTTTCATTCAAAGATCACTTCCGGCCTTTCCTTCCGGTCTTGATTCTTTGAGGTAAGGGATGTTATTTTCTTTCTCGGATGATATTATTTCTTCAATATTATTATCTTTGAAATATCGATTGGAACTTTTATCAAATTTGGAACTTTTTCATGCTCTGGGGTTACTATTCATGAGTTACTATTCACGAGTTACTATTCATGAGTTACTATTCACGAAAGTTACTATTCATGAAGTTACTATTCACGAGTTACTATTCACGAAGTACTATTCATGGCGTGAAGATGTTTTTTTTATGGAATTTCTATGTTTTGGTGTCTGAGTTACTATTCACGATATCTGAAGACTATTCACGATACTCTGACTATTCACGATATCATGACTATTCAATCAAAAATAAAATTTCTTCTTTTCGTCCAAAATATCTATCCCGGATACTAGCTTTGATTGTATCCATGTTTTGATCATTCTTGAATTTTACACCACTATGATTATTTTGAGGTATTGTTGGACATGGATAAAACAAAGTACTAATCATTAATCCTTAATCCTTGTCATTTTGTTTCACCGGATTCGTTCTTTAAAATATTTTTCATCATCATCAGGTCTTAAATGATGATATTATTGAATATCTTTGGCCATGTAGTCTGCAAAGATGAATGATTTCGAAGAATATCTTTGGCACAGTAGTGCAAAAGATGAACAGTGTTTAAATGAACATGACTAATCGATGAATATCTTTGGCCCAGAGTGCAAAGATGAACAGTGTTGAGATGAACATGACTGATCGATGAATATCTTTGGCTGTAGTGCAAAGATGAATGTTTGATTTGAGATGAATATTGATTGATGTTACTGAGGATAAAATATTGATGATGGATCATTAAATTCATAGATTATAGTAGATTTCATTCTACTATGTAACTCTTCTATGAATTATTATTTCATTGCGAATATTGATCTCAAACTTGTTGTACATTGTATTCTATTAAATTTTTCCCATTGAAGACTAACGATAATTTGTTGTATATTATCTTAGTCATAATATTCTTTATCGAGCTAGTTGAGCTCACCCTTTTCCTTTTTTGTTCCATTCTTCTCGTGGAGGCGAGAATATAAGCGAAAATACGAGCCTGTGGGTATGGAATGAAGGTTTTAGAAAGGATTGTTTAGTAGTCCTCACCATTTTGTAAAATAATGTATCAATAAATGTGATGAGGATTTATTTGAGTATAAATATTGTCTGAAGATAATATTTGTATTTAAACTCACAGTTTACTATTGTAATAATAAAGTTGTAGTTGTTTCTGTACCATGTATTGACAACTCAGAATGGGTGATGTATACCTATTTTGGGGGCGTCACACCTTCTCTTTCCTATCTTGAATAAATCTTCCAAATAAAATCACATGCCATATCCTTACTCTTTTTACCCGGCACATGCTCCCATTTGTAATTTATTTTAATTTGCCTTATTTGATTACTTAAATAATTAAATCAATTATTCTTTTAATGCTTTTGTTAAGTAATTTAATTATCCAATCCTTAGTAACTTAATTTAATCAACTAAGTTACTACATAAATCTCATAAATTGTTTTACACTCTTGGAATCATATAGTCTATATAACCCAAGATATTGTAATATAATATACTTACCTCATTAACATAAATTCAATTAAGAATTTATTTACTTTATTAAGATATTACGATAAATATAATACATTTTCTTTATTAAAGTAATTTCATATAAGAATTTATTTTAATACTCTTGGGTAAAGTATATATAAATATTATATGCTTAACCCGCTTCTTTTCGCTTCATTACGCAAGTTGTTCTCCAACATTTTTATTTCCTCGCATAATAAATATATATAATATATATTTATTATCTCCCAATTAAAATTACGCCAAACATGCACACATCACATATAGAAAATTATTAATAAATTTATTCTCCAATATTATTAATTTTTTATATCAATTTATTTACATATAGCAAATATAATATATTTACCATATTACGTAAACTTACATATCCTTCATAAATAATAAAATAATATATATACTCATATATTAAACTAGACATTTAATTTAATTTCTATTAAATCTCTTAATACGATTTGCTACATTCAATAAACCTTCTTCATATGTCATATATCTATATATATATATATATATATATATATATATATATATATATATATATACTATTCTAACTTGCCATATTTTTAATCCCTTTTCTAATATTTGACTACTAGGTTAGGGCTAATTTTCACAAGCTTCTATAATTAAGCTTTTCATTTATTCTTGTATGATTAATTTTTAAATTAACCATTCATCTTATTTGGCTAAAAATAGCACCTTCTAAGTATATATGTATCTATAGATATACACATTAACTTTAATCTTGTAATATCTTTTCCTTTGAAATTTAATTCCTTATTAAATTTCCATGTGACGCCCCCAAAATAGGTATACATCACCCATCTTGGGTCGCCAGATATACGGTACAGAATACAACTACAAACTTAATTATACAACTATCGTGTGAAATACGACAAAACATAGTTGAGAGTTTAAATAAGAATATTGTCTTCTAGATAATATCCACACTCAATGGAGTCCTCATTATAATTATTATCACACTATTTTATAAAAATAGTGAGGACTACTATAGCCACCATTTCGGATCATCACTCCATTCACTGACTAGTCCCAGCTATATATTCTTATTTCCTGAAGAGAACAGTGAAATAAAAGGGTGAGTTCAACTAGCCCAGTAAAAAAATATTATGACTAAGATAATACAGAATAAATTATCGTTAGCCTTCAACAGTATAACAACAGATAGAATACAATAGACAACAAGTTATAGATCAACAACTGCAGCGGAACAAGCAATGCATTAGAAGAGTCAAGTAGAGCATGTTATCTACTATCTTCTATGATTTAAAAAGTTTATCATCAATTTTATCGCTGAGATTCAACTTAATAAATAATCCACATCATCGAATTATCCTTGCACTACGGCTAAGGATATTCATTAGTATCACGACCACAAATTATCCATGCACTACGGGCCAAGGATATTCGTGTTTTAACCAATGGTCATGATTATACCGAATAATCTATTGTTATAATCATACCAACAACTGTTCATCAATGCACTACGGGTCAATGAGGACTTTTACGACATCATTTATAACATTACGGGTCATGATTATACTGAATGATCCCTGGTCATAATCATACCAATCAACAGTCCATCTATGCACGTAAGCCAAAGATGACTTTTATCACAATATAAGCATGAGAATGATGACAATGATATAAGAGTTTATTTAAATAAGAACAAGGATAAATTTTAAAGATTTATAATTGAATTTATCCAGAATTCAATAATATCTAAATTGTCAACACGATACTGCTATGTGGAGTAAAATTCAAGAATAATATTTTATCAAAAATGATTTGGACGAAAAAAAATCAATTTTTGTCATGAATAGTACCCCGGGAGAATAGTACCCGAGTGAATAGTACCCTGGGAATAGTACCCTGGGAATAGTACTCCGTAAATAGTACTTTGTGAATACCCCATGAATAGTACTTTGTGAATAGTATCCCGTGAATAGTACCGTATTTATAAATAGTGCCCAAGAATAGTACTTTGTGAATAGTAACGTATTTATAAATAGTACCGTAATCATAAATAGTGTCGTACGTATAAATAGTGTCGTACGTATGAATAATGCCATATAAATGAATAGTACTCCGACATGAAAAACTTTAAATTTAACAAGAATGTTCAAAAAATATTCTTGTGAAATGATACTAGATGAAGCGCAAATTTCAAGGATATTCTACTAATTTCACAAAATATAGAAGTAATACTTCAACAAAATGAGTGTAGAATTAGGGATACGAAATGAAATAATATTACTTACATACTATAGAGTATGGAAGAAAATATTATTTCATACGAATATTGAATAAAAATAATATCCCGTATAAATAAGAAATAAATAACATCCCTTACCTTAGTAGAAGTCTGGATACTGGAATAGTGAAGTAGCAGATTACTCTTCTTCTTTCTCTCTATAGCTTCTCTCTCTATAATTACTCTTGTGAGTCTTAGTGAATTGGTGAGAATGAAAGAAGAATGAGCTTCTATTTATAGGAAAAAGGACTGAATAATAACTAATTCATGAACGGCCCAGATTAATTTACTTTTAAACGAATGGTCCATATTAATTTACTATTAAAACTTAAAGCAACGATCCATACTGATTTACTTTAAACCAGCGATCCATATTGATTTACTATTATAACTTTCCACCAGCGGTCCATATTAATTTACTATTATATCTTCAAGCAACGATCCATATTGATTTACTATTATAACTTCAACCAACGGTCCGAAAAATTAGCACATCTCCTCAGGGAATAATAAGTCAAACTTATAACAAATATCTCATAACAAACCCCTATATTTATATCAAAAATTGAATAAATATTTACCACAAATCAGTTATCTTTAATAAACACATTTTTAATCTATTAACAATTATTCATCATTAATAATATAACTCACAATATTTAACAACCAGATCATTTCCAAGAAAGAGAGGACGTTCCGATAAGGATTTCTCCCTATTAGCGTGCAATTAGGTGACCAAACCCCTTTCCTCGATAGAACTTTCTAGACATCGTCAATAATGCAAATAATAATATGAATAACATTGTCGTCTCAATTATTGATTTAATAATATAAAATATTATGCAGATAATACTGTGACAATAATTGAATCAATAATATGAGAGATATTATGCAGCAATTACAGTAGCAATAATTGGGTATAACTGAGTGACTTCTCACGTAAGTATCAATAATCAATACCGTGTGCTACTATAAAACCACACATATTATTGTACTTTTTCCACCGGGTATTTCAACAGTTTAACGATAAACCTTTCGCCGTTATTTTTATAAAAAGATATTTCTGTCGTTTTCTAACTACGACAATATTTCCATTGTGGGGTCCACCAATGATTGTAACATCGTACGAATATTCCCCGACCAATCGAATATTCTCCGACACAATGAATATTTTATATCAAATTGCTTACTTTGAAAAATTTTCAAATATCACCCTTAACTTTAACCTTTATCAATTTAACCATTTACTAAATAACATAATAATTATAAGAAAATTAAATACTTTCATTTCATAAAATTCGGGGCCTTACATCCACATATACGATTACATAATCTCTTTCTTATTTTTTTTCAAAATTTCTATCATTCTTAATTAATTTCTTTACATTGCTTAAAAATTCAAATCAAAACATATAGGTTTTAAAATTTTTAATTAATCCTCTATTCCACTCTAGGTTTTAAACTTTAACCCTTAATTTAATTATTCAAGATCTTCTAAATTTTTGGGTTGTCACATCCACCCATTCTTCTAAGAATTTCGTCCTTGAAATTATAGCATACTAATATTTGCTCAATCTATTTATCAAAAGTAGGTTTTCATTTTAACCTTTATATCATCCTCGTCTAAGGATTTCTCTTCCATCATCACCATTTACCATAACCTTTCTTTAAGGAGTTAAAATAATTTTTCATATTATGCTAAGGGGTCACATATACCATGAACTCTCAGGTTTAACGGTATTAATCGCAACCAATTCTATAAACTTGTTATACTAGGTGATCAGCCTAGTACAAATACGAGTATGTTAGGTGATCAACCTATCGTACCCTACGTCGTGCACATCGTATCAATCTTGTTTAGCGATTATTTGCACTACTAGATTGGATTATTTTATCCAATCGGGGTTGTTCATGACCTCATACTTAAAATAAGAGTCCGTACCAAAATAATTTGGTTCGGGATAACTTCTCAAAAAGATACTTGAATTTTCATAAACATTTGTCTAGCTGCATCAAATAGCTTAGACATATACCAATAATTCGAATAGCAATCAAAACATATGTCTAGCCAAATCAATTAGCCTTAAGTTAACTTTAAAATTCTAAAAATTATTTTATGATGTCATGATACCACACTGCATTTACAGTCCGTTTGAGGATTCCGCCATTTTGTGACTTTATTATACTACATCATACCATAGTGGGCTGACGATCTTTAGATCAAATCCAGCACTAGGTAATACTGCATTAATGACTCCATTGTTTTTATCATCTTTACAATAGGTTCCATGATGCATTGATGATATATAAAATACATTTTGATATATTTTAAATTATCACCCTTAACTTTAACCTTTATCAATTTAACCATTTACTAAATAACATAATAATTATAAAAAAATTGAATACTTTCATTTCATAAAATTCGGGGTCTTACAATCTCCCCTCCTTATGAAATTTCGCCCTCAAAATTTATGTACGTACTTGGTATGCCAAAGAGATGAGGATACCTCATCAGATTTTAACTCTTGAGGTATAACCTTTGAGCGTAGAATATATTCTTTCTTATCCAACATTTTAACAGGTATCTTCTCATACGTTAAATCTTCTGCTATCTCGTCTAGTTCTAATTCAATAATGTGGTTCGGGTCGTCCACATATTTATGTAACATCGATACGTAAAAAACTTTATGAACATGCAACATAATTGGCGATAAAACGAGTCTATAGGCCACAGTTTCTACTCGATCCAGGATTTCAAATAGACCAATAAAATTGAGGGTTGAGATTTCCTCTCTTCGTCGATTCTTGCTTCTAGAATAACATCTTCTTACACCTTTTTCTTTACATTCATCAGCTCCGGGTCTGTAGGTTGAACGACTTTTAACTTTATAGATTAAAGTCGATTTTACTCGTATATTTAACATCATCACGTGGATACCTAGAGTCTTTAACTTTATCTCCATCATTTGTAAGTTATATGAAATGGGTCTTTGTGTTAACGACGTCGCACTCGTAATCGCATACGATCTTTTACTAAATGCGTCAGCTACCACGTTCACTTTTCTAGGATGGTATTGAATGGTATGGCCTAAATCTTCAACAGCTCGAGTCAACGTCTTTTGTGCGAGTTGCGTTAGTTCTGGGTGAAGAAATATTTGAGGGTTTTAGAAATGTGTTTTGTAGTGGGGTCAATACAAAATTTGATTTCACGCTCTGGAGGTAGGATAGGAAGTCTTCAGGGAATACGTCAGGAAATTTATTAACTATAAAAATATCATTCAAAACTGTGACTCTCATCCAAGACTTGGATAACACCTCACATTAATACCTATCAACTTTCCACCGTTATTAATGACGTCCCCTACAGAGAGTCTAGCTTCGGTGCATTCCAAGACTTGGAAGTCACCAGTGAAAGGCTCGGGCTTTTTACTTATGGCTTAGTATGACAGTGATTGACTTTAGTGGTTTGGTTGCTTGAATTCGAATAACATGTTGGTTAGGAAGGCTAACAACCTTACAAAAATAATCAATTTTAGCATGAGGAGTAATTAACCAATTGATTCCTAAAATCACATCAATGCAAGTATTTATAAAGAGATGAGATCGACATGTAATGTGAGGGTATCGATTTGAATCGAACAAGATTTATAAATAGTGGATGTAACGAAGGTTTCTCCTAACAGAGTTTCAACAGATAAGTCAAAGTCTAATTTCTCCGGAGTTAAATTTAAACGTTGAGGGCAAGTAGGAGAAATAAAAGAGTGGGTAGAACCGTATCAAATAAGGTATAGACTTCGTAAGCGTTTATGATTAACTTACCCATGATAACTTCGTTCGAGTTCCTCGATAAACGCTCTCACTTAAACTACTAGCTTTGACTTGTCTGGGACATCCTTTGGCGTCACCATCCCAGCTGGACTTGACTTCACTACACGACAAAATTGAGCTAGGTGACCTTCTCTTCCACAATTGTAACACGCTTTGGGTTCTTGTATTATGCAGTTTGACGGATGTGTCCCTCCCCGTCCAGTATTTGAAACATCGTGACGGTGGTGGTCATTCTCCTTCCTTCAAAGCAGGTTAGTCGGTCTTTCTTTGTCGATGTCTTTCCGTCATTGTTGAATCTTCTCTTCTTAAAGTTGTTCTCACCTAGTTCACCTTTCCTATTATCTTGGCCATGATTCCCACCGAAGTGGTTACCATTTCTTGCTTGATAATTTCTTCTACGATGGTTATCGTTGTTCCGATGGCCGTTGCCACCGATACGATTATTATCGTGTTGTTGGTCGTTACCTTTTGATTGAGCTGACTCATTATCGTGCTCCACTAACTGAGCCCTATTCATAACATCAGAATATAAACAATTTTTGTGAGAAATGAGGTATTGACGTATTTCGGGTTTCAATCCTCTTAGAAATATTCGCATCATTCGCTCCTCATTATCTACCAAATGGGATGCAAACCGGAATAACTCCACAAATTTAGCCTTGTATTGCGACACGGTCATATTATTTTGCTCCAACTTGATGAATTCCACCTCCTTCATGTGACGAATACTTTCGGGAAAGTATTTATCATTGAATAATTCTTAGAACTTCTCCCAAGATATCTTTAGTGCGGCAGGTTTAGTACGTTGTATTGATTCCCACCAATGATATGTCTCTTCTCGCAACATGAAGGTGGCGAAGGGAACTTTTTGCTCCTCTGAGCATTTCAACACATCAAATATCTTGGTGATCTGCTTTATCCACGTCTCCGCTTTAAGTGGTTCTGGCTTTCCCAAAAACTCTTGTGGTCCCAGCTCCTTGAACTGCTCAGTGGTGACCAGCCGTTAGTTGCAAGTGTTTCCACCTGCATTTTGAACATGAGTCTCTCTCGTTTGGTTTTGCATAAATTCTAAAAAACTCTTAAATGTACCATCGTTCGTCATTTGGTTAGTGTTGTTGTTTACACGAGTATTATTGCCTTCCTGATGCACATTATCCTGGTTATTGATTGTCGGTGACTCAACGGTCTCATGTGTTTCATTACTTATCTCAATATTTTCAGATGCCATTCTCAAACAGTGTCACAAAACAAGGGTTAATTGACATGTCACATATTATCCCTATACTCTGACCGACCAATTAAATATCAAATAAACTTAGGTAGGTCATACTAGCGAAAGAATTTCTCGTCTATCCCCTCATAGTTCTTGTCTCACATCTCAGCCAGGGATCATATCCCTAAGCTTTGATACCAACTGTGATGCCCCCAAAATAGGTATACATCACCCATCTTGGGTCGCCAGATATACGGTACAGAATATAACTACAAACTTAATTATACAACTGTCGTGTAAAATACGACAAAATATAGCTGAGAGTTTAAATAAGAATATTGTCTTCTAGACAATATCTACACTCAATGGAGTCCTCACTACAATTATTATCATACTATTTTATAAAAATAGTGAGGACTACTATAGCCACCATTTCAGATCATCACTTCTTTTCCTGACTAGTCCCAGCTATATATTCTCATTTCCTGAAGAGAACAGTGAAAGAAAAGGGTGATATCAACTAGCCCAGTAAAAAATATTATGACTAAAATAATACAGAATAAATTATCATTATCCTTCAACAGTATAACAACTGATAGAATACAATACACAACAAGTTTTAGATCAATAACTATAACGGAACAAGTTATCCATTAGAAGAGTCAAGTAGAGCATTATATCTACTATCGTTAATGATTTAAAAAGTTTATCATCAATTTTATATATCGCTGAGATTCAGCTTAATAAATAATCCACATTATCGAATCATCCTTGCACTACGGCTAAGGATATTCATTAGTATCACGACCACGAATTATCAATGCACTACGGGCCAAGGATATTCATGTTTTCACCAATGGTAATGATTATACTGAATAATCCATGGTCATAATCATACCAACAACTGTCCATCAATGCACTACGGGTTAATGATGACTTTTGCCACATCATTTATAACATTACGGGTCATGATTATACTGAATGATCCCTGGTCATAATCATACCAATCAACAGTCCATCTATGCACGTAAGCCAAAGATGACTTTTATCATAATATGAGCATGAGGATGATGACAATGATATAAGAATTTATTTAAATAAGAGCAAGGATAAATTTTAAAGATTTATAATTGAATTTATCCAGAATTCAATAATATCCAAATTGTCAACACGATACTACTTTGTGGAGTAAAATTCAAGAATAATATTTTATCAAAAATGATTTGGACAGAAAAAAAATCAATTTTTATCATGAATAGTACCCCGGGTGAATAGTACCCCATGAATAATACTTTAGGAATAGTACCGCATGAATAGTATCACGTGAATAGTACTTTGTGAATAGTACCATATTTATGAATAGTGCCCAAGAATAATACTTTGTGAATAGTAACATATTTATGAATAGTACCGTATGCATGAATAGTGCCATACATATGAATAGTGTCATATAAATGAATAGTACCCATGAATAGTACTCCGACATGAAAAGCTTAAAATTTAACAAGAATGTTCAAAAAATATCCTTGTGAAACGATACTAGATGAAGCACAAATTTTAAGGATATTCTACTAATTTCACGAAATATAAAAGCAATACTTCAACAAAATGAGTGTAGAATTAGGGATACAAAATGAAATAATATTACTTACATACTACAGAGTATGAAAGAAAATATTATTTCATACGAATATTGAATAAAAATAATATCCCGTAAAAATAAGAAATAAATAACATCCCTTACCTTAGTAGAAGACTGGATACTGGAATAATAAAGTAGCAGATTACTCTTCTTCTTTCTCTCTATAGCTTCTCTCTCTATAATTGCTCTTGTGAGTCTTAGTGATTTGGTGAGAATGAAAAAAGAATGAGCTTCTATTTATAGGAAAAAAGACTGAATATTAACTAATTCCTGAACGACCCAAATTAATTTACTTTTAAACGGACGTTCCATATTGATTTACTATTAAAACTTAAAGCAACGGTCCATACTAATTTACTTTAAACTAGCGATCCATATTGATTTACTATTATATCTTCAACAAACAATCCATACTGATTTATTATTATAACTTCAACCAACGGTCTAAAAAATTAGCACATCTCCTCAGGGAATAATAAGTCAAACTTATAACAAACACCTCATAACAAACCCCTCTATTTATATCAAAAATTAAATAAATATTTACCATAAATCACTTATCTTTAATAAACACATTTTTAATCTATTAACAATTATTCATCATTAATAATATAACTCACAATATTTAACAACCAGCTCATTTCCAGGAAAGAGAGGGCTTTCCGATAAGGATTTCTCCCCATTAGCGCGCAATTAGGTGACCAAACCCCTTTCCTCTATAGAACTTTCTAGACATCGTCAATAATGTAAATAATAATATGAATAACATTGTCGTCTCAATTATTGATTTAATAATATAAAATATTATGCAGATGATACTGTGACAATAATTGAATCAATAATATGAGAGATATTATGCAGCAATTACTATAGCAATAATTGGGTATAACTGAGTGACTTCTAACGTAAGCATCAATAATCAATACCATGTGCTACTATGCAACCACGCGTATTACTGTACTTTTACCACCAGGTATTTCAATAGTTTTACTGTAAAACTTTCTCCGTTATTTTTATAAAAAGATATTTCTGTCGTTTTCTAACTACGACAATACTTTCGTTATGGGGTCCACCAATGATTGTGTTGTCGTACGAATATTCCCCGACCAATCGAATATTCCCCGACACAACGAATATTTTATATCAACTTGCTTACTTTGCAAAATTTTCAAATATCACCCTTAACTTTAACCTTTATATATTTAACCATTTACTAAATAACATAATAATTATAAGAAAATTGAATACTTTCATTTCATAAAATTCGGGGTCTTACGTCCACATATACCATTACATAATCTCTTGCCTATTTTTTTTCAAAATTTTTATCATTCTTAATTAATTTCTTTACATTGCTTAAAAATTCAAATCAAAACATATAGGTTTTGAAATTTTTAATTAATCCTCTATTCCACTCTAGGTTTTAAACTTTAACCCTTAATTTAATCATCCAACATCCTCTAAATTTTTGGGTTGTCACATTCACCCATTCTTCTAAGAATTTCGTCCTCGAAATTATAACATACTAATCTTTGCTTATTCTATTTATTAAAGGTAGGTTTTCATTTTAACCTTTATATCATCCTCGTCTAAGGATTTCTTTTCCATCATCACCATTTACCATAACCTCTCTTTAAGGAGTTAAAATAACTTTTCATATTAGCTGAGGGGTCACATAGACCATGAACTCTCAGGTTTAACGGTATTAATCGCAACCAATTCTGTAAACTTGTTATACTAGGTGATCAGCCTAGTATAAATACGAGTATGTTAGGTGATCAACTTATCGTACCCTACGTCGTGCACAACGTATCAATCTTGTTTAGCGACTATTTACGCTACTAGATTGGATTATTTTATCCAATTGGGGTTGTTCACCTCATACTTAACATAAGAGTTCGTACCAAAATAATTTGGTTCGGGATAACTTCTCAAAAAGATACTTGAATTTTCATAAACATTTGTCTAGCTGCATCAAATAGCTTAGACATATACCAATAATTCTAATAGCAATCGAAACATGTGTCTAGCCAAATCAATTGGCCTTAAGTTAACTTTAAAATTATGAAAATCATTTTATGATGTCATGATACCACACTGCATTTACATTTCGTTTGAAGATTCTGTCATTTTGTGACTTTATTATACTACATCATACCATAGTGGGCTGACGATCTTTAGATCAAATATAGCCCTAGTTAATACTGCATTGATGACTCCATCGTTTTTATCATCTTTGCAACAGGTTCCATGATGCATTGATGATATATAAAATACATTTTGATATATTTTGAATTATTTTTGTCTAGTCGATACAATTAGCGTAGACTCTTCTTTAAATGATTCAAAATCATTAAAAATCAGTTTTAGTGTTATCATGCCACAATAGATAACGAAGTGTTAGTGGCTCACAGTCCAACTACACACCTTTGTCACCTTATGTTGCTGATAACAAAATTCATTTTTTTAAAGGCACCATAGTGCGAATTTAGCTTGATGTTAAAAATTTTGAAGTCTAGCATAGTTAGAAGATTTAGAATACCTATGCTGCCACCATCAACTTCAATTTTTTAATGATCAATTGCTTAATAATTCTATCTATTTCCATCATCCTTAAAGCTTACTACACTGAAAATCCTCAGTTCTTCTTCTACAACTTTTCTATACCCCAGTATAGTTCATCAAACTTGCCACACATCATGAGTTCTGGAACTTACCACAATAATATGAGTTTAGGAACTTGTCCTAGCAATACATAATCTAAGAACAGATCAGGGACTGTCCATACACTTAGGGGTTCAAATAAGTACCATACGATTATGAGTCATAAACTTACCATAAGTATGAGTTTTAAGAACTCGCACCTCTTCTTAATATTCTCTAACTATCAAAAATAAATTTGAGAAAAGAATCACCTTCTCGTCATGTGTATATCGATAATGCGATACCAATATTTCAATGATTATCAATGTGATACTGAGTAGTCGTTAGACCAAGCACAAAACTCCTGCCCATACAAAGGTTTGTACAACTCAGCTATCACATGAGTCCTCAATTGAAATCCCACATAATCCTAGCTTTCTCTTTACTCAATACGAATTTCATTTAATCTGTATCTGAACATTTACCACTTTTAAATGAGTTTATATTGTACAATTTCATAGTACATTCTCCTTATAGCGCCATGCTATATCTTCTCAATCGTTTAACATGTCATATGTTATTCAACAATTCCATTTGATCACGTTGAAATCTTATCATATCATATCACTTTTCATCCTATAGACCTTGTCTATTTAATATCACTTTCTATCTTCATTATCGGAGTCAGGTAACTCCGAGTTCTTATCTTCTATGGTTCTTTAAGATTCTTCTTTGAATCTCCTTTATCTTCTTCTTTACTTAATAATGAATTTCCTAAATTCATCTCTTAGCAGTTCAACTCTATTTGAGTTTATTCCTTATCCTCATCTCTGCGGTTATAGCCTAAGGTACCCCTACCTGAGGTTTATAACCTACAGCTATGATACCAACCTGTAGCGCCCCAAAATTTGGGTCCCTTAAACCTCGAACCTAGTACGTTACGATACTTCATCTTCATACATATTCTATAAACTAATGCGGAATATATAAACATAAATTGTTCATATAATAAATTATACTATATTTCTCAAGGTCTACAACCTTTATTTTGATACATACCTTTGATAACTCACAAGATTTACATTGATAATTCACATCAAATAACTTAGTAGTTAAATATCTATAATATTCAACTTTAATACTTTACCCTTGTCTCTGTCTTTCCTCGAACATTCGTCTTAATCTGAAAATGTTATCATGATATAGCAAGAGTGAGCAACTACTTTGCTCAGTAAGTTTAAATACAAAAAGGATATATCATGATTGAAAAGGAATAAGCTTTCAAGTTTTCAACAATATACAACAATTGTGAAGAACATGAATCAAAATTTTAATAATTGAATGACTGAATCAATAATGTTGGGTGGTCAACAATGACCATGAGCAAATTTAACTGAATTTTATGGTAATTAAGGTGATTAGCCTTTCATAACTGATGAACACATGCAACATGCACTAAGTGCGAATAACAATAATCATAGACGTGGAATAATTGTCAATAATTAATCCACTAGCATTCTTGAAAAATAATAACTCGAGTTTGAGTTAGAAAACTTACTTGTACCGCTGATTACCGCTAAACAATCTTATTTAATCTCTTATGAAAGACTTATCATTAATAAGATCGATCTTCCAATTAGCATAATACACTTTACATCATCATACTATTACTCAAATAATAATTTAGCTAATATTTAGCCACATAATCAAACATTAAATAACTCAATAGTAATATTATTATCCCTTAATAATATTACTATCACTTAACTATTATCTTAAACTCTTGTCTAATATTATTAATCATTTAATAATATTTTAATCATAATAATATTTAATCACTTCTTAACATTATTAATCATTCAAAAATATTATTAATTATTTAATAATATTTTAAATATTATTAATTATTTAATAATATTTTAAATATTTACCAATATTATTAACCATTTAATAATATTTTAATTCTTATCTAATATTATTTATCATTTAATAATATTTTAATCATTATCTAATATTATTAATCATTTAATAATATTCAAATCATTTACTAATATTATTAATCACTTAATAATATTTTAATCATCTAATATTATTAATCATTTAATAATATTTTAATCGCTTATAATGTCTCACACATTTTAAGATGTAAATATTTTACATCTTGAAACTTAAATCATTTTATTCCATTTCGTAATTATCTTTTACCTGTACTCACAAATTCGGAGTTTAAACAGCTAATGCATAACTTTTATAGTAAAACTCAATTTACTATATTATTTTTTTAATTTAAATAATTTTTACATCAGTTTGTCCGTTAATGAGTCAACATTGACTGTTGCCTCATATATAAATATTTAATCTCACTAACACTTTGCATTATTTTTCATTTTACGATTATTCGCATTTTTGCTATATATATTTATACATATATTCTGCTACGTAAATCTTAGCTCAAAAATCTCATTTTGAGCCCCGAAAACCTCAAAATATCATTTTTATGAGTAATACAAAATTTTAAAGGTTTCTCGCCCTTTGTTGCATTAGAAAATAATTTTATAGGAAACCTTGATTTTTATTTTGATTAAATATGTAAATTTATATTTAATACATATTTTTATTGCTTTATTCATGCCCGAATGGAAGTTTCTCGACATAAAATATCACTTATAATCAAATCTCGCCCCGTAGGACTTAATTAGATTTATTATTTCGCCGGAACGCAATTCGGAACATCGAACGTCAAAGTCGCTCGACGCGCCGACGCTCGACGTTCTCTCGTTTTTAAGTTCTGACATGCTTCTTTGTTCATTTTTAATTCTCAAATCAAGTCATATAATAGTGAAATTTTTGGCATGTTATAGTATTTTAGAAAAATTTCAAACTACAAAAACGGATCACGAAAACTCATCAAAACAGTGCGCAAAAAGGACGTCGATCAACAGCAAAGCACTCGACACTGCGTGGTCAAGGCAGACGTCAAGGGCACTACTACAGTTCTTCTTTGCTTTCTGCCGTGAGCTTATCAACCTATCTACTTCGCGATTTTCTCACACCTTGCTCGTTTATCGGAAAATTCTCAACTTTGGATATGTTATAGGTACCATAGTAGGATATTTTTAAAAAATATAACACACCCATTTCGGACCTCCTAGGCAGCCTAAAGCAAGCCCCAAATATGTCCACTCGCAACAGTTTTCAAAAAAATTCCAACTTTACCCTCTTTCACTAAAACAGTCATAACTCTCTCGTTTTAAAACATTTTTGAGCGATTCTTGAGCCCAGGCGAAGCTAACTTCCGTGTTTACAACTTTTACTTACTGACTTTTTCCCAGATTCTGAACATATCAGCCCAGAAATATCGTCATGGAGACTGCAATGCATTTCTTGGACAATTTCGAGTCTACTACTTTGAAATGTCCTAACATTTTGCTATGAAGTTGAAATTAGTATGTTTTGGAGTCTATGTAAAGCTTATTAAGTGTATTATACCATACCAAAAGCACAGAATTTTTAGAGCACTCTAGCTAACCCCAAATTTTCTGTTTAGGGGCAGCAGTCACTAGCTTTTCTAAGTTTCAAAAACTATTTTACTTTTCTTTTTCTTTGATCCAACTTTTAACACACAAAATGTTTGGATCTACACATAACACACACTAAAACATGTAGATCAAAAGTTTTTAAGTTGAAGAACATAACTTGATTATTTCATCAAATCAAACAAAATAAAAGGAATAAACTAAACTAGGATTTTATACCTAGATCATGTAGCTCTTCTCCTTCTCTTTACACAATATAAGATGAAGCTAGGGAGCATGAAAAATTTCTCTTCTTCTTCCTCCATAGGGTTGCCGACTTCTCTCTCTCTCTCTCTCTCTCTCTCTCTATATATATATATATATATATATATATATATTTTCTCTAGCTTTTATGGAAGCTTTGAAATAAAAGAAGTAAAGAAAGTGTTGTCCAAAGAGAGAAAGTAATGGTAAAATGTGTGTATACATAACTTGTATGTCTATTGAAAATCTCCCACAATCTTTCATCTTCTCTCTCTTAATCTTTGAGGTTACTTGCAAATCTAAACAAATAATA